>JAEQBH010004151.1:0-280638 GCA_016808115.1 Tetrastigma voinierianum | reverse complement strand
GTTTTTCTTGTGTTCACCTGGCAACAAGAACAAAAGGGAGGGGGCCATGGAGATATAAAGATGGGAACCTTGTGAGTGATGTTCTCTTTTCTTAATTCCTTTTTTTCATTTACAGTTTTTTTTTCCCTTTCCTATACTGCTCTCCGTCATTCACTGATTCTCAGGACAGGTTTTTTCACACTGACTCAACAAAAGGTGGCTGATTGTGAGTTTGAATCAGGGCCTTAGGCCAAGATGTCTAATAAAAATAGACAATTTAAACATAAGCAATGACGGACTAAATAGCGGGAATCGGACCCTGGCCAAAACGGGGTGGTCGAGAGGTGACGTAAAGCAGACATAACCAGCGGGACCACAATCAAAACAATCGGACCACAATAAAAAACAAAAATCGCATGATTGAATCGTAGCGAATCGAATAAGCCGAGCCCAAATAGCGGATCAGAATATACCTGATTCAAATGGCAGAAAACAGGGTGATTCAGACGGTGGAGACGGTACCAGCAGCGGGAGGAAGGGAGGGTTGAAGCAGAAAATAGGAAAACAACATGATTCAAATGGCGGAGAGGCACGGCGGCGAGGGATTCAGACGGCGGAGACGGCACCAGCAGCGGGCGGAAGGGAGGGATGAAGTAGAAAATAGGAAAAGAAACCCTAGCTTTATGCAGCCATTTGCCGCCGTTGACGTCGGCGGCAATTGAATCAAATCTGCGGTGTTCGAGCGGCAATTGATCCGTTCAAATGCGATGTTCGAGCGGCAGGTGATCCGATACCGTTCTTGCGTTTGAACGGCTGACAATACACACTAATTTTGTCAATATTTTCTCCTGCAAATTAATTTTATCTTTTTTTTTTTTAATTTGAATCATTTCCGTACAAAACTCAAGAAAATTCTCTATATATGAGTCCACTATGATGGATGACTAGACCCTGATAGTTGTTGCATTCAATTTTTCAGAGTCCATATTTATACTAGCCAACAGTATTTTCTCAACATGGGTCTAATAACGTAGGTGACTTGCTTCCAAGAAACATTATATAATTTTTTTTTATCAAAATAACAATAATAATAATAAATACCATTCATCATATAGATACAACATTAATAAATAAATAATGATATAAAATTAATAAATATATAATGATAATCAACTGTTTTAGATAGACTTGAGAGTGAAACACAAAATAAAGACTCAAGTCAATTGCCTTGTATACAAGTTATGTTGATAGGATTTAGTGTGGAAAAGTTATGAAAAAAGACTTGGAAATTGATTTCTGCTTTCCACACACATGTTCTTTCAAAATATGATATTATGTAAGAAGCTTCTTAGATATAAATTTTAAAAATACATAATTAGTCTCAGTTGTAGAAAAAATTTTTTAAAGTACAAATTCAAAATTAATAAAATATATAATCATAATCAACCATTTTAATCTTGCTAAGACTATAGACTTAATTTGGGTAAAATACAAAAATGACTTAAAGTCAATTGTCTAAAAGAGACATGACGAAAGTTAAGTGGGTAGAATTTGGTATTATGTAGAATACAAAATAAATATTCAAAGTCAATTGCCCTGCTTACAAGTTATGTTGATAGGTTGGTATGGAAAACGAGTATTAAAAAAGACTTGAAAACTGAAGGCATCAAAATCTTAGAAGACTTATGCTTCCATACACATTTTATTTCAAAAGATGAATAATAATGATGATATTAAAAAAAACTTATTAGATATAAATATAGTAGAAATTTTAAAAAGTCTTGGCATAATGTTTTGGTTATTTTATAATTATATAGTTCATGTGTAAGAACTCTCAATATTTGAAAAGGCAAGCGTAAGAAGGGAAGAGTGCTTAGGTTCGAGTGTTAGTGAGAATAATTCTTATGTATGGCCAAAGTGTTTAACTCTAAAAAAATAAAGTAGTTATAATAATAGTAATAAGTAAAAAATTTTACTTTGAGATCTTTTTTTCTCTCCCTCTAAATTATTGACAATTGCCACCCCTATTTGTCACTCTTACCTTTCATTACATGTGCCGTGCTTGAAAAAGTAACCCCATGTATTATTAAATTGACTCATTCTTTATTCCAAAAGTGCCCTTTTTACTCATTTTTTGTTATTTAATTTTTTTCTTTTCTTCTTTATGTTAGATACAAATCAGATAAATTTTACTCATTTATCTAAATATACTTAACCCTTATTAATTTAAAATTAGGTGAAATGCTTTCTCTACATTATGTTAAAAGAAAAGTGAATGGCCAAAAAGTGATAAGAATAAAGAGGCAGAGCTTGTGTTAAGAATTTGAATAAAGATACTTAGGTGTGTGTAGCCCAAATTTTAGGTAAAACATAAAAATTAGCTTTAATAATTCTCACAATTTCCAAATTTAAATAGTTATTATGTTTCTTTTTTGTTAAAAATAAATAATAATGTCATAAAAACTTTAACAACAAATTAGATTTTGAAAAAAATTCTCTAATTTTATTTTATTTAGTAAAATTTATGGATTTAGTAAAGTATTAGTATCTATATTTTATAACGTTTATCATTTTTTTAATAAAACATATAATTTATCTATTTCTTATTAACTCATTGTTAACAAAATTTGTATCCATTACAAAACTTATTATTTATTTAGAATAATTTCTATAAAAGGTAAAATTACAAGAAGAGTGAGCGCATGTACAGATGAATCCTAACTTGTAAAATAAATAAAAGAAAGAAAAAAAAAAGAACAAACTTATAATATAAAATGTATATTCATTAATTATTTTAAAAGGGATTTCAAACATTACGTTTTCTAAAAATAAAACGATATTTTAATAAACTTGAAATAATGATATGTACATTAGTAAAGATTCAAAGGTTAGGGGTTTCATTTCTTTTGGGTCCATCATCCATGCTTGACTTGTATGTGGGAATGATATATAAGTCAATGCCTGCAGGTTTGCTCAGAAATAAAAAAGCAGAACTTGCAATTAATTCCTTAGTAAACTTGCTGGTTTGTGTTGGAAGATGAGTGGAAGGCCCTTTCAACATTTTGATTGCACTCTCTGCGCAGATCTTTCATAGCCTGTTGGACGGTGGGTGATCATGCTGAAGTTGGGTGCATAGAGAGGGAGAGGGAAGCTCTTCTTCAGTTCAAAGAAGGTGTTGTCTATGACTACCATGGAGTGCTTTCTTCATGGGGGAATGGGGAAGTTAAAAGAGATTGTTGCAAATGGGAGGGAGTGGAGTGTAACAACCAGACGGGTCATGTCATCATGCTTGATCTTTCTCACTCCTATTTGGAAGGTAAGATAGGTCCTTCATTGGGAGAGTTGCAGCATTTGAAGCATTTGAACCTCAGCTACAATTATTTTGAAGGTAATTAATTATGTACGCGTATACATTGTGAAATTTCATCAGTTTGTGTGAGTAGAATATAATTCTGTCTTCAAATATTTCCCAATTTTACAGGAATTCTTCTCCCCCAACTTGGAAATCTTTCCAACTTGCAATCCCTTGATCTCGGCGATAATAACGGGCTCACGACCTATGACAACCTTGACTGGCTTTCTGGCCTTCCTTTGTTAAGGCAGCTTGACTTGAGTTGGGTTAATCTTAGTACAGCAATCCATTGGCCACAAGCAATTAATAAAATGCCTTTCCTAACTGAGTTACACTTGAGCTACACTCAGCTTCCCACAATTTCCCACAATAATTCTTCTAAATCTCTTGTTGTGCTTGATCTCTCTGGGAATGGTCTCACTTCTTCAATATACCCATGGTTCTTCAACTTATTCAGTACCAGTAGCCTTGTTCATCTTGACCTTTCTTCTAATAATCTAAATGGTTCAATTCCGAATGCTTTTGGAAACATGACTACTCTTGCATATCTTGATCTCTCTTGGAATGGTCTCACTTCTTCTTCAAGCTATACCGCTGGTTGTTCAACTTATTCAGTAGCAGTAGCCTTGTTCATCTTGACCTCTCGTATAATCATCTAAATGGTTCAATTCCGAATGCTTTTGGAAACATGACTACTCTTGCATATCTTGATCTCTCTTGGAATGGTCTCACTTCTTCTTCAATATACCCATGGTTGTTCAACTTATTCAGTAGCAGTAGCCTTGTTCATCTTGACCTCTCGTATAATCATCTAAATGGTTCAATTCCGAATGCTTTTGGAAACATGACTACTCTTGCATAGCTTGATCTCTCTGGGAATGGTCTCACTTCTTCTTCAATATACCCATGGTTGTTCAACTTATTCAGTACCAGTAGCCTTGTTCATCTTGACCTCTCTTGTAATAATCTAAATGGTTCAATTCCGAATGCTTTTGGAAACATGACTACTCTTGCATATCTTGATCTCTCTAGGAATGGTCTCACTTCTTCTTCAATACACCCATGGTTGTTCAACTTATTCAGTACCAGTAGCCTTATTCATCTTGACCTCTCTTATAATAATCTAAATGGTTCAATTATGAATGCTTTTGGAAACATGACCACTCTTGCATATCTTGATCTATCTTCCAATCAACTTGAAGGTGAGATTCCCAAGTTCTTTAATAATATCAGCTGCCTTGTTGAGTTGGATCTTTCTCAAAACCAGCTACATGGTTCAAATCCGGACGCTTTTGCAAACATGGTTTCTCTTGAATCTCTTAAACTCTCTTTCAATCAACTTGAAGGTGAGATGCCGAAATTCTTGAGAGATTTATGTAATTTACGGAGATTAATATTGTCTTATAACAATCTCACCGGACTACTAGAAAAAGATTTTCTAGCATGCTCTAATAAGACATTAGAGGCTTTAGATTTATCTCATAATCGGTTCAAAGGAACATCATTTCCCAATCTTTTTGGATTTTCACAGCTGAGAGAGTTATATCTTGGATTCAATCAACTAAATGGAACTTTACCTGAGAGTCTCGGACAACTACATCAATTGGCAGTGTTGGACATTCGTTCAAATTCATTGCAAGGTATGGTGTCGGAAAATCACCTTTTTGGTCTCTCCTATTTGCATTACTTGGACTTATCTTTCAACTCCCTTACATTCAACATAAGCCTTGACCAAGTTCCCCAGTTTCAAGCCCTACAGATAAAGTTGGCCTCTTGCAAATTAGGCCCACGTTTTCCCCATTGGCTTCACACTCAAAAAAGTTTGATGGAACTTGATATCTCTACTTCGGGAATTTCAGATGTTATTCCCAATTGGCTTTGGAATTCCATTGGATATTGGGGAATGTTAAATGTTTCCAACAATCATATCTCAGGTTCTCTGCCTAATTTAATTTCATTTCAACTTTATTGGGTAATGGATATGAGTTCAAATTGCTTGGATGGTTCAATACCACAATCAATTTTCAAAAATGTTATATGGTTGGATCTCTCCAAGAACACATTTTCAGGCTCAATTTCTTTATCGTGCAAGATTACTAATCAATATAGTCGAGGTTTGTCCCATCTTGACCTGTCAAGTAATCGATTATCAGGAGAACTACCTCAATGTTGGGACCAATGGAAAGATTTAATTGTTCTCAACTTGGCAAATAATAATTTTTCTGGGAAAATAAAAAAATCAATCGGCTTGTTACAACAGATGAAAACATTGCATTTACGTAACAATAATTTAAATGGAGCATTGCCTTCATCCTTAAAGAACTGCAGAGATTTGCATCTTGTAGATTTGGGAAAAAACAAATTATCAGGAAGAGACTACCGTGGATAGAAGGAAGCCCCTTTCCAGTTTTGATTGTTCTCAATTTGAGATCTAATGAATTCAATGGAAGCATATCGTTAAATCTTTGTCGACTAAGAAAGATTCAAATGTTGGACCTCTCTAGCAATAATCTATCAGGAACGATACCAAAATGTTTAAAAAATTTAATTGCCATGGCTCATAAGGAAAGTTCGATCAATGCTTATGACGAAATGGTTTACGTTTTCAACGTACAACTTTCCTATGTTGATAATACACTGGTTCAATGGAAAGGAAAGGAATCAGAGTACAAAAATACTCTATGGCTCATCAAGAGCATTGATTTTTCAACCAACAAATTGATTGGAGAAATTCCGATTGAAGTAAGCGTAGTAGAATTGGTGTCCATTAGAACTTATCAAGAAATGATTTGGTGGACCAATACACCTACAATTGGTGGATTGAAATCTTGGATTTTCTTGATGCATACTCAAAACCGGCTTAATGGTGGAATTCCAAAGTAGTCTTGCTCAAATAAATGAGAGTCTAAGTGCTTTAGACTTATCAAATTAAATAATACCTTATCAGGTAAAATTCCATCAGGCACTCAGTTACAAAGCTTTAATGCTTCCACATACGAGGGAAATTCTGGACTTTGTGGGCCACCTCTTTCGAAAAGATGTCCAGAAGATGAAGATAAATCTAGAGAATTCTTCTTCACTGGTCTTAGTAATAAAAATGATGACATTCAAGATGGCACAAATAATATATGGTTTTATGGAAATATTGTTCTTGGATTTATCATTGGATTTTGGGGAGTTTGTGGCACTTTACTACTACATAGTTCATGGAGATATGCCTATTTCAAGTTCTTGAACAAGATAAAAGACCGATTGTACATGACAACAACAATAAATATGATTAGACTACGAAGGAGTTTCCAAAGTTAAACGGTAACACTTGTCAAATTTTCTATCTCTCTCTCTCTCTTTTTTTTTTTTTTTTTTTGCAAAAAATGTTTTATCTTAGTAGTCAATTTTTATCATTGCTTCAATAATTTTTTATTAATTAACACCTTCCACCAATATATGGAGATAAAATAAGATTTTCAAATAAATATTATATTTTGTTTGATTAGAAGCTGAAATATACCAAATGTAATAACTAATTGTTTGTAAGATTGATGTTATGGCTTGAGAAATATTATAGTCGAGAAACAATAATTATGACTATTTTTTTATATCTTTCTTTTGCTTACAATTTTGCCTTTTATTGAAGGTGAGTTAACTTTGTTTAATTATCTTTAAGAATATTTAAGGTTTAATTATAGGAAGCATACTACCTATTTTATATTAATCAAGAAAAATAACTCTGCAGGTGTTGAAGGGACTGTTTTTCTGTCATATTGATGAATATTATGTCAATTGAGCAGCATCTCAGAAGTTAGTGATGTGTATGCTTGAAATTAGCTGGGTTTAATCAGTATGGGGCAGCTTGAATGTAAGAGTTTTGTTATGTTATGTTTTGTTTAAGACTTTTCAAACATATTATTTTCGCTACATCATATGTAAGGCTTTGTATTTTGGTTCGACCTATTTGATTAAGAAGTAATTTTTGTGGTTTTATTCTCCCTTCTGTAGTCAATACTGTTAGAAAAAGTATCAATACCAACAAATCATTTACTTGAGAAAATTATTTTCTGTTTTATGTTATAATAGTATTAGCAACAGAAGATGCTGTGAAATGGTATACGGTAAGACTAAAGAACAAAAACAGAACACTCCATATTTTCTGGTGTTGAAGCATTGAAGCTACTGTGGTGAGACATATAAGCTGGAAGAATTGAACCAAAATTCAGGGTTTTGATGCGGTTGCGGAGCAAGCGGCAGATCCACGTAAAGTGGCTTTGGCCTTGAGCCGGTATAAGTACGATTATAGGTTTATCTTGTACTGATATGGAGCAACTACATAATTAATACCTGACTCCTTAGAATTTTGTAACTTCAACTCCATTAACAATCACTTATGAATATTTTTTAGACTTACACCCATTATCCCAAGTTTTAGATCAAACTAATCTATCGAGACAAATTATTCATTGGCGAGAATCCAGTTAATTTTGTGATTCATGGAGATCCACAATCAAGACCAGTGTTCAAACAATCATGTAAGTGGAACATTACCATGAAGGTGCAACTTGGTGTTAAATGTTGGTAAGGGATTCTTTATTATATATACTTGACTACATGTGTGTGCAGGAAGCGTATAGGGTGGGTTTTATTTCTTAATTGTTCTTTCTATGTTGCATAAGAAGTTTTATACTTCTCATTCAATTTATCATTCTACTTGAGATGATTAGAGATTGAGGTTTGATCGGTTGTAGGAATGTGATGGTTATCTTAAGCATTTACCAACTATTCTTGAATACATATGTTATTAGCAAGATGGAGCGACAAGTGGACTTTGTCGGGAACATTATGATGTGAGTCTGTATGCATGCCAGTCCAGATTTTTATTTTTCATCTCCCGAGAGACTGATTTTGGAACTATTATTGATTCCATTAGGTTTCACCTTAAGGTAATAGCTGATTTATGGCACCCAGGTAACAGGTGTATGTAGTATGAAGTGGGATGTGCTACTACAAAAAACAGAGCACTCTGTTTTTCTTGTGCCCAACAGAATGAGATGTTCATTTCCAACTGTGAGTCAAATTGCTTGAGGTACTTCATATGGTATTTGATAAAGGTTTCTTTGAGTTTAATTTTATGTAAAGGTTTCTAAGGTGAATGAGCCATGTGTTTCCTTTTGGGTAAGCTTAATTAAAACATGATTTTTAGGTATAAGGTGCATGGTTCTTAGGGGCAAGAAGGAGAATCACATATTATTGTGAGAAGAGGTATTAGAACAGAAGATTGAAGGAAAACTTATGCAAAGCTGGGATGATGATACTTATTGTGAAAATCCCTACTTTTTGGAATGTATGCATCATTCTTATCTCATTACTTCTTGATTAGAATGTTGTTTTCAACTAATATCTCTTAATTATATATGAATAAAAATAAAACATTAAATATTATATGGAAGAGAATTCGTGTAGTCTGCTCGATCTTCATTCTTCTTTAAATGAAATAGGCAATTTCCCATGTTAAGATAGGTAATTCATTGGCGGGTTGCAGCACTTGAAGCATTTGAATCCTCAGCGGAATTATTTTGAAGGTAATTAATCATATAAGTACATACATGCATATGACCTTTAATTTCACAAGATAATTATTTTTTGAAGTGAGTCACATTTAATTTTGCAGTTGGTTTGTCTCAGCAGAATTTCACAATATAATTCTCTCTTTAATTTTACAGGAAGTCTTTCCACTCAGCAAAATCTATCAACTTGCGATCCCTTGATCTCAGTTTGAAATTTTGATGGTAATTATATGCGTATATGTACAGTGAAAATTCATCAGTTTTCTTAGCAGGATATAGTGTCTTTCACAATTTTACAAGAATTCTTCCCACCCAACTTGGAAATCTTTTCAACATAATCCATTAATCTCAGTGGCAGTTGTTTTGAAGGTAATTATGTGCATGTATACATTATGAAATTCAATTCATGATCAGTTTGTGTCAGTAGAAGATAATTCTCTATTTAATATCCCAATTTTACAAGAGTTCTTATCACTCAACTTGAAATGTTTACAACTTTAGTTCCTTGATCTCAGTGAAAATATTTATGTGACATGTGGAAACCTTGCATTTTACAGGAATGCTGGTAATATGTCCTTTGGATCTTCTTTTGTCCTAGAATGCTAGAAAAATATCATTCAAAAAATCTTGCAAGTGGTAATGATATTTTTATGACTGAAGAAATATTGCATGGAAGAATTCATACATAATTAAAACAACCTGCATTTTTCATTGTGGTGCCTAAACCTCTGAACTTTGATTTGTAGGGATGGACACACCCTCCTATCCAATGAGTTGGAAGTTGCTGGAATTGAAAATGATGTTGCTTTCAAACATGACAATTCAGAAGATGAAATTATGGCCTTTAGCAGTGAAAAACAGTTAGGAGATGCACCAGCCAACAATAGAGATATATCACCCACTTAAAATCAACAAGTGACTGATGAATGTTGCTTTCAAATTTCTGATTGTCTTGAAATTTATATAATCTTATTACTCTTTTATTAGATAACACCAAATGTTAGAAATATTAAGTTTTAACATAAATTGAATAAGTATTTATAAAATTGATATGCATTTGAGTCATATTTCACATCATTCGGACCTTTTACCTTGTCTTGTGCTTGGAGCCTAAGCTATAGGGACTTTTTGTGCCTAATTGTGCCTTGCGCTTTAAAACTATAATAGCACCATCATCGGTCAATGGTGGGATCTGATGTCATAATTGCATTGAAATTCTTGACCGCATTGAAAAATAGGAAATCTTTATTATGCGTTCTAAAGCATTATAACCAATATAGGGCATCATGATGATGAACCAAGACAAACTTGCCCCTAAATTTTTGTACTTATGAATGCATTCAAAGAAAGCAATATTTTGTGTAAGGATCTAGACCCAACTAATTTCATCATTCTGATCAGCGATCTTGCAGATTTGGTAGAAATGATATATACAGTTGTACAGCTTATGGAGAATCTTCAGGTTCATGGCACATTAAGGGTATGTTATGTTTTATTTTGTGGGCTAATGTTGAGTGGAGAATCTATTAATTTGAAGTTATTAGTATAAATAGAAAACATATGCCTTTGGTCCCAACCAACATCATGTGGATGGAAGTTGAAAACACCCAAAACACCAAAAAAATTAGAGAGAAAGTCTTTGCGGATAAAAAGTGGGCTGAGTGCATAATAGTATCCTGTTCTTTTGTTTATTAATTCCAAGTGCTTACTGCTGTATAAATGACTATATATGTTCATGAACTCAAAGTTAATGGTATTCATGCAAAATGATCATTGATTTCCTTTAGTAATTTTACTTGTTAAACATAATGTCAGGCAATGCATATGCCTTTACCTATACTGGAGTCTCTGCAATTAAACATCTGTATGCACTGGGCTTTTTCCTTAGATATCTCTGATGGAGCCTGCTGCTGTTCTGCTCACCCTTGTGGGGGAGTATTGAAAGGGGGTCTCACTTTTAACTCCTCTTCTGAGATCTTGTACAGCCCCCTGAATAAGGTTCCAATGGCTTATGTTTGGCTTTAGTAGGCCAACGTAGGAAATGTTTTCATTTTGAGGATGTGCATTGATTTCTTGTAAGTTCTTTTGTGATTAGGTTTCTAGAAAATCAAGAAAAGGGAGAAAGAAGAGAACATTGAGTGACAAGAATGAAAAAGAAGAACATGGAGATCATTCTGGATTGGGGAATGAAATTGGTGTCAGTTGTGGACAATCTGCAGATAAGACATGTCACAGAAGAAGATTAGAAAATTCAATTCCTGATGGGAGACAAGAAGGCTTCATACAGATTCACGAGCTTGAAATACCCGTGCTTGGGTCAGGAAGCCTTGAAGGCGGTCTGCCATATATGGATGTCCAAACGGCCAAACATCCTACCGATGATCTTCGGTATGGAACTGATGATTCTTCGGGTGATAAGCAAGCATCTTTGCTTGATGAAATTTATTTTAAGGTGTCTACCTTGGTTTCTGCTTTTTCAAATAACTATGTTATACAAAATTTATGTTGCTTGCTTAAGTTTTATAAGAGCAATTCAACCCGAACAAACCACTACATTAAATGCATTTTGCAGAAGATCTGTGATGATCTGGAGCTCTCTCCAATGCTATACCAGGATAGCTCTAAAAAAACATCTTATTTATGACTAGTAAGTAAGCAGCACTTGAAGAAAATGCAATTTATTTGTACTTTTCTTATTTGATTAAATTTGCAGTTATCATCACTCCTCAGCATATTCCACAATATCCTCGTTGAGCAAAAGTCATGTCCATGCAAGGATTATGAAAATATTGTTTGTTTCCTGAAAATTTTGGTTAGAAAAATGCTAAGGAAAATGAAAAGTCAGCCACTTCTCTTTGCAGAGTCGCTTTTGGAAAAGCCGTAGAGAATGCCATTACATAACTGCACAATCTTTATTGCAAGAACTTGGAAGTTTGAAGACAGAAAGTGGAAAATGGGGAAATATTTCAAGGCATGAAGAAATCGGCTCAACACAGTATTTTAATAGGCAGTGTGACCTTATTTAGATATTGGTGTTTCTTTTCATAAAGGGGGAGAAAAGTATTTTATTTAAGTTTTGTGATATAGTGGAATGAGTACGAAATATTGCCAATCTTAGTTATCAAGGAAATAACGCCTAGGTTTGCCATCCTTTTTTTTCTCTTGAGGACAGAAATGATGATAATTTTAGTGAGGTGGAGGGAGGCATCCTCCTATTCCAATTAATTGAAGTCGATGGAAGAAATTCTGATAAAAGCGTCGAAAAACTACTTTTTTTCTTACATCTCATTGTTTAGAAAGTCCTTGACTGATGCTTTCATGCTTGCAGGGCAGGGCATCATTTAGAACAAGAGTTTAAAAGAGTTTCTAAAAGAAAGGAGCATTCTCCAGTGTTGATGGACCAAAAAATTAGGATCTCTGTGAGGAAGTAAATTGCACTTTGCATCCTACCGTTTTACTATCAATAAATATTGATGTGAATGTAATCATACAAAATATACCAAACTTAAGGTCTGACAATCAAATTACTTCCAGTCTGTTTTGATTTTCTAACTATGCAAGTTTTGCTTGAATGGTTTTATAGAATCTTTTCTTATTTTATTCAGCAGTTTCTTAAATAGTTTGCATGGCATCCATTTTTACAAATACCGCTTCTTTAGATTCAAAGATGATAGAAATTGTAGCCGTCTCATTGCTGAAGCCCTTGATCCTGATTGTAAAGTTTCTCCAGTCCAAGTTTCGAATAAGCTTAAGCAGCTAGGTTTGAAAATTGCACCAAAGAAAAGGATGCTTCAAGTTGATGTCCTTTGTCTGATGGCACAAATCAACTTATGGAAGAAGCTAGAGCAGTTGGAGAAGAAAGTGCTCCTCTTGTTTCTTCAAACAATCGAGAGGGAAGTTTAGTGAGGAAATCTTTGTGAGTATTTATTGGCATCAGTAGCTTTTTAACATTATTTTTGTATGCCTCTGTTATGAATCCAATTTTATGTGCACAACAATCGGAGGATTGTGAAATTGCAAACAAATGTTTGGAATAAAAGCATATGCTTTGCTTTTTGCTGAATGTGGAATCTTAGTTCAGCTATTTTCTGTTTCATTTGTAAGTAAATTTGTGAATTATTATTTATTTTCTTAGGTACGCAGAAAAGTACGATGCCTTGAGAAAGACCGAGGAGGAAACTATTAGAGCTTTATTTAGCGAGCGTTAGTGCTTAATTAATTAATTAATTTATTTCCCAGTGTACACATGCCTTAAAATTTTTATTTCCATATTTGCATAATTGATGCTGACTAAAGAAAGCGTGCTTTTGGAACAAATTGATGCTAGTGTCCCTTTTCTTTTTCAAATGAGGGTGGTTGTTTGCTTATAGGTTTAAAGGGGCCATAAGCAACTTAAAGCAACAGCACATGTTGCAAGTTCTCCATTTGGTGATGATGCGCTCCTGTTTTGCCCGAGTTTCTGTAAACTTGAGCAACAGCATGTTCATCGACCAGAAAATAACTGGAAGATAACCTTATTTGAGAGAAGAGGATCATTAATGACTTTGATATGGCAAAGTCAAAGTTAAATTGATGAAACATTCTTTGTCACTAATGAAAGATGATAATTTTTATTAATTATTTTATAGTTTTGCTAATTAAGTTTGTTTTATAATTTTGGTCACACACTTGCATTTCTATAAGTTTATTACCCCACTTGTTTAAAAGTTCAGATTTTTATGAAAGTATTTATAACGATGATGAACTCATAAATTCATAGTAGTGTTTAGGAGTTAATCCGGTGACATGTTTTGACTAAATCATAACCTAGTGATTTACTATCGCAGTTGGCAACAACATTGTCAACTTTTCATTCTTGGGTCAGTTCTTATGAGCGAGAGAAAGTCCCCTCATTCCATCAACTTGATGTTTGCACTTAACTGGTCTAGACACGGTCATCTTGCACTTATGTATGGTTTTGTTCCTAGGTTCTAATAGGTGCAGTGATTCTTTGCTTTCTTTTTCTTTTCTATTTTTTTGTTCTTCCCTCTAGTCTTTCTTCTCCAAATTCTGTTCTCTTCCTTCTGAAATATTTTAATCTTGATTACCCTTCATTCTTGTGCACTTGAGCCTGATAGATCTGATTATAAGATTTAGGCAACAATATGCATCAATCGAGTTGCATCGAATTATCTTTGTGTAGCTTTAGGATTCATCCTTTAGTGCATTCATAAATTCAAGACGGGAATTAAGAATAAGGTGAAAATAATTACCCCTAAATAGTTTCTAGGTTGAGTGATAAGAGGAAAGGATATATGATCTAGGTAAGGTATTTGATAAAGGTTTCTTGAGTTTAGTTGTATGTAAATATTTCTTCTCATTGTTGATGGATTTTCTAAGGTGAATGAGCCATATGTTTTCTTTTTTGGATAAACATTCATCTTTTGCATGGTTTTCTAGGGGCAGAAGGACAATCACAGTTATTGTGTGAAGAGGTATTAGACGAAGATTGAAGAGCCCTTATAAGCTCGGATGATGAAACTAAGCTGCATTACGATAACTCTGCAGTATCTTTCTCTCTCTCCGATAACAGAACAAACATTAAAGTGTTTTTCTTGTGTAATCACCACTAAATCTTTTCTTCTTTTCTAAAGATTGAACATTCAATGCGTTAAAATTCTTGCATGTTGGATTGATGATGAAAACTGTTGATGATTTACGCATGAACTTGGGTTAGCTGGACCGTACAACTAATCACGTTACTGCTCATAGCCGTTACATGATGCAATCCTCTTAGTTATGCATTTAGGTGCATTTCATGGTATGAGACCACAAATAATCCCGGATCATGGCTGCATGCACTTTTTTTTTTTCCTTATGGGATCTGATTCTATTGACACTCACAGTTCTATTGACCCTGGAATTGATTACATTAGTACCATTCCATCAATCCTATTGACATACGATTCGAGTCCTTGGACCTCATGAGATTAGTGAGCATCTGAGTTAGCTGTACACCCATGGTTATCAAAAACAAAAAAGGAAGAAAATCTTGACATACAATACAATATACTACAACACAATGTACCCATTGGGGAAAATTTTTATTGTTAGGTTTTTCCCTTATTTTTTAGTTGCTTGGCCCTACTTTTTGGAATATAATTATGTATTCATTCTTATCTCATTAATTCTTGATTAGAATGTTGTCTTATTAACTCCTCTCACGGGTATATCTTTTGAACATAGGAAAGCTAGGAGACCCTTGAATTTGGAGTGAAGCACTCTGAAGAGCATCAAATGGGGATTACAAATTGATTATCAGCACATTACATATAGTTCAGAAGATATCACGAAAAGGTATGGTATTATGCATCTTTCCTCTTAATGCTGGTAATATAATAGTTTGGATCTTCTTCTTGTCCCTTAGAAAAATATCATCAAAAAAATCTTGCAAGGAGGGGTAAAGATATATTTACAGCTGAAGAAATATTATATGGAAGAATTCATAGATGATTGAAACAACCTGTTTTTTTCTTTGTGCAGTTCAACCCTACGAACTTTGATTCTTAGGGATGGAGCGCACTATAATGATTGGAAGTTGTTGGAATTGAAGATGATGTTGGTTTCAAAAATGTCAGCTGTGATGACAATTCAAAAGATGAAATTATAGCCTTTAGCAGTGAAAAACAGTTAGGAGATGCACCAGACCAACAATGGATGTCGCGACCCCTGACCCGACGGCTAGGCGGGACCACAAGGCAGCGGACCGCTCCCAATCCGTTTATCTACATAAAATCACGTTCATATACTCATTTCGATAGGACATTTAATATCCATTAAATCATATTTATATATGTGAATATGATATCACTAATTCACATTCATTAATATAAAAGTATGCATTATATCTTTTCAAGAGGGTCATATTTATACTTTAGTACAATATTTATACAAAACGACATTTATCTTAGATTAAAATCGTTTAAAATATTTGTCAGAGTTCACCTCTTATCTTTGAAAATCCCCAATGTAAAGTACATTCCTTGATAAAAAAAATATATAATCTTCTTATGACGATCTTTACATCTTTTGATTTCAATACAAAGTAGTCACATGATATCATGGAATGATATATGTATGAATAAAGGCAGGCGTTACTTATACTTCGCCACGATTGTGATGGCTGCAGAACCTACGTTCTTAGGTCTTTACCAGCGTCTACTCAAGTACTGTGGTGACTGACAGTAGTATTTTCGTCTTAGTAGTTCTTTGCATTTATATTCTCATTTTAGACAATTATACAACATATATATGCACAACAATTAACTTTTGCTATATGCATCACTTAATCATCTCAAAAACTTTCAACATATTTTCAAAACAACATTTCAACATATTACTCATGTGATCCATGCAATATTTATAAATATACCACTTAATAGTAGTTTAACATACTTTAATTTTGTTTCAAATATAGAAATACAATAATTATCATCTTTCATGCTCCATAATGTTATTATTTAATATCATATTTCGATTCATACAATCCACAATTATTAATTATTTTACCATTAAGCAATTTAGCGAACTTTCGGTCATAGGATAAACGGAATCGTTAAGTAGCGGTGTGGCTGCGGTCTGTTTAAGCGTTTAATGGCGTGCGTAAGTTTGGGGCTGCGTAATGGTTGTTTACATTTTTTCATTTTGTTTACCTTGTCGATCGCGTCATGGCCAAAAATTCGCGGATCGGTATGCGCTATAAATCATTTAAGTTCGCGATATTCTTTACGGGTGACCTAATTGGTATATTAATCTATCCCTAACTTCGAAAACCTGGTTAACATTCTCTTAAGGGTATTAATAATTAGTCATTTACAATACCATTTTCACATTTCCACAATACAATTACGTTCTCGAGCGGATTCGTTTGTATACGTGAATCTCGTCATGTTTGCATTACATAGTTGGCTATAAATCAATTGCTTGACACTCGAACAAATAACAAACATTCTGAATTTGTTGACAAACAAACCTAAAGCGAACGGGAAGAAGTATGAAGAACAAACCAAAAGATTGTGGGTCTTGACTCTATTCCTTGTATCCAGATCTTAGCTCAGGTTTTGTATTATCACATCAGCCTAATAAATTACAAATACATGCAATAAGAGAGACAAACAAAGAAAAAATCGGTATGCATGCTAGTGTTTAAGTCGGGGTTGATTCTATACGTCTGGCGTAGCTTGTAAAATCTTACAGGAACAAATGAGCCATATTTTCCCCGACTTCCTTGAAAATGATAGTTCTATGAGTATTTTTCAGAAGAAATTGGAATCATCATTGGAGCCTTAAAACTTCAGATATATCACCAAGCAATAAGGAATTCTCTATTTTCAAAACATAACGGAAATTCCACCAGCGAGCTCCCCTTAGACAAATTTTTGGAGTATGATGGGGTCGATTTGAATCTGGCTTATTTTAGAAACTTAATTCTCAGAAGTTTTAGTTTATCAGAATTTTGAATTACTGATTGAGCAGTGGCTTGAACATGGTTTGAACACCAAAGCGTACCAAACGAGTAGGATTTGCGAAAACAGAGCTTCCTTTTGGCCAATTTTTTTGGTCAATGGGGTCGGAAATTTGAATACACTTATTTAAATTTGTTATCTTAAAGTACAGTTGCAGAAATTTGAATTCTTCGATTAGGATGAGTAATTTCATAAGCAGCATTTAACATATAAAAATTATCGAAAACCAATCATGTCGAATCAAAGGTTCTTTGAACTCACAACTCAAACGTATATATCTTTTAGAAATTATGGTTTACCAATCGAACACAATCAAAGAGGAGTTAGGAGGGTTCTTAACAAGCAAATAGGTGAATCCATACCCAAACTTAGATGATATCCATGCCTTAATATTTTGAATTTACTCACTCTGTTCCTTCTTCCTACCTCTTTAAGAACAAGTAGAGTCCAAAGATGGCTTCTCCCCCTCTCTCCAATAGTTGGGGCGGCCCCACGAATCTCGGGGGTCGAATTTTTTTTGGGCTATTGGATGAGTCTGTCGCTGACGAGAGGAATTCCTGTCATAGCAGAGTTCCCTATCCAGTCAGTTGTCTTGCGATCGTGAGCGTGATCCGCGCGCATGGGCGATAGGGCGCTAAGCTGTCTTGTACTTGATGCAGCTCAGCGTTGGCGCCGGCGCATCACGGCTGCATTGTAGGCGGCCAGAACTTCTTGTTGTGCTTGGCGCTCATTTGCTCTTAGAAAATTCTCTTGTCGCGATAAAGATTCTCTCCCCTCCTTGGCTGACTGTCGCGACGCCGAACCCGGAGTCGACCTGGGAATCACGCCTCATATGTACCATGTCGCGACCTGAGAGGACCATGTTGCGACCAAAATGCTGCACAGCCCGGCTCTGTCGCGACACTACACTCCTGATTCTGACGGGGAAAGCCCAGGGATTACCACATCAAGCGCAGCCGAAGTTCTGCAGTAAATAGAGACCCCAAAATAAGCGTGCTTCGCAACTTTGGTCTACTGCGCTCAATTCCTTTTTCTTTTCTTTAAAAACCTTTTTAAATTCGATATCTGATAACATTTTTATTACAACGACAATATGAAACCTGGGAAAACCTTGCCAAAACTGCATTTATCATACAAAATAAGTTTAATTACAACTCTGTTCTTTTTACATAAACAGAAACTGGGTTTTTTATCCAAAATTTACAAAATACAGAACAAAGCCAAATCTGGCATTTTCTTTACAACTAAGGTCTTGGATGTGATCGAATCAGGGTGTCTCGAGTCTTGAAAGGAAATAATTTATGACGGGATGAAGCGTGCCAATAGATGAATTCTCACACATTAGCTCTTTCACTTTCAAGTGCGCCTGTGTGTATGGCCACATCATACCACATTCCATACAGAAGAATGCTGTCACTTGCATGGAATCTTCGTATCGTAGATGAGATGAGACTCATAGTTATAGTATTTCACTTCGCATTACACGTACCAAGTTTGAAAACCTGTCATTGGTGTTTCGCCTAATGACTCTTTTCTTCAAACAAAATCTTTTTGTTTTTAAAAACTCAAGACCCATTGGAAAATCCTCCAATGCTCATTTGATTTCTTAAAATCCCATGTGTTTATACATTTACGGGCCATGGATTTTTCGGGTTCTGTACGGGATGCAGCGCACCTTTCAACATTTTACGGTTCTTTTCTGCAGATGATCATGTCTAACAATGGCTGGCGTGGATTTGGGTCTTTCACCTTTGGGGGGGGATCTACCCTTGATACACGTATGATTATTATTTTTTTTAAATTGTTATACGGCCGAGTGAGGTCTCGATTTTGGACATTATCCGTTCCAGACTCAGCACATTCATGAGATGGTGGATAACAAATAAAGTACACACTTTTGGGCTTAATGCGATGTCCGTCATATAAAGGAAGTCTGAAATGTGTCATTTTAAATGCTTGAAGTATCGTATTCATCGTCAAAATTTATATCTGTATTCAAATCATTAGAAAATTATATTTTCATATAATTTTCATTCATAATTCTCGTGTCAATTCGTGACAAGCGTATATTTATGATTCATGAATGAGTATATTTTTAAATATAATTCGCATCATCAAGTAACGTGTTAATACATCAATTGAGCATGTAACAACATGACTTTGTACTTAATATTAATGTTATTTATTTTTGTAATAACACATAAAACAACGCACATGGACCCGATAACGATGCGAAAATCAGTCCGGGGCTACTTTGAAATAATCCGTAATTTCGGTTAGGATGTTAACGATCCTGAAATTCAGAATCTTGGGTATCAGAAACTTGATCGAAATTTAAAGCGCAGGCTATTACGAAAATGAAAGTGCCGAAAGTCGGTTCTGAATTTGTTTAGAAACAGTCCCAAAAATTCCAGCGTCTAGATAACAATAATAAATACCATCCATTGTATAGATACAACATTAATAAATAAATATTGATATAAAATTAATAAATATATAATGATAATCAAATGTTTTAGATAGACTTGAGGTAAAATACAAAATAAAGACTCCAAGTCAATTGCCTTGCATACAAGTTATGTTGATAGGACTTTGTGTGGAAAAAAGTTATGAAAAAAACTTGGAAACTGAGATTTCCACTTTCCCACACATGTTATTTCAAAAAGATGATATTATCTAAGAAGCTTCTTAGATATAAATTTTAAAAATGCTTAATTAGTCTTAGTTGTAGTAAAAAAATTTAAAGTACAAATTCAAAATTAATAAAATATATAATCATAATCAACCATTTTAATCTTGCTAAGACAATAGACTTAATTTGGGTAAATACAAAAATGACTTAAAGTCAATTGTCAAATGATGAAAAGTTAAGTTGGTAGATTTTAAACACAAAATAAAGCTTCAAAGTCAATTGTCTACATGCAAGTTATGTTGATAGGTCTTGGTGTGGATAAAAAATTATTAAAATGACTTGGAAACTTGAAGCGCATTAAAATCTTAGAAGACTTCTGCTTCCATACATTTTATTTCAAAGATGAATAATAATGATGATATTAAAAAAACTTATTAGTAGAAATTTTAAAAAGCCTTGGCATACCGTTTTTGGTTATTTTTATAATTGAATGAAACAGTAGTAGTAGTTCCTCGTACCTAAGGTAGAATATTCAATATTTCAAAAAGATAAGGTATAGAGAATAAAGGAATCCTGGGTTCGAGTCCTAATAAAGATAAATTATTATATTGTAATTAAATTGTTTATGAAATTTTTTACTTTGAGATCTTTTCTTTTTCTCCCTCTAAATTATTGACAATTGCAACCCCTACTTGTGAGTATGTGACTTTTACCTTTCATTTCATTTGCCGTGTTTGAAAAAGTAACCCCCATGTATTCTTAAATTGACTCATTCTTTATTCCAAAAGTGCCCTTTTTACTCATTTTTTGTTTTTTTGTTTTTTTGTTTTTTTGTTTTTTTGTTTTTTTGTTTTTTTGTTTTTTTGTTTTTTTGTTTATTGTTTTTTGTTTTTTTGTTTTTGTTTTGTTTTTTTGTTTTTGTTTTTGTTTTTTGTTTGTTTTTTGTTTTTTGTTTTTTGTTTTTGTTTTTTGTTTTTGTTTTTGTTTTTGTTTTTTTTGTTTTTGTTTTTTGTTTTTTGTTTTTTGTTTTTTGTTTTTTGTTTTGTTTTTGTTTATCTGAAATACAAGTGGATAAATTTACTTATTTATCTAAATATAACTAACCCTTATTAGTTTAAAATTAGGTGAAATGCTTTAACACATTATGTTAAAGAAAAAGTAGGTATTGCTCCAGTGATAAGAATAAAAAGGCGCATGTTCATGAAATTTCAAATAAAAGATAATTATGTCTGTGTAACCCAAATTTGAGGTAAGATTATGAAAATTAGCTTTCTAATAATTTTTCTAATTTCAAAATTTAAATGGGTATTAAGTTTTTTTTTTTATCAAAAATATATAATAATGTTTTTAAAAATTTAACAAGTTACATTTCGGAAAAAAAAAATCTCTAAATTTATTTTATTTAGTAAAATTTATTAGATTTAGTAAAGTTTAGTATCTATATTTTATAACTTTTATCATTTTAATAAAATATATAATTTATCTATTTCTTATTATCTCATTGTTAACAAAATTTATTATCATACCATTAGAAAACTAATTATTCATTTAGAATAATTTCTATAAAAGGTAAAAAAATTACAAAAGAAGAGTAATGCATGTACAAAGATGAATCCTAACTTGTAAAATAAATAAAAGAAAAGAAAAAAAAAGGAGCAAACTTATAATATAAAATGTATATTCATTAATTGTTTTTAAAAGGGATTTCAAACATTACGTTTTCTCTAAAAATAAAAAAAACGGTATTTTAATAAACTTGAAATAATGATATGTACATTAGTAAAGATTCAAAGGTTAGGGGTTTCTTTTCTTTTGGGTACATGCTTGAGTTGTTGGTGGGAATGATATATAAGTCAATGCCTGCAGGTTTGCTCAGAAATAAAAACTAGAACTTGCAATTAATTCCACAGTAAACTTGCTGGTTTGTGTTGGAAGATGAGTGGAAGACCCTTTCAACATTTGATAGCCTTTTCTCTGCTTTTGATCTGTTTCATAGCCTGCTAGAGGGTGGGTGATCATGCTGAAGTTGGGTGTAAAGAGAGGGAGAGGGAAGCTCTCCTTCACTTCAAACAAGGTGTTGTTGATGAGTTTGGAATGCTTTCTTCATTGGGGAATGGGGAAGATAAAAGATATTGCTGCAAATGGGAGGGAGTGGAGTGTAACAACCAGACGGGTCATGTCAACATGCTTGATCTTTATGATCAATTTGTAGGAGGTAAAGATAGGTCCTTCATTGGGAGAGTTGCAGCATTTGCCCCGAACCTCAGCAAGAATGATTTCAAAGGTAATTAATTATGTACATATATACCTTGTGAAATTTCATCAGTTTGTGTGAGTAGAATATAATTCTCAGTTCAAATATTTCCCAATTTTACAGGAATTCTTCCCCCCCAACTTGGAAATCTTTCCAACTCGCAATCCCTTGATCTCGGCTATAATAAAAGGCTTACGACCTGTGACAACCTTGACTGGCTTTCTGGCTTTCCTTTGTTAAGGCAGCTTGACTTGAGTTGGGTTAATCTTAGTACATCAATCCATTGGCCACAAGCAATTAATAAAATGACTTCCCTAACCGAGTTACACTTGAGCTATACTCAGCTTCCCACAATATCCATTTCCCACAATAATTTTTCTAAATCTCTTGCTGTGCTTGATCTCTCCTCTAATGGTCTCACTTCTTCAATGTACCCGTGGTTGTTCAACTTATTCAGAACTAGCAACCTTGTTCTTCTTGACCTCTCTTCTAATGATCTAAATGGTTCAATTCCTGATGCTTTTGGGAACATGACTACTCTTGCATATCTTGATCTATCTTCCAATCAATTTCAAGGTGAGATTCCCAAGGCGACCTTTAATAATATCAGTTGCCTTGTTGATTTTGGATCTTTCTCAAAACCAGCTACATGGTTTCAAATCCGGACGCTTTTGCAGTATGGTTCTCTTGAATCTCTTGACTTCTCTAAAAATCAACTTGAAGGTGAGATGCCGAAATCCTTGAGAGATTTATGCAATTTACGAAGATTAGTATTGTCTTATAACAATCTCATGGGACTACTAGAAAAAGATTTTCTAGCATGCTCTAATAACACATTAGAGGCTTTAGATTTATCTCATAATCGGTTCAGAGGGGCATCATTTCCCAATCTTTCTGGATTTTCACAGTTGACAGATTTGCTTCTTGGATTCAATCAACTAAATGGAACTTTACCTGAGAGTATTGGACAACTACATCAATAGGAACGGTTGGACATTCGTTCAAATTCATTGCAAGGTATGGTGTTGGCAAATCACCTTTTTGGTCTCTCTAAACTGATGGACTTGGACTTATCTTTCAACTCCCTTACATTCAACATAAGCCTTGACCAAGTTCCCCTGTTCCAAGTCTCTTATATAAAGTTAACCTATTGCAAATTAGGCCCACGTTTTCCTCATTGGCTTCACACTCAAAAAAGTTTGGTGGAACTTGATATCTCTGCTTCGGGAATTTCAGATGTTATTCCCAATTGGCTTTGGAATTTCATTCCATATTTAACTTGGTTAAACGTCTCCAACAATCACATCTCAGGTACTCTGTCTAATTTAACTTCACATCCACATAGTTTAGGAATGGATATGAGTTCAAATTGCTTGGAAGGTTCCATACCACCGTCTATTTTCAATGCTATATGGTTGGATCTCTCCAAGAACACGTTTTCAGGCTCAGTTTCTTTATCATGTAAGATTACTAAATCTGGTTGGGGTTTGTACCATCTTGATTTGTCAAGTAATCAATTATTAGGAGAACTACCTCAATGTTGGGAACAATGGAAAGATTTAGTTGTTCTCAATTTGGAAAATAATAATTTTTCTAGGAAAGTAAAAATTCAATCGGCTTGTTACATCGGATGCATACATTGCATTTACGTAACAATAATTTAACTGGAGCATTGCCTTCATCCTTAAAGAATTGTAGAGATTTGCATCTTGTTGATTTGGGAAAAAACAAATTATCAAGAAGAATACCTGCATGGATAGGTGGAAGCCTTTCAGATTTGGTTGTTCTCAATCTGAGATCTAATGAATTCAAAGGAAGCATACCGTTAAATCTTTGTCGACTAAGAAAGATTCAAATGTTGGACCTCTCTAGCAACAATCTATTAGGAAAGATACCAAAATGTTTAAAAAATTTAACTGCCATGGATCAGAAGGGAAGTTCGATCATTGTTTATGACGAAATAGTTTACGATTTCAACAAACGACTTTCACGTATTTGATAATACAACGGTTCAATGGAAGAGAAAATCAGTACAAAAATACTCTATGGCTCATCAAAGAGCGTGATTTTCAACCAACAAATTGATTGGAGGAATTCATTGAAGTAACTGATTTGGCCAGGGTGGTGTCATTGAACTTATCAAGAAATGGTTGATTGGACCAATGCACTCTGCCTGGTGGTCGGGTGGAAGTCGCTGGATTTTCTTGATCTGTCTCAAAACCAGCTTAGTGGTGGAATTCCAAGTAGTCTTGCTCAAATAACCCGTCTAAGTGTTTTAGACTTATCAAATAACACCTTATCAGGTAAATTCCGTCCGGCACTCAGTTACAAAGCTTTAATGCTTCCACATACGAGAAATTACGGACTTTGTGGGCCACCTCTTCGAATATGTCGAGAAGATGAAGATAAATACGAGGGTCTCCTTCACTAGTCTTGGTAGCAAAAGATGTGATCAAGATGATGCAAAAAATATGGTTTTATGGAAATATTGTTCTTGGATTGATTATTGGATTTTGGGGAGTTTGTGGCGCTACTACTTAAAAGGTTCATGGAGATAGCATGCCTGTTCAGGTTTCTTGAACAAGATAAAGGCCGATTATGCGTGACAACAACAATAAATATGAATAGACTACGAAGGAGTTTCCAAAAGTTAAATGGTAAGACTTGTCAAATTTTCTCTTTTTATTTTTATTAATTTTTATTTTATTTTTGCAAAAATGTATTATCTTAGTAGTCACCTTTTATTATTAGTGATATTTTTAATTAATTAACTTACCTTCCACGATATGGAGGAAAAAATATAAAGATTTTTCAAATAGAAATATTATATTTTGTCTTATTAAACGAAATATACCAAATGTAATAACTATTAATATAAGATTGATGTTATGGCTTGAGAAATATTATAGTTGAGAAACAATAATTATGACTATTTTTTTCTATCTTTCTTTTGCTTACAATTTTGCCTTTTATTGAAGGTGAGTAAACTTGGTTTAATTATCTTTAAGAATATTTAAGGTTTAATTATAGGAAGCATACTAACTATTTTATATTAATCAAGAAAAATAACTCTGCAGGTGTTGAAGGGACTTTTTCTATCATATTGATGAATATTATGTCAATTGAGCAGCATCTCAAGGATTGGTAGGTAATGTATGCTTGAGAGTAATGGGTATAATCAGTATGGGGCAGCTTGAATGTAAGAGCTTTTGTGTTTATTGAATTTGTCATCTTATATATAACGTTCATGTATTAAGTTGTCTATTTGACAGTCGTCAATGTGACTTAGGTTTGTTATGTTATGCTTTGTTTAAAACTTTTCAAACATATTATTTTCGCTACATCATATGTAAGGCTTCGTATTTTGGTTCACCCTAATTGATTAAGTAATTTTTGTTGGTTTTTATTCTCCCTTCATAGAATCAAATATATTAGAAAAAGTATCAATGCCAAAAAATGATTTACTTGAGAAAATTATTTTCTATTATATGTTATAATAGCATTAGCAATAGAATCTTGTGAAATGGTATAAGGTAAGACTAAAAGAACAAAAACGGAACACTTCATCTTACGGTGTTGAAGCTTTAAAAAAGGGTTTTGATGTACGGTTGTGGAGCAAGCGGTGATTCTTTGTCGAAGCTAGTATAAGTACAATATAGGTTTTATCTTGTACTGATCTGGGGCAACTACATAATTAATACTTGACTCCTTATAATTTGGTAACTTCAACTCCATTAAGAATCAATTATGAATATTTTTTCGACTTACACCCATTATCCCAAGTTTTAGATCAAACTAATCTATTGAGACAAATAATTCATGGGCGAGAATCAAGTTAATTTTGTGATTCATGGGAATCCACAATAAAGACCCGTGTTCAAACAATCATGCAAGTGGAACATTACCAAGAAGTTGCAACTTGGTGTTAAATGCTGGTAAGGGATTCTTTATTATATATATTTGACTACATGTGTGTGCAGGAAGTGTCTAGGGTGGGTTTTATTTCTTAATTGTGTTGGGTTATTTAACCCATTAGTGGGCTTATATGTAACTATTATGTGTTGTGCATCCAAATAATATTTTAAGCCTTTATTTTAAGTGATCTATCATTTTTTATATTTAAGCAGGAACTTGTCATCCAAGTTCAGATGTGGTCCTCCAAATTATGTATAGAGGCGTTTTGTTTTGTTTTGTTGATGGTAAATGACGATAATAGAGCGACTCTTGGTGAAGCATCATTTCCCTAACATAAAAGGGGTCTTGGTCCCCAAATTCAACGTTGGTTCCTTCTTCTGTAATCACCCATTCATTTAGAAAGAAAAGAGGACTGCGTTGTAATTTGGAAGGCTAAAACCAATTTTGTTGATTTAGGTTCACTCATCTCCAATGGATTCAGGTATGCTTTTAATTATAAATGTTTATAATTCTTAATGATTAGGCATTGTTGATCCTAGGGTTTGATCAGTTTTACTTTTCACAAATTGGTATCGGAAGCGGGCGTGTTTTGATGTCGTTAGGAATTATGGGTTTATGGTTTTGTGATCTTCTTCACGATTTTAGGGTTTCTGAGTGATGATATTCAGCATGAGATTCCCGATTTGATTTGTATATTTGCAAAACATCAAGTTTTGAATCACGGTCAGAATGGTGTTTGTATTGAATAATTTCATCCAAAAAAAAAAAAAAAAAAAAAAAAAAAATCTTGAACCTAATGGAAGAGAACGAGAATTGTTTTTTGTTTTGTTACACTGTTTTTCTTCGTTATGTTAGAGCGATTTCGGGAACGTGGTTTCTTCTCGTTTATTTTATTTTTATTATTTCAATGTTTGCATATGGATTCAGATTAATGGTAATCGGTGAGTTGTCTTTTATTTAAGTATGGGTGCCTTTGGGCTAATATATATATATATGCGCATTTACTGGCCTGAGCACATGGATTCAGGAATTTGTATAGGTTTACTGGCCACGTCAATGCGCATTTATTAGCTTGAATAGGCACAAACTCCACCTTTCAAATAAGAATGCTCCTGGTTTCGGGTATATATATATATATATGTAAGTAAAGGGCACTGTTACACCACCACATTTGCTACTCGAGATGGGGTGTGTTTGGATCAAATCACTAACCCACAATTTTTGCATATTATATATTGATGTTAAATTTTGAAGTCCTTTGGTTAATTATTAAAGATTGCAATCATAAGTGGTTGTGATGCATACTGGATATTTGGCAACAAAACTAGATAATATGCTAGGACTTCATGATTCTAAAACATTTATGGGTTGAATTTTCCTCTTATGTGCCCATTTTGTTTGGATTCAGAGAACTCTTAAAATGGGGAATAAAGTAACAGTGTTTTAATATTTTTTATGTTGTTCCTCTAAATTACATACACAAATATAAACATTTGGTGTAATTTTAAATTCAAATCTTGTATATATATATTCATTCACGAGATTGAATTAATTATAGCAACATGTGCTGACGAGGACGGGCAGGAATGCGTCCAGGGATGCAGGTGGTCAAAAATTTAGTGAGAATCTACTGTACAAACAATAGGGAATACATAATGGAACCCCACCTAAGAAAGAAGTAAACACATGCAGTACCACAATACCTCAATCATATAGAAAAATCCGGTAGGCCTATCAAATGCCAGGTCATGCTTAGCAACTTATCTGTAATAAATTCGTAGGTTAGGCTAATATCGGAACGTTAAGAGTATTTGCGAATTTAGGGTTACAAGGCAATAAATGGAATTGACAAACAAAGACAGGATAGATGGGGTGGGTCTTTGGGCTGTCGCGAGAAGAGCGGTGTTGAATCTGGCTGAAATTAATTTTCTGTTTGTCTAGGACCTAAGGAACATATTTAAAACAATAAACGTGAAATAAATCTCAGTGAGTGGCATAATTTATATGGAAAATAACGTTTTTATTTTCGAAAATTTCTTCTCTCAAGACCTGCGTCCACTCGGCTTTGTAATGTTACAGTTTGTAAGCGTTTATGAGCCGAAACTTTCTGGCCCGCAAATGATATGAAAATTAAATGCTTCGAAAATTTAGACACAATGTTAAGAAAACTATAATACGAAGCGTACACAACATAAAGCCAATCATAAAGCATGTATAGCCACCATGTAATAAAAAATAATATGAAATGTACCATAACCATAAGTATTAAAAATAGTTATCTTAGTATTGAAATCAGCCGGCGTACCATACCATGTACCCATACTAAGCCCAGTCGATGGCTTGAGCCTCGACAAGTGGCAACTAATAAACTGTGGATTTTAGGCCATCACGTGACAACTAATAAGCCTCCGGGTAGACCGGCCATCACGTGGCAACTAATAAACCTCGGGTAAACTTGGCCCGTCACGTGGCGCGCAATAAACCCTCCGGAGTAAACTGGCCATCACGTGGCACCTAATAAGCCTCAGGAATTGAACCTGGCTAAATCAACGTGACGACTAACAAAATCGTTAAAAAAGCTGTTCGCATTATCTTTCCACAGCAATCTGTGTCGAGTCGTTGCTGAAAATCACCGAGATCAGTTTTTTAAAGCGATAGTTTTCCAAGGTAGTTCCATGACCTCAATCCACGTACTGAAATATTCAAATACCACAGACTCATCCACGAACTTAGTACAACTTCCACACAGTTAAAATGTTGACAAAATTCATGAAATGATAACTTGTTTTTATATGAGATGGTAATCACATTTATTTATGCAACCAACCATTTAGAAGTCAAACCAGTATATATGTAAAATATTTAATCCTGATAGATATATCAACATAATACCCCAATCATTTAAAAACATAGACCACTCACCGGACTATAGGCGGCTTCCGATCCTACTCCTAGCGAGGATGAGTCTCGGCGGCGTGAGTGCTTGTAATATAAAATAAAACACGAAAGCAGAACCGATAAGCCAGGCAAACAACATTGGGATTACTTAGGAGACTTTAGAATAACTTTTAGAACTATGAAACCATCAATTTGGACTCGAACTCAGGTCCCGATTCTGCGATGTCGCACTATGGCGGTACACAAAATTGGGGCTTTTCACCCGGGAGCTAATTTCTCGAAATTGAACCGTCCAATAATTCATAAAAACATCCAATTTCACTAATCCAACTTCAATTTTGCCAAACTTGACCAATTGGTACTCTATTTCAGTCCAAACTTCTCGGTAATTACCCGAAACAATCTAAAAATGGAAAACTAACCAAATGACGTCCAAAATTCACAAACCATATATGTCGACCAGACCGGGAACACATCAGTACCCTCACCTTGGTCCAAAAGGTTCGCTGTGGTGGCGGAAAAACTCCTATCCGATGGAGTCGGCCAACTTTGTTTTATCGTATCTTTCAAGACGGGGTGGGAATGCAAGGGACCCGCGGAAATGAGTTAGGGTCTAAAAATGGTGGAAAGGAGGGTATCGGTCGGCTTGAGATGGGCGGAAAACACAATCAATGACCCAAGTTTGGCCATGTGTATCATTGGCGATCGGGGCGCGTCGACGACGGCTAATTTTGGGAAGCCCTGCCGGCGTGGTCCTTTGGTTGTCCTCCTCCTCCCCAGTGGAAGTGCATGTCTCTGAGTGCTGGTGGCGAATGGCCTCCAGCGGCTGAAGCAGGCGGCTTTAAAATGGGTGAAGCTTGACCAGGTTGGGTCTTCACGGGTTTGGGGAGTTTTAAGGGTTTTGGAGATTGAAATGAGTGTTTGGGGCTAGGGTTCCCTTTGGCACACAAAGTATTTATGTATATAGGGCTTAGGGTCGCTTTCGGGTAAAACGAAGACGACTTGGACCTTTGCTAAAACCTTTGTTTGAACTCCCGGGGTCGTAACTTTCTATCGTCATGATCAGTTTTGGCGTTCGGCCGTCATGAACTTCCGTATCGGCGAGGCACTACGAAATGGTGCTAGTTAACCCAAAACTATTCATCCTCGAAAAAGTCAACTTGTTACATCTTAAGTGTTGGTGAAACGGTCAACGATGTTAAAGCTTCGTATTATTTAGTGCAATTCGTTACATCACCCAAGTGACCTCTCTTGTGAAAGTTGATTTGATTCAAAATGTAGACAGTAGTGTAGTGCATATCATGTGAATATTAATTGGCCTAAAGGAAAATTAATATTTGACCGATGTACATGTACACCTGTGGTGATAAACATGTGATGAGCATTTGGTTTTACATGTGAATGATGAATATGCAAAGGAATATTCATTGTTGGCAGTGGTGTGTCGGTGTTTGATCACTACAACAAGACATCAATTCTGATTAATGTTTTGTCGAACGAAGACATTAATAGAGTGCCTGACATCTTGGAATGAGATTTTTACTTGCATTTGAATTTATTATTTTGATTTGGTTTTGGAACTTATGTGAACATGCTTATTTGTTTCTTATTCTCTACGCAACTATTGCTAATGCTGCAAATCTATCTGCTCAAGTTAATGGAATTCCCATGCTCAATGGGAGCAATTTCAAGATTTGGAAAGAGAACGTAGAAATTGTTCTAGGTTGTATGGAATTAGACCTAGCATTAGAATGGAGCATACTACTTCTACTCAGAAAAACCTCGTTTAATATTGAGAAGTGGGAACGATCCGATCGCTTGAGTCTAATGCTTATAAAACGCTCAATTACAGAAGCGTTTCGAGGATCCATCACTGAGAGCGCTAATGCTAATAAATTTCTTCTTGATAAAGAGCAAGTCTTTGCCAAAAATGAAAAGGCGGAAACAAGTACTCTTTTAAGAAAACTTGTTGGCATGAAATACACAAACAAGGAGAACATAAGGGAGTACATAATGGAAATGTCTAACATTGCTGGAAAACTAAAAGCACTTAAGTTACAATTATCTGATGACTTGCTTGTGCATTTAGTTCTTATATCTCTTCTACTGAATTGATCGGTTCATTGTGAGTTATAATACTCGAAAAGGATAAATGGACTTTGAATGGCGTATTTCTCATTATTGTGCGAAGGAAAGGATAAAAGAAAGATAAAACTGAAAATGCTCATTTAGCATTAGCTACCGGAAAGAAGAAAATGAAGAGAGCTAAAGACTCTAACAAAGACATTGTAGAAGGTATATCCCGATCGGAAGGGAAAAGGCGCCAAGATAAGGAATTCACTTGCTATTTTGTAGAAAGCGGGCCGCCCGAAGAGTGTCCCAAATTTGTTGCTTGACATATTAAGAAAGGTACTCTTCTCGCTCTAGTTTTATTCTGAAGTTAATTTGCTTACGTACCCTAGTCATACTTAATTGGGTAGATTACGGTGCTACTACTCACGTAAGTATTTCCTTAAGGGTTGTCTTTGGGCCAAATAGCGAATGATTATGAAAGATTCATCTATGTGGGCGATGGCGAGAATGAAAAGCGAAGTAGAACCCAATAGGGACATTTAGGTTGTTATTAAAAGCGGTGTTTCTTTGGTTGAGAAGGAAACTTATGTTGTCTTAGTCCTTTAGACGGAATTTGATTTCAATTTCTGTATTGGACAAATATGGATATTATTGTTCATTTGGAAATTCAAAATTTGGTCTTTCTTTAAATTCAAATGTAATTGGTACTGGTTCTTTATCTGTGCATGACAACTGTTTATTCCCAAACTATTGCCTCATGTAATGAAACCTTGTATACAAGTAGCCATGGTATCGCGTAAATTAAGCGATAAAGGATTCTATAATGTTGTAGCCTGGCCCGGAATTAGGCCATATCTCTAAACAGAATTGAAGGCTTGTGTCGAGATGAAATTCTTGATTCGCTCGATATAATGATTTTCAAGTTGCATTAAGGAGTGTATTAAAGGGAAACAAATAGAGAAAAGGGGAATTAGGTGCCAATAGATGTCTGGATGTCTTAGAAGAAGCCCAATTAAATGCAGATATATGCGGACCATTCCCCATAACTTCATGGAATGGTCAACGGTATTTTAATGCAGTTCGTGATGACTATTCAAGGTATGGGTACCTATATTTGATTCATGAGAAGTCTCAAGCTTTGGACGTGTTCAAGACTTTTAAAGCTGAAGTTGAACTCCAACTTGGCAAGAAGATTAAAGCTGTCAAATCTGACCATGGCGGTGAGTACTATGGTAGATATGATGGCTCAGGAGAACAACGTCTAGGACCTTTTGCTATCTTCCTAAAGGAATGTGGGATCATCCCGCAATACACAATGTCGGGTAAGCCTAGCATGAATGGTGTTGCAGAGAGATGAAATCGAACACTTGAGATATGGTGAGAAGTATGATTAGTCATTCTTCTTTACTGAATCGCTTTAGAGGGAGAAGCACTTAGATAGGTGTACATTCTTGGCAGGTACAAAGTAAAGCGATGGCTAAAACCCTTATGAGTTGTGGACTGGAAAGAAGCCTAGCATTAGGCACTTACATGTTTAGGGTTGTCCAGCTCAGGCATGACCTTATAGGCCAAATGAAAAGAAATTGGACGAAAGAACAGTTGGCTGCTACTTTGTTGGTTATGCCGAATGCTCTAGGGGCTTTAAATTTTATAATCCCACTATTAGATCATTTTTGGGGCTTTGGAAATGCAAGATTCTTTGAGGATGTTGGAGTTTGGAGGAAGATAACGCGTAAGGAGTGTTGTTTTGAAGAAGAGCGAGAAACGATTAGGATCAGTTCTCATACACGGTGAAATTTGTTTTTTATCACAACATTGCTCTTGACAATGCTCAGCTATTTTACCTAACATTGTTCAAGATGTTATTGTAATTACTGAAGACAACAATGGAGTTCTTCGGCACAAGACAACGTGATCAAGTTATTTTGCAGATATTGTTCAAGATGATGCCACTGAGACAACAATGAAGTTCTTCCTTAAGGAACCTATAGTAAACTTTCAATGACCTCAAGAGGTGTCGTGGGAAGTCCTGAGAGAAAAGGAGAGATGCATTCAGATGATTATATTGTATTTCTTCAAGAACATGAGGTTGATGTAAGCTTGTGAAGATGATGTCTGATCTTGACCGAGTTTACAAAGTTCTAATTCTCACAAGTGGATTGATGCCATGAAGGATGAGATGAAATCCATGGAAGACAACGGCGTTTGGGATCTTATTGAATCGCACAAGGATCAAAAACCTGTTAGTTTGTAAATGGATATTCAAAACGAGAGGATTCAAATAGCGATAATAGAAAGATATAAAGCTCGCAGTCGCGAGGTTTCACTTTCGGAAGGCGCAGGCCCTATAAGGAAACTTTCTCTCAGTTTCTTCAAAAGATTCCTTTAGAGTATAATGGCACTTGTGGCTCCATTTTGATTTAGAAATTTACATCAAATGGATGTAAAGACAGCGTTTCTAAATGGTAACATTGATGAAACTATTTATATGGTACAACCAGAAAACTTTGTATTTGGGGATCCAAAGTCGATGGTTTATAAATTAAAGAAATCCATCTATGGTCTCAAACAGGCTTCCATTGAATGGTATCCGCAAAGTTTCATCAAGTTAGCCTCAATGGTTTTGAGGTAAATTTGGTTGAAGATTGCGTATATCATAATTTCGATTAGGAGTAAATTTATCTTCACGATTTTTATATGTCGATGATATTACGCGCTGAAGTAGCGATATAGGTTGTGCATGAAACTAAGAAATTTCTCTCAAAATTTTGAGATGAAAGATCTTAGAATGCCTCTTTCGTATTAGGTATAAAAATACTACGAGATCGCTCTCAAGGTGGCCGGTTATCCGCAGAAAGAGCTATATCGAAAAAGTGTTGAATATATTCGGCATGAAGGATTGTTCATCAGGAGAAAAGCCCGTATCTAAAGGAGACAAGTTTAGTCTCACTCAGTGCCTTAAAAATAATCTTGAAATTGAGGAAATGCAAAAGATTCCTTACACATCGGCCGTGAGGAGTCTTATGTAATGCTTTCAGTATGCAGCGTCCAGATATTGCATTCATAGTTGGCATGTTGGGCGGATATATGATAACCACAGGTTGACCATTTAGACGGTAAGCGGGTCATGCGATACTTAAAACGAAGATTTTATGCTCACGTATCGGAGATTAAGATAGTTTAGAGATCTTTGGGTATTCGATTAGATTTTACGGGATGTCAAGATAGCAAACGATCCACATCAGGTTATGTTTTCATGCTAGCTGGAAGAGCTATATCTTGGAGGAGTACTAAACAGACACTTATAGCTTCCTCAACTATGGCAACAGAGTTTGTAGCTTGCTATGAGGCCTCCAACCATGGGATATGGCTGAGAAAATTTGTCACTAGGCTGCGTGAGGTGAAAGGTTGAAAGACCATTAAAATTATATTGTAATGATAACCGGCCCGAGTGTTATATTCCTAACAATATGAAGCTCTTCAAATTGAAACACACATTGACATCAAGTTTCTTGTTTGTTAAGAATGAGTTCGAATGACGATTGTCTATAGAGCACATTGGGACAAACTCACATGATTGCTTGATTCTCTACTAAAGTTGCCACGAGGTTTTTTGCCAACATATTGCTAGTTTGGGTGTCATATTGTGAGGATGTCGGTTCCCGTGCAGTGAGGTTGTATTTGAGATGCTTTGTTATAGATATATTTCCAGATATTTCAGTTTAAATATTTTGAGGTTTATGTTACAGGGAACTTGGTTTCTTGTTTTTATTGATACTAGACTAATTTTGGTTTGATCTTACTAAAGAATAAAGTTGGACCAGTTGGAAATAGGCATGTTAAGATCACATTACATGTAATTTCCATGCTACACATCCACATTGTGATCTTTTTCATTCAATCATATCAATACATGTGACCATTGATAGGTATAGTTACGACAAGTGTGACAAAGGCCGCTATGATCCTGTGTTGATGCAATTGATGGACTGGATTGGTTTCTTGATGCATGTTTTGGGTAATAAGGTTTGAGCTCATATGTTTATTCATTCACGATACATAATTATAAGGTTGTACATATAGCCCGAGTGGGAGGGTGTTGATTATTTAACCCATTAGTGGGCTTATATGTAACTATTATGTATTGTGCATCCAAATAATATTTTAAGCCTTTATTTTAAGTGATCTATCATTTTTTTTTAATTTCATAGGCTTTTATGCATCAAGGTTAAGATGTGGTCCTCAAATTATGTGTAGAGACATTTTGTTTTTCTGTTTTGTTGATGGGCCAAAGCAAAAAACAATAATAGAGAAGTGATGCTTGGTGAAGCATCACTTCCCTAACATAAAAGGGGTCTTGGTCCCCAAATTCAACGTTGGTTCCTTATTACGTAATCTTAGTTCATTCGAGAGGAAGAAAGAGAGAAGCGAGAAACTCTCTCTAGGACTGCGTTGTAATTTGGAAGGCTAAAACTGATTTTGTTGATTTAGGTTCACTCGTCTCGATGGATTCGGGTATGCTTTTGATTATAAATGTTTATAATTCTTAATGATTAGGCATTGATCCTAGGGTTTGATCAGGTTTGCTTTTCCTGAATGACTCTTTCTATTTTGCATAAGAGTTTACTTCTCGTTGATTTATCATTCTAATTGAGATGATTAGAGATTGAGGTTTGATCAGTTCTAGGAATGTGACTGGTTATCTTAAAGCATTTACCAACCATTCTTGAATACATATGTTATTAGCAAGATGGAATAGCAAGTGGACTTTATCTGAACATTATGATGTGAGTTTGCATGCATCGGATCAATTTTTATTTTTAATCTCCCGAGAGGCGATTTTGGAACTGTTATTGATTCCATTGGGTGAATATTATTTCATTCATCTTTGTATTGCAGAACTTCAGTTGGGTTGCACCTTAAGGATTAATAGCTGATTTATGCTTTTGAGTAACAGGTGTATGTAGTATGAAGTGGGATATGCTAATACTAAAAACAGAGCACTCTGTTTTACTGGTGCCCAACAGACAGACATGTTCATTTCCAATTGTGAGTCAAATTGCTTGAGGTACTTCATATGGTATTTGATTAAGGTTTCTTTGAGTTTAATTTTATGTAAAGGTTTCTAAGGTGAATGAGCCATGTGTTTCCTTTTTGGGGTAAGCTTATTCAACTTTATGATTTTTAGGGATAAGGTGCATGATTGCCTCGAGGTTTGCGTGTATGTCTCACCTTGCCATTGAACTTTTTATGGTCACGGGAATCACGTAGCGTTTCTTGTGATCATGTTGCTCATCCACATTAGCAAAGGTTTTAACGAGCGTTTGTCCGTCGGTGACATTTTCTTACGGTAGGCGTGATTGAGCGCAGGTAAGCGTCGAGGTATCTTGAGGTGAAAAAGTTCATGGACAAAGTGGGACACACGCTCAACAATAAGGGGGCATTTGTAGGCCTTATCCCATGGTTCTTAGGGGCAAGAAGGAGAATCACATATTATTGTGAGAAGAGGTATTAGAACATAAGATTGAAGGAAAACTTATGCATAGTTCGGATGATGATACTTATTGTGAGAATCCCTACTTTTTGGAATGTATGTATCATTCTTATCTCATTAATTCTTGATTAGAATGTTGTTTTCAGCTAATATCTCTTAATTATATATGAATAAAAATAGAACATTAAATATTATATGGAAGAATTCATGTGATCATGCTCGATCTTCATTCTTTTTTAAATGAAATAGGCAATTTCCCTTGTTTGAGTGAGGAATAGGTAATTCATTGGCAGAGTTGCAGCACTTGAAGCATTTGAATCTCAGCAGAGATTATTTTGAAGGTAATTAATCCATATAAATACATACATACATATGACCCTTTAATTTCACAATCTAATTATTTTGAAGGTAGCCGCATTTATTTTGCAGTTGGTTTTGTCTCAGCAGAATTCACAATATAATTAATTTTACAAGTCTTTCCACTCAACTCGAATCTTTCCAACTTGCGATCCCTTGATCAGCGGAAATTTTTGATGAAGTAATTATATGCGTGTATCTTGCCAAGTGAAAATTCATCAGTTTGTCTAGCAGGATATAATTCTGTCTTTCCCAATTTTACATAGATTCTTCCACCCAACTTGAAATCTTTCAACTTGCAATCCATTGTCTCAGTAGCGGTTGTTTTGAAGGTAATTATGTGCATATACATTGAAATTCAATTCCTGATCAGTTTGTGTCAGTAGAAGATAATTCTCTATTTAATATCCCAATTTTACAAGAGTTCTTATCACTCAACTTGGAAATGTTTCCAACTTGCGGTCCCTTGATCTCAGTGAAAATATTTATGTGACATGTGGAAACCTTGCATTTGACAGGAATGCTGGTAATATAATAGTTTGGATCTTCTGCTTGTCCCTAGAATGTTAGAAAAATATCATTCAAAAAATCTTGCAAGGGGTAATGATATATTTATGACTGAAGAAATATTGCATGGAAGAATTCATACATAATTGAAACAACCTGCATTTTTCATTGTGGGGCCTAAAGAACTTTGATTTGTAGGGATGGACACACCCTCCTATCTAATGAGTTGGAAGTTGCTAGAATTGAAGATGATGTTGCTTTCAAACATGACAATTCATAAGATGAAATTATGGCCTTTAGTGGTGAAAAACAGTTGGGAGATGCACCCGCCAACAATAGAGATATCTCTCCGCAAAATCAACAAGTGACTGATGAATGTTGCTTTCAAATTTCTGATTGTCTTGAAATTTATATAATCTTATTACTCTTTTATTGAATGTTTCTTTTAAATGTTAGAAATATTAAGTTTCTTATTAATTGAATTATATTTTATAAAATTGATATGCATTTAAGGTCATATTTCACATCATTCCGACGCACACCTTATCTTGTGCCTGGAGCCTAAGCTATAGGCCAAGAGACTTTTTGTGCCTAATTGTGCCTTGCACTTTTTAAAACTATAATAGCACTATCATCTGGTCAATGGTGGAATACAATGTCATGACTGCATTGAAATTCTTGACCGCATTGAAAAATAGGAAATCTTTATTATCTGTTCTAAAGCATTATAACCAATATAGGGCATCATGATGATGAACCAAGACAAGCTTGCCCCTAAATTTTTGTAGTTATCAATGCATTCAAAGAAAGCAATATTTTGTTTAAGGATCTAGACCCAACTAATTTCATCATTCTGATCAGTGATCTTGCAGATTTGGTGGAAATGATATATACAGTTGTACAGCTTATGGAGAATCTTCAGGCTCATGGCACATTAAGGGTATGTTATGTTTTATTTTGTGGGCTAATCTTGAGTGGAGAATCTGTTAATTTGAGATTGTTATTTATAAATAGAAAACATATACCTTTGAATTCTAGCCAACATCATGTGGATGGAAGTTGAAAACACCAAAAACACCAAATTCTAAGGAATCTTTGCTGATAAAAGTGGGCTGGGTGCATAATGACTGTCCTGTTCTTTTTGTTTATTAATTCAAAGTGCTTACTGCTGTATAAATGACTATATATATTCATGAACTCAAAGTTAATGGTATTCTAGTAAAATGATAATTGATTTCCTTTAGTAATTTTACTTGTTAAACATAATGTCAGGCAATGCATATGCCTTTACCTATACTGGAGTCTCTGCAATTAAACATTTGTATGCACAGGGCTTTTTGCTTAGATATCTCTGATGGAGCCTGCTGCTGTTCCTATATCCCACCTACATACTCACCTTGTGGGGGAGTATTGAAAGGGGGTCTCACTTTTAACTCCTCTTCTGAGATCTTGTACAGTCCCTGAATAAGGTTCCAATGGCTTATGTTTGGCTCTAGTAGGCCAGTGAAATTTTGGGGTTGCTCACCCTTATAGAAAGATTATTGCTTGAAGTAGTTCTGAGTGTTTCTCACTTCTTCTTTCTCTCTCTCTCTCTCTCACACACACACTTGAGGTTCCCCTAGTTATCTGTTCCAGCAACATGGTACCCAAACAGGGGTGGAACCCACATCCCAAATAGATGTGCACCATCCTCTCAGTCAAAGCACATATACATATACAGTTTTTTTATTTATGGTCTTCAGATTCTTTGTTGCTAATGTACCTTTTATCTGGTGATTTTATTCTTGCAAGGCAAATACACATTGTTTCTTAGCTTGCTTAAGTGCCTTTTTTGTTCTTCTGAATGATTTGGGAATCTTTGGAAGGTTGTAATTTATATGAAGTTTCGTTTTATGTAGTTTCTCTTGAAAAGCTGGTCCCATGCTTGGAGAAAGGAGGGTTGTGGTAGGTGGTTGACCAGTGTAAAAATATAGCCACTTTATGAACAAGAAATCCTTAATAATTTGAGTTTAAGGCTTTGTTGAGTTAATCTAAAATCGGTAGAATGTATTTGCTATATCTCTAAGAAGTTGGAATGTCAACGTAGGAAATGTTTTCATTATGAGGATCTGCATTGATTTCTTGTAAATTCTTTGTGATTAGGTTTCTGGAAAATCAAGAAAAGGGAGAAAAGAAAGAAAACATTGAGTGACAAGAATTAAAAGAAGAACATGAGATCATTCTGTGATTCAGAATGAAATTGGTATCCTTCAGTTGGACAATCTGCAGATCCTGAACATGTCACAGAAGAAAGATTAGAAAATTCAATTCCTGATACTTGGGAGACAAGAAGGCTTCATACAGATTGATGAGCCTGAAATACCTGTGCTTGGGTCAGGAAGCCTTGAAGGCAGTCTGCCACAAATGGATGTCCAAAAGGCCAAACATCCTACCGATGATCTTCAGTATGGAACTGATGATTCTTCAGGTGATGAGCAAGCATCTGCACTTGATGAAGTTGATTTTAAGGTGTCTACCTTGGTTTCTGCTTTTTCAAATAACCATGTTATACAAAATTTATGTTGGTTGCTTAAGTTTTATAAGAGCAATTCAACCAGGACAAACCACTACATTATATGCATTTTGCGGAAGATCTGTGATGATTTGGAGCTCTCTCCAATGCTATACCAAGTTAGTTCTAAAAAAACATCTTATTTATGACTAGTACACAACAATCGAAGAAAATGCAATTTATTTGTACATTTCTTATTTGATTAAATTTTGCAGTTATCACTCCTCACCATATTCCACAATATCCTGGTTGAGCAGAAGTCATGTCCATGCAAGGATTATGAAAATATTGTTTGTTTCCTTAAAAATTTGGTTAGAAAAATGCTAAGGAAAACAAAAAGCCAGCCACTTCTCTTTGTGGAAATTCTCTTTTGGAAAAGCCGTAGAGAATGCCATTACATCACTTCACAATCTTTATTGCAAGAACTTGGAAGTTTGAAGACAGAAAGTGGAAAATGGGAAATATTTCAAGGCATGGAGAATCGGCTCAACAGGCCAAGGGATGGATGCATAGAAGTCAGCGGATACCTTGGGAAGGATGAAGCTGATGTTGTGATCTCTCTCATAGAATCTGTATATGAAAAGTAAGATGTGTTTATGGATGTTTAATATTCATGTTATGATTGGTTCTTCCGCTCTAAAAAATGTTATTATTGGTTCTTAAGTTTCGTAGTTCATTTTTCCTTTATGAACTTTATAAACATGCGAAACCCCATTTAGCATATTCAATCATCCATAGCGAGTGGCCTTATTTAGATATTGGTGTTTCTTTTCATAAAGAGGGAGAAAAGTATTTTAATTATGTTTTGTGATATAATTGGAGTAGTACAAAAATACTGCCAATGCTTAGTTATCAAGGAAATAACATACAAGTTGCCATCCTTTTTTCTCTTGAGAACAGAAATGATGATAATTTTAGTGAGGTGGAGGAAGGCATCACTCCTATTCTAAGTGGTGAAATTGATGGGAAGAGAAATTCTGATAAGTATTATGTCCAACAGTAAAAGCCTTGAAAAACTACTTTTTTTCTTACATCTCATTGTTTAGAAAGTCCTTGACTGATGCTTTCATCATTTAGAACAAGAGTTTGAAAGTGTTTTTAAAAGAAAGAGAAGGCTTGTTCTCAGTGCTGAAGTGGACCAAAAAATTAAGGATCTCTAATAGAAGTAAGTACACTTGCATCCTACCGTTTTACTATCGATAAATATTGATGTGAATGTAATCATACGAAGTAAGTACATAGTTTTTCTAATTATGCAAGTTTTGCTTGAATGGTTTTATTGTGAGACCCCGGATAAAGTAAAATGATAGACACGGGTTGCAAACCTGGGAATTTCTCTAGATCTCGGATGATGACGCGGGTCATACCGTTGAGTTCGTATCTCGAAATCTAGGTACATAGTCAAGTTTCGTCGAATTCCAAGAAAGTCGAAAATGCACGTATTTCGAGACAAACGGAAGAGTGAGAGGGTGACACGTGGCATGAAGATGCATGCCATATGGCACCTGAGGAGAGGACACTTGGCACTTAAGTGGAAGCCAAGTGTCACACTTCTATCTTGCATAAGAGGATAGTGGTGGGAAAGTGGGCATGAATGACATGTGGAATGCTATGTGTCATGAGGAGAGAAGGAAGAGGTGTTCTACACCTAGATAAGTATTCTCCACCTAAAGCGGGATTTGTTTGGTGGAAGAGGAAAAGGAAAAAATAAAAGAAGAAGACAACGGAAAGGAAAGAGAACCAGCAGTTCTCTAATTAACAAACAGAGGAGTTGCAGCAGTGAACGGATCTGCACTTCGAGAGGTAGGGGTTCTCTCCTACTCTGGTTAGTCTTTGTTTAAGAGCCATGAAATGGCCATGAGGGTTAGCCCGAGTAGTGGGCTAGTTTAAAGAATAATTTCGATAGAAATTGTTGTTGGTTGGGGCCAGGTTTACAGATGCATGTAGTTTGGAAGCGCGGTTTAAGACTGATTGTTGTCTGATGGTTAGGATCTGACGGGGATGATCTTGGTTGTGTATTGTGCATCTTTGTTTTTTAAGTTTGATTGAAATCGGTTTGTGTGTTATTACTGTTTGAATAACATCAGTTAGTGTGAAAATGATGTTAATATATGCATGCTTGTTATATATTAACATGATGCTTAGTGTAAAGCATGTATTATGAGTGTTGCATGTAGTTTCCATCATGCATGTAACATGAGATATTATGCAGTGACATTATCATTGCATGTGCACGGGGTCATCGCGTGAATCGGGTGTGAGTGCATGAATAAAATGGGTATTCGGAGGGTTGTCCGATGCTTGATGGTCGGAGGGTTGTCGATAAATTATATCGGAAGTTTGTCGATAGACTCACAATGGGGGTTGTCCAATAAGGGCTCTCGGAGAGATGGCGATGGTTCGTGCTCGGAGGTTATCGATTCTTTACTATTCGGAGGGTTGTCCAAGTGTGTAAAATATTCAAAGGGTTATCTGATATCAGAGGTTGTTTAGTGGGTTTCAAAAACAAAAGCTTTTGTTTTGAAACTAGTTTTCATACATGGAAAAATTGCATGTATGAGAGAGTCGATGGTGGGCATGACATAGAGCGTTAAATGCCAGAGATAATAAGTATTTTATGAATGTGTGTGAATGATTTTATGGATTATCTTGCATGTGCCTTGGGTGGGAGTAGCCCTTGTAGGAGACTTTCTCCTCTTGGGCATAGCTCACCTGTTGTGGGAAAGATATTTTCCAGGTACGAAGGTACACCAAGAAAGGTACTTCATGAGGTCTTAGTTGAGAGGAAGATCTAAGATGGCTTGTGTGTTCTTTTGTAAAAATTTATGGGTGCAACCAGTTTGTTTCATGAGCGTTGTCAAAATTTTGTACTTGTGATGTAAATAAATTGTAATTAAACTCAGATTATATGTTTAATATAATTTGGTAAGGGCTGTGTCTTGCCTTGAGGGGATGTTTGGTTGCGTCTGAACCATAGGAAGTCGCTCTGTTTCGATCCTATGTATTAGCCGAACTTTAAGACTGATTTTTTTGTTGGGAAGTAAAGGGAATTTGGCCCTATTGCCTTCTGGTATATTGTAGCCCCATCAGTAAGCTTGATGTAGGCTTTCGAATCACCCAAATCGGACCTCTACAGCCTAAGTTATGACCTTTTTACTCGGAAGGGTCTGAGAGGATGAGCTGTGGCCGAGCTCTTCTGGCCGAGCTGACCTCTTTGGGCAGAGCTGAGCTCTTCTGGCCGAGCTGACCTCTTCTGGCCAAGCTCTCTTGGGATGAGCTGACCTCTTCTGGCCGAGCTCAAGTGGGATGAGCTGTGTGTGGCCGAGCTCAACAGGGATGAGCTGTGTGTAGCCAACCTCGGCAGGGATGAGCGGGTGTGAGACGGCGACCTCCTTTGCCAGGAGCCGACCTCGTCACAGGGAATGAGCCGGCGGCGCGGCCCGGACGGCCAGTAACCGCCGTCCGAGTCCGTTTTGTGCGTTCTTGGACTCTATGGAAAGATCTCCGAGTCTAGAATCTAACCATATGTCTGTGGATGGCATTTGGTGCCCACATAGTTTCTGAAAAGTTGATCATTGCACTAAGTGCCTTGAGTGCAGGGTTTTTGAATGAGAAGTCTTTATTATGTGTCATTGGCGATGGTGGGTGACACGTGAGTATCTTTGTGAATGAGGGCTATTATATAGCTTGTTGTAGGTTGCATGTGGAAAAAAAAAAAATAAATATATATATATATATATATATATATATCTCTCTCACATATATAAAACCCGGAATTTGGGGTGTCACATTTATAGAATCACTTCTTATTTTATTCAGCAGTTTCTTAAATAGTTTGAATGGCATCCATTTTGACAAATACTGCTTCTTTAGATTCAAAGATGATAGACATTGTAGCCGTCTCATTGCCGAAGCCCTTGATCCTGATTGTAAAGTTTCTCCAGTCCAAGTTTCGAATAAACTTAAGCAGCTAGGTTTGAAAATTGCACCAAAGAAAAGGATGCTTCAAGTTGATGTACCTTTGTCTGATGGCACAAATCAACTGATGGAAGAAGCTAGAGCAGTTGGAGAAGAAAGTGCTCCTCTTGTTTCTTCAAACAATCCAGAGGGAAGTTTAGTGAGGAAATATTTGTGAGTATTTATTGGCATCAGTAGCTTTTTAACATTATTTTTGTGTACTCTGTTATGAGATCAATTTTTTGTGCACAACTGGGGTTTGAGCTCTTGCTTCAGTAGTTGTGAAATTGCAAACTGTGTTAGAATAAAAGCATATATGCTTTCCTTTCCTGAATTTGGAATCTCAGTTTAGCTATTTTCTGTTTCATTTTTGTAGAAATAGAATTTGAATCATTATTTATTTTCTTAGGCACACAAGAAAAAGAGTACGTGCCTTCAGCAAGACCAGGAGAAACTATTAGAACTTTATTTGAACAGTGAATTGCTTAATTAATTAATTTATTTATTTTCCCAGTGGCGTACACATGCCTTAAATTTTATTTACTTTTTATTTTTCAAATGAAATTGGATTTGTTTGCTTATAGGTTTAAAGGCCATAAAAGGTGCGGCCACATGATTGCAAGTTCTCTGGCTGGTGATGATACGCTCACAGCTGCCCAAGTTTCCCATCAGCAGCTTAAGCAACTTAGCACATGTTCATCGACAGAAAATAACTGAAACATTGCTGTCACTAATGAAAAGGTGACTAATTTTTATTAATTATGTATGTTTCAATAAGTTGTTGTATGGTTGGTAACATGCTTGCATTTCTATGGTTGTACACTTGTTAAGTTCAGATTTTTATGAGAAAGCACTGCTACACTTTGATGATGAACTTATAAATTCATAGTAGTGTTTAGGACTTAATCCAGCTGACATGTTTTTGACTATATGTAACCTAGTGGTCATTCACTATCACAGATTGGCAACAACATTTTTAACTTTTCATTCTTCCGGGTCAGTTCTTTTCTGACCTCGGACAGCCTTGACTTCATAAATATGCTGTCTTCATCACCATTAATTAGTCATTACAAGAAAGTGGAAATGGGTAGACTTTCAAAATCAACTTCACCTAAACCTGTCGTCTTTTTCAACATGAAGACTCCTCGTTCATACTACAACCCCTAGGATGGGTCAATGGTTGAAATTAAAAGTACTTGGTTAAAAACTTCAAGTAATTTAAAATTTGTGAACTAATCCTTGTCAATTTTTTCTTGAAAAATAACTTATTTGGGAACAAGAGCATCTTATCTTACCTTACCTTACCATTTAAGTATTTAGATGTATTTTTAAAAGTAATCAAAATTCATAAATCTAATATTTCTCATATTTTTTCTGAAAGATAACTCATTTTAGATAAAATACCCTTTACTATTTTTATGTGTACATTATCTTTTAAAATGAAGACTTATTTTTACAAGAAAACAATAAATGTGTAATTTGTCAAAATGAGGGTGAAAATTGATAAAATGTTAGTGCATGTTTGTTTATTGTTTTTTAAAAGTGCTTTTTTTTTTTGAAAAACAATAAGATCAAGGAAAACATAGAAAACACATTTGGTTCCCATTTTTATTTTGTTCTGAAGATTGAAGGAAACATTATGCAAACCTCGGATGATGAAACCCTAAGCTCTGTTTTGAAGTAACTCTTCTCTCTCTCTCTCTCTCCAATAGCACGAACAAACAATAAAGTGTTTTCCTTTTGTAATCTACAAATCTTTTTTCTTCTTTCTAAGATTGAACATTCAATGGAAATTAAATTCTTGCATGTTGGATTGATGAAAACCTGTTGATGATTTATGCATGAACTTTAGTTAGCTTAGACCATTACAACTAATGCATTCCCGGCTTTCATAACAGTTACATGATGCAATCCTCTTAGTTATTCATTTGGGTGCATTTCATGGTATCAAAGACCACAAATGATACGGATCATGGCTACATGCACTTTTTTTTTTTTCCTTAAGGAAATATCATATGAGATTGTGGGTTGGTACCATTCCATCAATCTATAGACATACAATTCGAGTCGGGTCATTGGAGATTTTACATGACCATTAGCAAGACCTTGTGAGATTAGTCAAACACGAGATTGGCGGACACCATGGTTATCAAAAAAAAAAAAAAAAAAAAAAAAAAAAGAAAGAAAATCTATTGACATACGAGTTCAATATCCTCTGACCTGATGTACCCATTGGGGAAAATTGTCATCGTTATGTTTTTCCCTTCTTTTTTTGTTGCTTGGCCCCACTTTTTGGAATGTAGTTATTTATTCATTCTTATCTCATTAATTCTTGATTAGAATGTTGTCTTTGGCTAATATCTCTCTTGGTATATCTTTTGAACACAGGAAAGGTAGGAGACCCCTGAATTTGGATGAGAAGCATACAAACACTTAAAATGAGAGATTACGAATTGATTATCCCTTTGATCATATAGTTGCCGAAGATATCACGAAAAAGTATGGTATTATGCATCTTTCCTCTTAATGCTGGTTATATAATAGTTTGGATCTTCTTCTTGTCCCTAGAATTTTAGAAAAATGTCATTAAAAAAATTTTGCAAGGAGGGGTAAAGATATATTTACAGCTGAAGAAATATTATATGGAAGAATTCATAGATAATTGAAACAACTTGCTTTTTTCTTTGTGGGGCCTAAATGTTAAATGATAGGATAATCTATTTCAGGCGGATAAATAGTAACTAACTTTTATTAAACTCTTCTCCTCGACTTGATAACATTCAAAGTTAAATACAAATAAAAATAATGACCCTACTAATTAAATGATCCTAAGGCTGGCACATTATTTAATTAATATAATAATCAAAATAAAAAATAATACATGTAGTGGACTTAAAAAACTAACAATTTATCTTCCACTTACAACGTGGTCTTTTACCTGTGTAATTCTCTAATCTTTTGCACCTCCTCGTTATCTCCTATTATTGCCCTCCTCTTAAGAGGAACCTTATCCTCAAGGTTGAAGTTGAAGAACTTTTGTTAGTCTTTTTTGTCCTCTTCTTTATATGCATACTTCAGCAATTGCCACCATTCCTTGGTTTTAGCTTCTAGGTGAAAAGAATTTAAGGGAGCCTTTTGAGGATTTGGGGTGACTTGATAGTTGAAATATTGTTCGACTCTAGCGCACCAAACCTTTGGATCATCCCCAGAAACTCGGGAAAATTCCAGTTTTACCAACTGAGAAGCAAATGGTGGTTTTCGTCTTCAAAATTATCTTGACTTTCTCTCTACACTTCGACTATGACTTTTGATAGAGACGAGCACATGGTTATTGCTTGTTTCATCTGCTCGATTGAACCACAAAGCTTCAAAAAGTCTTCTGATTGTTTCATCGATCTTTGCAAGTTTATCGGCTACTCCCACCTCCATTATGCGGAATCGGCATTGGAGTCCTTGAACTTAACTTCCAAAATTTCAATGCGCTCTTTGATTGTTGCCATTATCGTCAGCTCTGATACCAATGATAGGATAATCTATTTCAGGCTTGATAAAACCTTAATATTATCTGCTTCAGGCGAGATAAAACCTTAACTAACTTTTATTAAACTCTTCTCCTCTGACTTGATAACATTAAAAGTTTAAATACAAATAAAAATAATGACCCCACTAATTAAATGATCCTAAAAGCTAGCACATTATCTAATTAATAAAATAATAAAAATAAAATAATATGGACTAAAAAAACTAACAATTTTTCTTCCACTAACAATGTGGTTTCTCACCCACTTATTGACTAATTCACTAATCTTCTTGCGTCCTCATTATCTCTATCCTTACAAACATCTGAAATATTATTCTTAGGGATGGACACACCCTATCCAATGAGTTGGAAGTTGCTTGAATCGAAGATAATGTTGCTTTAAAAATTTTTAGCTATGATGACAATTTAGAAGATGAAATTATGGCCTTTAGCAGTGAAAAACAGTTAGGAGATGCACCAGCCAACAATGGAGATATCTCTTCGAATCATCAACAAATGACTGATGAATTGGCTGATTTAGGGGATGATGATATAGCTTCTAATGCATTATCAGTAAATTCTACAAGAAGAAGGTTGAGGATGATAATTGATTTTGAGGAGGATGATGAGTAAGCATTATTATGATTGGTTAGACTTATGCTTGTGTAAGTGCTTACATTAGATAGAGTTGTGTGAATCCATCAAATGATGTGAAGTACTTTCTTGTACAATTTTATCATGTCTTGTAAATTCCTTTTTGCCATCTATAAATGGGATCTATTGATTCCCAACTCAAGGTTAAGTAGATTAAAGATCATCTCAATGATTATGCATTTTCCCCTTGAAATTTGCATGGCAGGTGATTTGACTTTTGGCAAAATTTCAAAATGGATGTAATTATTGCTACACTAATGGTAGTAACGATGATAACTTGTTCAAGATGTAAGTAACCTAACATGATGCTCTTGGGGTTTGAAGTATTTTACTATGTCATATATGGTTTACCTTTAATTTTTAATATATACCAGATGGGAATTAGTGTTATTCTAAGCAGCAAATTTTGGTTTTTTTTTTCTGTACTCGCAAATGTTCAATTTTTCCTTTGTATGTGTCCTAGAACTTCAACTTCATCCCTTCTTGGTATCACAAAAGTAGGTTTTTTAAATTTTATTTTAAATTTACTTTAAATTCTTATCTCTATGGTTAATTTCATTTTAGCATTTAAAAGAACCAAAAGGTCGGTAGTTGATTTTTTCTATTTTTTTTGCAATTAGCCATGTGGATTTTAGACTTGGAACTTGTTGAAAAATTAAAATCAATGGTGGATCTTTATTTTATGTTAATTGGTATAGAAATAGATAGATTTGTAAAACTGAGAAAAAATCAATTTTAAAAAAATGTGAAATAGTAAATTGTGAAATAGTGCAGGTTGAAAACCTGGAAATTTCCTAGATCTCAGATGACGAAATGGATCTCATCGTTGGATTCGTCTCACGAAATCTAGTTACCTCGACGAGTTTCGGTTAATTTGAATGGTCAGATTTTACGTTTTTCGGAGTGATGGGTGTCCGTGACTCCCACAGGGCCAGGAATTTTCGAGAATCTCGGAAGTTAGGAAAATAAATTGAGTTAAGTTCATGGATTATGATTTGAACTTGAACTGAGACGAAATAGATAGCTTCGAGCTAAAATCTAACCCTAGCAAGGGTGGACACGTGGCGCAACGTGGGCCACTTTCTTAATTTAAACTTAAGTTAGAACAAAAGAGAATTAGGGCAAAAAAAAAATCACATTTTTCTGCTATGTTCGAACTAGAATGAGAGAAAAGAGAAAGAGGAGACGGGCTTCTTTCGAGATCTATGGGATTAGTCGGTCAAATTATTGAGCCAAGAATAAAATTTCATCGCATCGACGAGGGCTATGCATGAGTATTGAAAACACTGGATTTTGCTAAGGATCCAAATGAGGAGTTCGGGAAATCGAAGGTTTCGGGTTTAGGAAGTGTTCACGAGGCTTCCTAAGGTTTCTTCTACTCTCCAAGAGGTAGAGATTCTTCCTACCTTGGTTTGTTTTTCATTTTTTTGGGCTGGAAATGGTTTGATGTTTGAGTTCCTATCAGGCGTCCTTTGCTGGCGGGTGTGGTTCGCCTAGGCGAGGACATGGAGCTTCCCGAGAAGAAAGGGTCTCGCCTAGAGCCCAAAGGGGTCTCCACAGGCGAAGGTACGTACGCTGGCGATCTCGGGACAAATTATAGGGTTCGAGGTCGCCTGGGTCGGGCTTTGCTCGCTGGGCGAAGCGCCGATCTAGGCGGTAGGCTACGCCTAGGCGAGCCTGTGATTGTGTTCATGGCCTGTCATGGCCTGTTTGTGGCTAGTCTTGTGACCCAGTTTGTGATTGTTTGTGGCTTGCTTTGGGGTCATTGTATGACTTGTTTGAGAGTGTCATTGCTTGACTAAGGAGTGAAATGTTTGGATGTCAATATGTGTTCAAATGTATTGACATGTGATGAATGTCTATGTGCAAATGGCCATTATATGGCTTGATTGTGTGTGTGTCATTGCTTGAACATAGAATGACATATTGTATGTTGATGTTGATATATGCGTGCATAATATATTGACATGAATGAAATGTAGTATGGAAGTCATATGCAGGTGATGTGATTGTCCATGACACTCAGTGAGTGGTGTGGATTATGTTGTCCATGTAGCATTCATTATACATGTTGTATGATATAACATGCAATGACGCATTGCATTGCATATGCATGGGGACTTCACATTGAATGGGTGTGAGTGCATGGTTGAAAATCAACATTGCGTTTGGTGATTGATTGGGTGGGCTTAGTCGGTGGGACGAAGTCAGTAGAAGCTACCGCGATTGAATAAAATGGTAAAAGAACTTGTGTTGGGTAGTAAGCGAGGATAAATACCTCCTCGGTTGAAAGACCCGGTGTTGTGGTTATACATATTTTGATAGTGAAAGCCCGTGAAGTGTTTAAAGGCGTCTTACGAAACTGTGTGCGACATCGAAATTCGCTACCTACAAAAAGACACATGAGTTTTGAATATAAAATGAAAATTTGAGGTGTAACATCCAAAAATCTTTTGGTTTATAAACAAATGAATTTTGTTTGAAAATGATCATAGGATATAATCCATCAATGACCGATTTTATCACACATTGGCATCGCATTACGTGGTAGGAGTTGGTAAGACTTCGAGGGGATGGTAGAATTCGGAAGGACTTAGGAGGGCATGGTTCATGGTTCATGATTGAGTCTCATCTCATTTCATGGCATGTAAGATTCCATAGTAGAAATTGCATGTTTTTACTGGGAATGTGAATGTGAATTGTGGAACATGACTATTGCATGTGCACTTAGGTGGAGAGTAGCCTATGTAGGAGTTTACTCTACTAGGCATGGCTCACCCTTTATGGGAAAACATATCAAGTAATAGAGTCTTGTAAAACCGGGAAAACTCGATTTTATGAAAAGGGCAAAGCGGTAGTTGTTGTAATAGTCTGAGGTTGAAAATGCGGAATTTTTAAGATCTCGAATGACAAGCGAGACTTTGTAGTTGGAGTTGTCTTCACGATCTAGTTGCGGTCGAATTTCGTCGGTTCTGAGACGGTCGGAATTTAGAAACCTTTTGAGACGTCGGGTGTCATGTGACCTGAGAGTGGTGCCACATATCATGAATAGCTGCCACATGGCAGCGCTTGTGAGGTGCACATGGCGTAGAGCCATGTGGTGTGGAAAAAATTTCCACTTAATGCATGTGTCCATGTGACCACGTAATGTAGATAGTAAAGGAAGAGATGTAAGAACCACATTAAGACATATGTCAAATTGAGAAAAAGTCAAAGCAAAGGGGGAAGTCTAAGGGGTGACCCAGTAGGTATAATAATCACACTTGCTAGAAAGGAAATCGAGTTTTTGATAAGATAAAGGAAGATGGCAAATGAGGAAGGGGCATGTGGCAAGGGAAGGTGGGAAGAAATTTCCCACTTGAATCAAGTTGGAACAATTCGGTGGAGAGAAGGGAAAAATGAGGGAAAGAAAAAGAAAGAAAAGAAAAGGAAGAAAAAGAAAAGAGGAGTGAGAAGATCCACCTTCTCTCTAGGATTTACTAAGATCGGACTGTCGGTTTTCATCGAAATAAGAGGCAAAAGTTCATCCTCTGTGACGAGAGCTTGTGCATTACAAGAATCGAGGTTTTGCCAAACTCCAAGAGGTAGGGTTTCTTTTCATACTTTGGTTAGTGCAGTGCAGAGCGGGTTTAATGGCATCGAGTTTCTTAGAATTTTGTAGTGGCCATGCGGTCGAGTCGAATTTTGGGATTTGAGATCTTTGGAATTTTGGGGCTGTTTACGGAGCGGTCAGAGACTGAATTTTCGGACTTTGTGTTTTGTTTTTTGTATTGTTATTGCTGAAAATGAATAACATGTTGGTTGTGTGAAAATCATGTTGATATATGCTTATTTGATGTATTAACATGGAATTTATGATAGATGTAAATTATATGTAGAAAATATAATTATCCATGATTCATTCATGTTGCATGTAGCACTCATCATGCATGTAACATGAATTGGCATGAAATGACATTCGCGTTTCGGAGGGTAGTGCGTAATGTGAGTTTGAATGAATTTGATATCGGGTTGTCCGATAAATAAATTATATCGGGTATGTCAGTAAGTTTATCAGTATATCGATAAATTATATCGGAGGGTTGTCCAACAAATTTTGTCGGAGTATGTTCAATAAATCATATCGGAGGGTTGTCCAATAAATTATATCAGAGATTGACTAATGAGTTTTCAAAGACAAAAATCTTTTGTTTTGAAAACAGTTTTTTTCATACATGGCAAGTGCATGTGTGAGGGATTTGACGAGGACTCGAGGCATGGGGCATGGCATGTAGACATTCCAATAGGAATGTGCATAATTTTACTTGAATGTGTGTGTTTGCCATTGCATGTGCACTTAGGTGGGGAGTAGCCCTTGTAGGAGAATTCATCTACTGGGCATTGCTCACCCCGTCGTGGGAAATATTTTCATGTACTGGAGATACAGGATGCTCAGAAACATCAAGACATAGTTGTGAAAAGAGATTCGGATTATGAAAAACTATGCATGCATTTTGTAAAATTATGGATATTTATCTAGTTTTTGTTTATGTAAGAAGAAAAGAGTTGTAATTAAACTAATTTTGTATGTTTAATACAGTTTGGCAAGGTTTTTCCAGGTTTCATGTTGTCTTTATAATAAAAAGGTTATTTTATATAGAATTTAGGGTGTTTAAAAAAAAAAAAAGGATTGGAGGTGCAGAAAAGGCCTAGAGAGGCTTGTAAAACCCAGGTAAATTAGTAATTTTCAAGAAAAAATGGCAAAATAATAATAATAATAATAATAATAATAATAATAATAATAATAATTGCCATAATGGTTTAGGGAAGCCTAGAAAATTCTCTAGATCTCGGATGATGAAATGGACTGTGCCGTTGGATTCGTCTTACGAAATCCAGTGACCCAAAAAAGTTTCATCGAATTATGAGATAGTCAGAATATTTTTACGATTTTCTGGATGATAAGTTGCGGTGAGCTCCATTGGCTGAGATTACTGCGAAAATGCACCGGAGTCGAAATGACTTGAGCTAATTTCATTTAAAATAAATTGAACTAAAAAGAAATAACCGAATGAGAGATGGACGCATGGCGTATTAATGTATTACGTATCGGAGAAACAAGGAAAAAAGGAAAAAAAGAAATGGATTAAATAAGGAGAAAAGTCAAAGAGGGCCACATTTTAGGGAGAAAACGGGCAGTGTGCGTGAGTGAGGAGAAAGATTTTAGAGAGAGAAGGCTCTGCAGCACATCTAAGATCTGAAATAGTGATGGTTTTAGACAAGAGGTAGTCGGTCCATGCATTGAGAGCTACGCGTGGGTACCAAAATCTTGGAGTTTCATTAAACTCCACGAGGTAGAGAATTTTCCTACATGGAATATTTTTAGCCTAAAAGCCATGTAATGGCATAGGTTGTCTTCGAGGCCATAATAGGCCGTGTGATTTAGTCCCAAAATTTTGGGACAAAATATTGGAAATTTTGGGACTAGTTTTGGGTAGTCGGATTTGGAGGTCGAGTTTGGTTTTGATCCGGATGATGTTTTTCGGGTTTTGTGGTGTCAATTTTGGTATCCACGATGGTCGGTGATGGTAGTGAAGGGACGAAGGTGCTCTGTTTTTATATGGGTCAAGATTTGGAAACTTGAATTTTGTATGTATTGTTGGAAAAAAAAATAATATGTTGTTGTGTGTAAAAATCATGTTAATATGTGCTTGTGTGATGTATTAACATGGAAATTGTGATGAATGGAAATTATATGTAAGAAATATAATTATCCGGAATTTATAAATGTTGCATGTAGCATGACATAGCATGTAATGACATGATGGCATTTCATATGCATGGTCACATCACATCGAGTCGGGTGTGGGTGCATGGTACTGTTATTCACCGTTCTTGGTGAATGTGTGGTGAGCTCGGAAATGGGCCACGTCCAAAATCGAGACTCGTGGTTGTATAAAACAATAATAAATATAAATCAGGTGTGTTTGTGCGTAGCAAGATGGAATTAGATTCCCCAGTGAAAGATTAAATTTATATGCGGGTTTCCAGACATGATCACCGGTGGTGAAAGCCAGTAAAAATGTCGGAAGACGCATAGCGATCGCCGATTGTGACCCCAGAAAGATGTGGCCCGTAGACGACCTGCGGGATTTGATAAAAAATTCAAGTGAATATTGGAGGGTTGTCCGTTAGTTTAAGTTATTGGGTGAAAACACCCGATGATGGTTTTTCTATGGCATTGCGGGTGTGAGGGTTAGTCGAGGACTTGGGTTGTGGGCGTAAGGAATCTCATCTCATGCGCCAATGATAATATTCCATATAGGATTACATTATTTATATGGAATGTGATTGGACATTTTCATGGTTGTCATTGCATATGCATTTTAGGTGGGGAGTAGCCCTTGTAGGAGAATTTTTTCTGCGAGCATTGCTCGCCCATTGTCGACCCCTTTCGGGTATAGGGGGTGGCACGGAAGACATTTCCGTGAGTCGTGATTATGAAGAAGGCCGATGTGTGGCCTTGATATCACCTTTGAGTAACATTTTTTGCTTAAAAATATTTTGTAAAGAATTGTAACTAATTCTTTTGGGACTATTGTCTAAATAGTCGGGTATGAAGTATGAGTAGAGGGCCGTTCATCGGGACTCTTACGGATTATAATTAAGCGTTTTATTTTCATAGTTTAGATTTAAATGTGAATGAATGGGTCCCGGTAAAGGGATGTATATTGGGGATATGGACAAATGGATCTTGTGGGGTCAATACTACTTCTGTTGAGACCTTGGATGGGTTATGATTATACTGTTATACATGTTGTATGTTGGGTAGAGCTCCCCGAACAAAGGAGATTGTGGAATTTTTGTATGGATCCGATAAATGGGACACAATAGTGTGGTATTGGGTCACCCCAGAATTCCACGAGTGCGGGTTGAGTTTTGTAGGACCCAGTTTGGCGCAAAATCCTGAAGCTCTTGCCCGTTTGGCCAGAGTTTGGGTCATGATAGAGGTTTTCTCTGTCATGACAGGGATTTTGGTTATGTGTCGCAACATGATGCTCTGCGTTGCAACATGGTTCCCAGGCTGCAGGCGGATGCTGGGTTGTGACAAAGTTGTTTTCTTCTGCTACGTGCGACGGGGCCCCTGATATGGCGATGGTATTTTGTTTTACGTGGTGACAATGTCGTGATGGGGTTCCTCGTTGCGATCGGATATGGCCCTAGAGCGAGGAATTCGAGTTACGACGGGAGCTTGGTGAGGCCAGAGATTTGGAGTGTCATAGCAGTTTGTAGTGTCGTAACAAAATCTCGTAAGGGTTGTGTCGTGACACTCCCAGTGTTCATGTCGCGATAGAGAGTTTGGCGAGACCAAAGGGTCTTTGTCCGAACATAATACTTTTAGGTCAGCGAGGAGTTGGCGGGCCGGGAGTTTTACGCGCGAGGCGGAATGTTTTATGTCGCGGCTGAGTGTGGCTTCATCGGAGGTTTTGTGTTTGCGGCCAGCAGTAATTCTATGTCGCGACATAGTTCAGTCAAGCTTTGAAGATTTTTTTGTTAACGACGGAGAGTTTTAGGTTGTGATAGAGTTGGCCGAGCGAGGAGAAATTATGTCGGTAATGAGCAATTCTATCGCAATAGAGTTGGCCGGGTAGGGAGAATTTACGTCGCGTGAGCTGGCCATAATGAAAGTTCTATTGCACACGGCTTGAGTGCAGGCGTGCGAAGGCCATCTTGCGCCACAGCCGAGACTAGGCTAGGCGCACGACTAACGCACAGTGTGCGCGACAGAGGCAACCTACCACGCACGATAGAGACGCTATGTCGCCTATGATAGAGTCGGGCGCGCATGACAGGCATGTGCGCGCAACTGGGATGTGTGCACGACAGAGTTGCGCATGCGACAAGGGAATTATGTCACGACAGACTTGGACAGTGATGGAGGTTCCCATATCGCGACTTGATATTCTAGGTCACGACTGAGTTTGGGTCGAGACATGGAGGTCGTGTCGCGACCTTAGCGCGTCCGGGTAACAACGAGTTAGCCTGTGGGGCTTAGGCGCCTGGCAGGAAGCTTGGCGCGTGGCGTAAACGCCTTAGGGCCAGACACGACAAGGTCGGGGCGTGCACATGACAAGGACGTGCGGGCGACAGAGATTCTCAATCGCTACAGACTTGTCCAATAGCCAAAAAAAAAAAAAAATGACGAAAAGTAGGTTTAGGGCGTCCTGAAATTGCAGGTGGACGGCGCTCACTCGCGGCCACAATTGTAAAGAAAACCGGATTATGGCTTTACAAATATCCTTTTGTAAACTTTATGTGCAAGCTAGTTTTGCCATGTGTTTTATTATGCAAGTTAGTTGTAATTAAACCCTTATGAGCTGTTTTTAATTATAATCTTGCATGTTTTAAATGAAAATGAATAAAGGCCTCGGGGCGTGCATTTGGTTGTTAAGTTTGTGGATCGATAAAATGGGACACATAGTGTGGTATATGGTCACTGATATCCGCAATTTATAGAAGTTGATGGCCCAGATAAGTGGCGGACTGGTGCGTCACAAGATTGACTTGTTAATTAAGGCTAAAATATCATAGTAATTTATCTTCTTTTTGTTATTTCTTATATCAATCATAATAAATAATAAAAATGGTTATACAAAGCTCAAATTATATTTAATTTATAGAATAGATCATTGATAGAAATAGGTAAGGAATTTTTTTTAGTATAAATTCAAAGTAATTTTTCTCTAACTTGCATCATTGATGCACCAATATATATTTATGCAAACTACAAACAACATCTCAAGATAGTTCAATAAGTTGAATAACTTAACTCTAACAAACATTCATTAGAATTTTTAGAGTCTATATTTATGCGACTTGACTCATCAATCAAAAAAAAATTAATAAACTTGACTCCATTAGATATTCCCAGCTGGCTGAAAGAAAATTCTCTATATATATAATTATATATGAGTCCAGTATGATGGTGACTAGACCCCGATAGTCATTAAATTGAATTTTTTGGAGTCCATATTTATGCTAGCCAGTGGTATCTTCTCAACTTGGGTCCAATAATGTGGATGACTTGACTCCAAGAGACATTATATTAATTTTTTTTTATCAAAGTAACAATAATAATAATAAATACCATCCATCACACATATACAACATTAATAAATAAATAATGACATAAAATTAATAAATATATTATTAGTAAATTTATTTTAGATGGGCCTTGGCGCCTAATCTCGAAGTTAATACCGTTAATAACCGTCGACGCGAATCTTCGTGGATGTCGGGTAACGAAATGTATTTCATAATCTGAGTCGCTTTGTACGGGGCTACTGCCGAAGTCTGACACAATCGACACATTTGCAGGCCACCAGAGTCCACATGCGATCAAAATGAGTAAAATGCGACGGCGAATCGTGATCTTCACGAAATATATCTGTGTTATATTCACGTAGTTCGAAGTTAATAAATTCTTCTTAATTCAAACATATATTAAGATTTACAATTTTAATACATGTTATACAAAATAGAAAATGCAAGTCTGTCAAACTCATAAGCACGTGGCCTCTAGTGAGGCCAAGTCATCTTATGCATTTCACTTGTGCGCGAAATGGTGATCGCCGACGGGGTGAAGCGAATGCGTGAGTGATAATTTCACCATTGGGTTCTTTCACGTGGCTGAGATGCGTATGGCTGTGAAACCATTGCCTTCGACGAATCGATCACTGCTTGGATATCTACGTACCGTCCATGTCTGAGTCCTCAGAAATGTTTCCGCCAGCGCGTCGCTGGCAGTCACGAAAAATACGGTTTTGAAAGCAAGGCTTTGTTCTCGAAGAGCTTACTGCAGAATATCGGTAAAATTTATTGGACAACCCTCAGGCGAATGCGTTGGATAACCCTCCGGAAACGATTCATGGGCCCTCCAGGCGTGGTGTTGAATCTCACGCGGTCTCAGAAAAATCTTACATTGAAATTCGCTGCGAAAGCATTTTCTTTTTATTTTCTTTCGTATCATACACTACATCCTAATATTACAGGGTGCCACAGTGCGTATGGAATACGTGCTCTTGCGATTAAAATATCATCTTAATATATTTTTCATTGTATATACTTGTAAATTAAATTCACTGGTCATGTTATTGATTCGCAGCAATGGCACAAATTAGCTCCGTGGGCTAATTAACCGTCAACGATTCATTTTGAATCGCTGAGCCACACAAAATCACCTGACAAAATCACGTGAACGGTGAAGCCCTCGAATTAAACCTTGTTCACGGCCTACATTAATAGAGATTTTCTCTACTCGGTTCAAATGTTTTGAGATGAAATTATAGGCTGCATCAGCGCCGGAATATTCTGGCAATTCGCATTGATCTTAGACGAAGAATACTTAGTAGGAAAGAATTATACTTGCTCTTTGGAGTTATGAAACTCCGCCCAAAATGCGATGCTGTCGTGGCCGCCGTGAATCAGTTTTTGGCTTGCTGCATTATCGAGAGCAGACGGTCAGACGTCGGAAATATAGAAAAGTGACTCTTTACCTGCAGAATCTGAAGCCCAACTCACTGTCAGATTTCCAGCCCTCTACTGTACGTTTTGTCTTCAAATTGGTGGAGAAGAAGGCGATACGTTGTGCTGATACATTAAAAACTTTCAAAATTCCATCCATGTCCGCTTTGCATTCTTCTTTGACATGAAACCATCTAATGAATTCATCTCAATCGTCTATACAATTATCTGTGGTAATCGGCTTGGAGTGCATGTAGTATGTGAAACTTTGTGTCAGCGTGTCTCTGAATCCGTTCCTGACGCTTTGGCCAGTGGTCATGAGCGTAAATTGTTTGTCTGGATTCGACGAGTGACGATAATTATTTGGGTTGTGAGATGATTAAACCGATTGAAGTCAGTTTAAATAAAATCCGAGATCTAGAAAAATTTAGTTTATTTGAAATTAATTTCACCCCAGGAAAATTAGAATTTTCCCGAGTTTTACAGACTTGAGGTAAAATACAAAATAAAGAATATCTCCAAGTCAATTGCCTTGCATGAAGTTATGTTGATAGAATTAGTGTGGAAAAGAAGTTATGAAAAGATTTGGAAACTGAGATATAATATCTAGAAGCTTCTTAGATATAAATTTTGCATCACTTGATTAAAGTCTTAGTTGTAGTAAAAATTTTAAAGTGCAAATTCAAAATTAATAAAATATATAATCATAAATCAGCATTTAATCTTGCTAAGGCAAATAGGCTTAATTTGGGAAAAATACAAAAATGGCTTAAAGTCGATTGTCTTGAGACATGAAGTTAGGTTGGTAGAGATTTGAGTATGTAGAGACACAAAATATATATTCAAAAGTCAATTGCCCTCACTTGGGGATTATGTTGATAGGTTGGTATGGAAAAAAAATTATTAAAAAGACTTGGAAACTTGAAGAGCATTAAAATCTTAGAAAACTTCTACTTCCATTCACATTTTATTTCAAAAGATGAATAATAATGATGATATTACAAAAACTTATTAGATATAAATATAGTAGAAATTTTAAAAAGCCTTGTCACAATGTTTTGGTTATTATAATTAAATGAGTAGTAGTCCGTTATACTGGCTGTGTAGTAGGAGCGTCTGATATTTAGATAGGATATGAAAGGGAAGGCGGTCACGGGGTTCGGTCTTAGTAAAAATAATTACTTATGTTGTATCGAGCGTTTCGGATCCCATTTGCAGGCCTTCCGGCAATTTCTGTTTGTTTTCAGTTTCGGGTTTCGTTAAGGCTACATGATTAATTCGAGACGTTTCATTTTCGTGATTTAGAAAGATTTCGGTATGACTCGGTTAAGTCGGAAATCGTATCTGTTAAATCTCAGATTCTCTTACAAATGTCGGGTTAAAGTGTAGGAATGAAATTCTTAAAAGTCATATGACCGCCGTCTGGATATAATAAGAAGAATTACTATTCATTAGGGCATCCGGTGAAAATTTTCGAAAAATGTCACTTTATGCCCAAATGACATCACGGCGTTCTAAGTGTCTACCTCATACATTATTGGACCTGCAATCGATTCAGCTAATTTATAGCATTCAATAAGGTTGGGGTTTTACTGAGATAGTAAAGAAAACAACAAAATGCGAGTAAAATCAAATCACAGAGCGTAAAATAAAAGAAAAATAACTTACAAATATGAATAGCATGAACTTCTACTTTTATCACCATCTTTTTCCCTCTCCTTTGGGTGAAGAAGGTATCGTAGGAAGCTTCAAGCGGTGAGGAAGATGGGTGTGCAATGTGGCGAGTCAAGCGAAGGATATAAGAGTGATAGGCAAATCTTAGAAGCACTTGTTGGAGTTGATTTTTAGGATTAAGCTATCAAAATAGCTAAGGGAAGATTTATTGAGCCTCTTGGAAGTCTCTTATATTTTTTAATGTTTTAAAGCGATTGGATTGGCGGTCAGGCCGGTCAGATCGTCGGCCGTATGGCACCGGTCGAGTTCGATGCAAATTGTTTTTAATCAGGCAGGATAAGAAGCGGATGAGCCGGCGGTCGAGCCGTTGAGCCGACGAGTTCTCAAACAAGCCACGAGCCGGTTCCTGGCTGAACCCGAGCGGTTCACTCCCATAATTTTTTATTTTGCTTTGTTTTTCAATTTAAAATGACATCGTTTTGATCATTTTTACATCGAAAAGATGTCGTTTTGATGGTTTTTACATCGAAACGACATCGTTGTGTTTAGAATTAGAAAACTTGTAGGGTTAGAAGGCACATGGCTAAAAAAATTGATTAAATCACTACGAGAGCATGGTTTGAACGTGAAAAGGGAGATTCTGAAGGCAGATTCTATATTTGTGTTCTTATTATGATTATTTTAGATATTAGCAAGAATTATATATTACTACTAATTAAGTATGTATTTATATAAATAAGTTTATTAATTTTAATATGTTTTAATATTAAAACATTATACATATTTTAAAATAAATTTTAAAATATTTTATTTATATAAAAGTAATAAATAATATCTTAAATATTATTAATTACATTTTAAAATTTAAATAAAATATAAATAATATATTTATTATGTCAGCTAAGTTGTGCGATTGATAATAAATCAGATGAGTGAACGCTTGAATCGGTAACTTTTCCGGTTCAGTACATTTTTTTTATCCCCACTTCCCCATTCTGAATCAAAAAACCCACTCCAATGATTAATAAAAAAACCTTCGACAACCAACCCCCATTATTCGTGTCATTATACCCCCATTTCTTCTCTCTCTCTCTCTTTTACTCTATTGAGAATAGAATGATAGTTTTATCAATTTCGGAAAAGTAAAAATAAAAAAAAAAGAAAAGGAAAAAGGAGGATGGACAAGAAAAACAGGACACGGCAGTGAAGGAGGGAGATTCCAAAATTGATGGGGGTGGTTTCTCCACTTAGCAGTGAGAACATGAGGATTGAGGAGGAGTCAACTGTTTAAATGTGGAGGAGAGTGGAGGGGTGGGGTCAGGTGGTGGTCACCCTCAACGCGGCTCGTTAGTGGATGTGGGTTGGAACCCAGCATTTTCAATCTTCTACCCGTCTAAAGCCATACACTCTCACTCCTTTCTTTTTTTCTTTCTTTTTTTTTTTTTTTTGTGTTATTGGGTGGTGGTCAAACTTCATCGGAGATTAATTAAAGTTTGTTCCCCACTATCCTCCCACCCGATTTCTATAAAAAAAAAAAAAAATCCCCCCACCCATGATGGTGAAGTCCGCCCATTTTCAATCCCCTCCTCCCTTACCATCACTCCCCCATACCCATTTCCGTAATTCACTTCCTTCATTTTTTAAAAATAACCCTATGACTAATCACACCGAAGAGAATTTTCTCTTTGTTCTGATTGTCAAAGTCAGTTGCTGCATGATTCACGTACCTAGATGATAATTTGTCCCTTTCTTATTGTTGTCAAACCGAGTTTTAGACGGAAATATTTTTTTTGAAAAAAAAAAATTAAGTTAGTTTAAAACTAAAATAATTACTAAAATAATATGTAATGTCACTCTCAGGGACGTCGTGGTCTATTTGTCGAATATTCGAATAAAGCAATGACTGAAAATTTTAAAAGTACGATTATTATTATTATGAACAACGGTGTTGTGATTTCGATTATGCATACATACTGAAACCGATATTTAAGCGTTTTAAGTCGATTCTTGGTTGTCGTGGATGGCGGTGTTGTGATTTTAATTCTTTGCAGTAAATACTTGACGACGTTTAAGCGTTTTAAAATTAATTCTGTTTGAATAAATGTGATTGGCGTTTGCCAGTCCGATGCAGATTTGTTCGTGATAGCGACGTTATGCATTCTTTTGATAATTATTTTGGTTTAAGTAATTTAATAATTTTTTACCAGCAATTATTTTCGTCTAAGCTATCAAACCCTTGGAATATATATATATATATATATATATATATATATATATAGATAGTCAGAAATAGAATTTTATTTTATTTTAAAAACTATATTTATTAACCTTATGAATATAGAAACGCCTTCTAGCTTTTAAATTAGTACCGACATCTTTTGTATTTGGTTAATAACATTGATTTCTTTATTGTAAAAATAATGACTCAATCTTGTTGAATAACATCATTATATAGACATATGCCGCAAAACGTTACCAAAAATTTAAATATGTGAATTTTGATTTTGATTGCAAATGTAACCTTGAACAAGCGGAACCTAAATTCGAACCTCGAGGTCGAATTAGGTGACGTCAAATGTGACTTGTTAAGTTTGGTTAGCAAAATAATTAGGAAAATTAATAAGAAAACCCTAAACATTCACGACTTTTGCATTTAAATCTTTGATTTTTTATTTTTATTATCTTAAATATAATTATATAAATATAAAAAATAATTAAAAATAAAATATGTGAGTTTTTTTCTAAAAACATATCCTACAAACTTAGGAAACGCAAATTAAAAATATTTTAGTTTTAAAGATTTCTATTTTTCAAATATCAATAAAAATTTTCAAAACAATATTTTCATAACAGTGTTAAAAAGCATATTATTTTGAAACTATTCCAAATAATTATTTCACGTGGAGCATAATTTTTAATAGACATGAACATAGTACTAATCCTTGTAAAAACTAAAAACAGAAGCAATTGAATGGATTTAAAAAAAAATAAAAAAAATCAGGCATAGCGGTCTGTCAAGTTTTCTTTTCTTTCCATGTGGGGCCCATGCTCAATGTTGGTGTGGAATGGTTTATAAAAGAATGCCTGGTTTGCTCAGAAATTAAAAAAAAACAGAACTTGCAAGTCCAGAGTAAACTTGCTTTGTATTGAAGATGGGTGGAAATGGAAGGCCATTTCAATATTTGATTGCTTTTGGGCTGCTTTTTCTCAGTTTCAAAGCTTGGGGGAGGATGGGTGAAGCTAAAGTTGTGTAAAGAGAGGGAGAGGGAAGCTCTTCTTCAGTTCAAAAAAGGTGTTGTGGATTATTTTGGAATGCTTTCTTCATGGGGGAATGGAGAAGACGAAAGGGATTGTTGCATTAATTGGAGAGGGGTGGAGTGTGACAACTACACGGGTCACGTGATCAGCCTTGATCTTTATCGCTGCTATTTGGGAGGTAGGATAGGTCCTTCATTGGCAGAGTTGCAGCATTTAAAGCATTTAAAGCATTTGAACCTCAGTTGGAATCAGTTTGAAGGTAATTAATTATGTACGTATATACCTTGTGAAATTTCATCAGTTTGTGTGAGTAGAATATAATTCTCTCTTCAAATATTTCCCAATTTTACAGGAATTCTTCCCCCTCAACTCGGAAATCTTTCCAACTTGCAATCCTGATCTAAATGATAGCTTTTACGGCTGTGAGAACCAGTGGCTTTACCGGCCTTCCTTTGTTAAAGCGACTTGACTTGAGTTGGGTTAATCTTAGTAAAGCAATCCATTATTTTCAAGCAATTAATAAAATGCGGCTCTGGCGAGTTACACTTGGTATACTCGACTTCCCACAATATCTATTTCCACAATATTCATAAAATGCATTTGTGCTTGATCTCTCGGAATGGTCTCACTTCTTCTTCCAATATACCCATGGTTGTTCCAACTTATTTGTGTTAACCTTGTTTATCTTCGACCTCTCTTCTAATAATCTAAATGGTTCAATTAGAATGCTTTTGGAAACATGACTACTCTTACATATCTTGATCTCTCGGAATGGTCCTTCTTCTTCAATATACCCATGGTTGTTCCAACATTAGTACCGAGTGCCTTGATGCATCTTGACCTCCGTATAGGTATCTAAATGGTTCAATTCCGGATGCTTTTGGAAACGTAGTACTCGACATATCTTGATCTATCTTCGATCAACTTGAAGGTGAGATTCCCAGGCGACCTTTAATAATATCAGGCTGCTGTTGACTTGTATCTGTCTGGAAACCCAGTACATGGATTGATTCAGACGCTTTTGCAAACATGGTTTCTCTTGAATCTCTTGACCTCTCTGAAAATCAACTTGAAGGTGAGATGCCGAAATTCTTGAGAGATTTATGTAATTTACAGAGATTAATATTGTCTTATAACAATCTCACTGGACTACTAGAAAAAGATTTTCTAGCATGCTCTAATAACATTGAGGCTTTAGATTTATCTCATAATCGGTTCAAGGGACATCATTTCCTAATCTTTACGGATTTTCACGGTGAGTGAGTTATATCTTGGATTCAATCAACTAAATGGAACTTTACCTAGGGAGTATTGGACAACTATGTCAATTGGAAGTGTTGGACATTCGTTCAAATTCATTGCAAGGTATGGTGTCAGAAAATCACCTTTTTGGTCTCTCCTCTTTGTATTACTTGGATTTATCTTTCAACTCCCTTACATTCAACATAAGCCTTGACCAAGTTCCTATTTCAAGCCATTTATATAAAGTTGGCCTCATATATTAGGCCCACGTTTTCCCATTGGCTTCACACTCAAAAACATTGGAACAACTTGATATCTACCTTGCAGATTTCGGGCTTCATTCCCAATTGGTTTGGGATTCAGTCAATTTAGTTTAGTTAAATATTTCCAACAATCACATTTCGAACACTTTGCTTGATTTAACTACATATAGTCTAATTTGGGAATGGATTTAGTTCTTCTTGGGAAGGTTCCATACCACAATCACATTTTCAATGCTCAATGGTTAGATCTCTCCGGCTAACATTTTGGGCTCTATTTATTTATCATGTGGGCTTAATTGATCAATCTAGTTTGAGTTTGTACCATCTTGATCTCTCAAGTAATAGATTGTCAGGAGAACTACCGCAATGTTGGAAGCAGTGGAAAGAATTAATTGTTCTTAATTTGGCAAATAATTATTTTTATGGGAAAATTAAAAATTCGATTGGCTTGTTATATAAGATGCAAACATTGCATTACGTAGCAATAGTTTAAATGGAACCTTTGCCTTCATCCTTAAGAAGCTGAAGATTTGCATCACTTGTAGATTTGAGGAAAAAACAAATTGTCGGGAAGAATACATGGATAGGTAGGCTTGCACTTAAAATTTGGTTGTTCTCAATCTAAGATCTAATGAATTCAATGGAAGCATACCTTTAAATCTTTGTCGACTAAGAAAGATTCAAATGTTGGACCTCTCTAGCAACAATATATCAGGAATGATACCAAAATGTCTCAAAAATTTAACTGCCATGGCTCAGAAGGGAGGTTCGGTTATTGCATATGACGGGTGGTTTACAATTCAGGCACACCACATTCATGTTGATAATACATTGGTTCAATGAAGGAAAGGAATTAGAGTACAAAAATACTCTATGGCTCTATGAAGAGCATTGATTTTCAAGTAACAAATTGGTTGGAGAAATTCACGTGCAATGCTTAGGTTGTTAGAATTAGTGTCATTAGACTTATCAGAAATAATTTGATTGGATACCTACTGCAATTGGTCAATTGAAATTACTGGATTTTCTTGATCTATCACAAGAATCGGCTTCAGGGAATTCACGATAGTCTTTCACAAATAGCTCGTCTAAGTGTTCTAGACCTATCAAATAACACCTTATCAGGTAAAATTCCTTCTAGCACTCAATTACAAAGCTTTAGTACCTCCACATACGAGGGAAATCCAGGACTTTGTGGGCCTCCTCTTTTGAAAAGTTGTCCAGAAGATACAGATGAATCTGGAGAAGTCCCCTTCACTGGTCTTAATGGTAAAAAAGATGGCATTCAAGATGATGCAAATGATATATGGTTTTATGGAAATATTGTTCTTGGATTCATCATTGGATTTTGGGAGTTTGATGGCCTTTACTACTTCATCGTTCATGGAGATATGCCTATTTCAAGTTCTTGAACAAGATAAAAGACCGATTATACATGACAACAACAATAAGTATGAATAGACTACGAAGGAGTTTCCAAAGTTAAATGGTAAGACTTTTTAAATTCTCTCTTTGGTTTTTTTTTTTTTTCAAGAAGTGTATTCGAGTAGTCACTTTCTATTATTGTAAATGTTTTTTATTAATTAACACCTTCCACAATATATGTTGATAAATAAGATTTACTGAAATAGAAATATTATATTTTGTTTGATTGGAAGCCGCATTAAACTACTAAGGAAGCCTAGAATGTTTCAATGATGTTATGGCTTGAGAATCATAGTTGAGAAACAATAATTATGACTATTTTTTTCTATATTTATTTTGCTTACAGTTTTGCCTTTATTGAAGATCAGTCAACTTGGTTTAATTATCTTTAAGAATAACTGAGGTTTAATTATAGACAGCATACTAAGTATTTTATATTAATCAAGAAAAGTAACTCTGCAGGTGTTGAAGGGACCTTTTTTTTTATGAATATCATTTCATTTTTGTGCTGCAGAACTTCAATTGGGCAGCATCTCAAGGATCGGTAGGCTAATTATGATTGAGAGTAATGGGTTTATTCCGTATGGGAAAGCTTGAGTGTAAGAGCTTTTGTGTTTATTGAACTAGCCATCATATAAATAACTTTGGCATGTATTAAGCTTGTCTATTTGATAGTCAATGGCTTATGTTTCTTATGTTATGCTTTGTTTAAAGCCTTTTAAACATATTATTTTTGCTACATCATATGTAAGGCTTAGTATTTTGGTTCTACGATGGATTCGAGTAATTTTTTATCTTTTATTTTCTAATTCTCTTTTCATAGAATCAAATATATAGAAAAATATATCAAGTCCTCCTGAGGTTGAATACCAGAAAATGCCTCACGAGAGACTTATTTTATTTTGCTTATAAACAAAATTTATTTTTCCATTGATGCTATGTTATTATAATAACATTGGCAACAAAAACCATGGTGTGAAATGGGATGGTAAGAATAAGCACAAAAACAGAACACTCTGTTTTTCTGAATCTTGAAGCATCGAAACTCTTTTGTAATTATTAGTGTTGGTGACCCGAATTATTGAGCCAAAAAAATGAAGAAAGAAAAAGGCAATCCAAAAACAAGAGACGTGTCGCGGCAAGCGCACACTTGTCGTGACAAGCTAGTAAACATACAAGACGCTCACCTTCTAACTTGCTGCGACAAGCAATTGCTTCCTCAAGCTTGCCCTCTTTCTAGCTTACAACAGCGGCTTAAGCACGCGTTATCTTTGCATCTCTTGCCACCTTGTTTTGTGGACTAGGGCTTTTATCTGAAACTATATATATATATATATATATATATATATATATATATATTGTGTTTGTGGGTTTTCAGTATGTGAGATGATGAGATCATTGTAAGCTCACTTTTCTTCTCCCCTTCTTTTCTCCTTGTACCATTATTTGATATAGTGGATTAATAGCTCCTATACTCATGGTTTTTCCCGATTTGGGTTTTCCACGTAAATCTTGGTTTTCTTTCTTTTTCGTTCTTGTTTTATCTGATTTTATTTTCATAGTGTAAAGAGACTTATAAAGCTAGGCAAAATAGAACAAAATTTAAAATGCTTTTGATGTCCAATTGTGAAGCAAGCAGTAGATTGTTGTAAAGTTGCTATGGTCTTCAGAACCGGTAAGTACAATATAGATTTTATCCTGAGATGATCGTACCTGGGATTGCAAATCCCAAGTTTGTCAATGAAGAGTAGATCTAATTGTATTAGTGTCCATAATTGATTTTTTTTCCTGTGTAATCTACGTGGACCAATTACACCTAAGTTAATGCTGGCTCCTTGGAATTTGATAACTTCAACTTTAGTAACAACTTATGAATATTTTTCGACACATCCGTTATCCCAAGTTCTAGATCAAACTAATCCTATTGAGACAAATAGTTCATGGCGAGAATCGAGTTAATTTTGTGATTCATGGAGATCCACAATCAAGACCGGAGTGTTCAAACAATCATGCAAGTGGAGACATTACTAAGAAGTGCAACTTGGTGTTAAATGCGTAATAAGGGATTCTTTATTATATATGCTTGATTGACTACATGTGTGTGCGGAATTGTCTAGGGTAAGGTGGGTTTTATTTCTTAATTGTTCTTGTTTTGCATAAGAAGTTTTATACTTCTCATTCAATTTATTATTCTAATTGAGATGATTGGGAGATTGAGTTTGGCCAGTTCTAGAATGTATTGGTTGTCTTAAGCATTACCAACCATTCTTGAATGGGCTGAAAAGTGGACTAACATTTTAGCTACTCAAGACATCTTGCTGCGATAAAGGTAGGGAATGCGCAGTCAATTTTTTAATCTCCCAAAGGCGATTTTGTAAGCTGTTATGTCATTACGTTCGAGTGAATGTTATTTCATTATCATCTTTGTTTGGAGAACTTCGAATTTGGATTAATAGGCGGTTATGCTTTAATTAGCGGTGTATGTAGTATGAAGTGCGATATGCTAATACTAAACGAGCAATCTGTTTTTACGGTGCCCATCAGACATTGTTCAGTTCCAACAGTGAGTCAAATTGAGTGAGGTACTTCGTATAGTATTTGATAAAGGTTTCTTGAGTTTAATTACTTGTATGTAAAATATTTCTTCTCAATATTAATATATTTTTTAAGGTGAATGAGCCATGTGTTCCTTTTTAGGTAAGCTTATTCGACTTTATGATTACTAGGGATTAGGTGCATAAATACCTTGAGGTTTGCACGTATGTCTCACTTGCTAAACTTTTTCAATCCAGAGATTCCCCTAGCATTTTATACGTAGTGCCTATGCCCATCCGCTAACGGTGATTTGCGAGCGTGTGTCCATCTATTACATTTTTAAAGGCGGAAGGCATGAGCCAGGCTATGAGTAAGCGTTAAGGGTATCTTGGGAATTGGAAAAAATTTCAAGAACAAGTAGAACATACACCTGAAACTCGGCGCATTTGCCACCTTCTCCCATGATTTTTAGGGGCAAGAAGGAGAATGGCAGTTATTGAGAGAGGAATTAGAGCGTGATTGAAGAAAGGGAAACTTGTACAGCTTAGATGATGAATCCCTAAGCTCCGTTCTAAAGTAACTCTCTCTCTCTCTCTCTCTCTCTCTCTCTTTCTCTCTCTCTCTCTCTCTTTTGTAATCTGCAAATCTTTTTTCCTATTTCTAAAGATTAAACCTTCAATGGAAATTAAATTTGGATATGGATTGATCATTTTTATCTCATTAATTCTTGATTGAAGTCTAGCTAATATCTCTCTTTGAACCATCTTTTGAATCTTTGGAAAGCTAGGACACTCTCCAAATTTGGAGGAGAAGCATATGAACACTTCAACTGAGGGATTAGGAATTGATAATCCCTATGGCAATATAGTCGCCCAAGATATCACGATAAGGTATGGTTTTATGTATCTCATCCTTAATGTTGGTAAACAAATAGTTGTGGCATTTTCTGCTTGTCCCTAGAATGTTAGAAAAATATCTTTTAAAAAATCTTGGAAGTGGTAATGATATATTTATCACGAAGAAATATTCTATGGAAGAATTCATAGATAATTAAAAATGACATTTTCTCTTTTTGGGGCTAAACCTATGAACTTTGGTTTGTAGGGATAAATACACCCTATCGATGGTTGGAGCTCTTGGAACTGAAGATGATGATGCTTACATTAGAGTTGTGTGATCACATCAAATGATGTGAAGTTTCTTGTAGAATTGCACCATGTTTTGTAAATTCTCTTTTGCCATCTATAAATGGGGTCTATTCATCCTTAAGACTTGGTAGGCCAAAGGTCAATTTATTGATTGTTGGTTTTGGGCTTATGCTCGACTTGAAAGCTCGCGATGTGATTTTTGTGAAAAGAAAAAGTTGAGAAAAAATAGGGATCTGTTGTGATAGCATATGGGCTGGGTCGGTATGGACCTTTCTGCTTAGGTATTTTTGTCATATGAACACATTAGAGTTTATTCTCTATTCCGTTGTATTTTGTAATTTCTCAGTTTCATAGTGAAGCTTTTTCTCTGCCCTTGGTTTTTTCCCGTAACGATTTCCACGTAAATCTAGTATTTATTTCTTTGTTTCGTATTTCATCGTTAGGCCATTGATTTCAACAATGATGCTGTGACACCCCTATCCAGGGTCAGTTATTGACAATCCTTCAACTGTAACCTGTAAATATCAGGTGTCCCGATATCACACTCATTTAAATAATATTTAATTCCTGAAATATACAAATGTATCTTATACATTATTTACATGTAAGAACTGGATATGTTATATACAACATTTTAAACTAACTGAATAGGCCACAAACCGGCCTAAGTCATCACCGAGCTCCAAAACCAGTTTCCTCCCCCTGCGCACTTGAAAAATAATTCCCCACATGGGGTGAGCAATGCCTAGTAGAAAGTTTTCCTACAAGGGTTACTCCCCACCTAAAATGCACATGCAATGACATACATAAACATCAATCACATTTCATACAATTTATGCAACATTATATGAAATGTTCCGTGTCATGCATGAGATGCGACCTCTCATGCTCACAACTTGAGTCACAACCTGAGTCCCAACCTACTCCTCCACACCTGCAATTGCCAAGTTGAAAACCAACCATTGGTATTTAACCCAATGACTTAAACCATTGGACAACCCTCCAATTTTAATTTATCATTTCATGATTTTCTTTTTTTCTTTTATGGGCCACGAATTTTCGGGTTTTCATCGCAGGACGCCGCACGCCTTTCCAACATTTTCGCGAACTTACATCGCATTCATGTATAACCGTGAATAACATTTGGGTCTTTCACCACAGGAGAATCTACCCGACTTACTCTAGCCAAAACATGTAATTTATCATTTTGATCAATTTACACATCCGTGAGTCTAACCTTAAGACTTTGTCCCATTTTCGAGCGCACAACCCATTTCACTAACACGGTGACCCATTTCGCCTTCGATGTGACACGTGCATATAAAAATACATGATGCCAATGCATTTTTCTTTATGTTACATGTATATATGAGTGATACATGAAACATTAATACACCATGGACAATTATGATTTTTACATATAATTTACATCAATGCAATCCATGTTAATACATCAAATAGCATATACTAACATGATACTCTTCACACAACATGTTATTCATAGAAGCAATAACACACAAAATGAGCCAAATCTCGGACCCACATAAAACAGGGCACCTTTGGTGCCCACGTGTAGCTCTCGTCGCATAGATGAACTTTGCCTCTTACTCCGACGAAAACTTACGATCCAATTTCCGTATATCTTAAAGAAAAGCGAAAAGAAAATAAAATAAAATTTCTCTCTCTCTCTCTCTCTAACGCTTTCCCTCTCCTGTCTCTTTTGACTTTTCTTTTTTTATTTTCGTTTTTATCTTATTTATTTTCCTTATTTATTTATTTCTCTTTATTTTATTTTATTGTTTTATCTTTCCCATTATTTCTTCCACTTAACACTTGGCTCAATATGAGCCATTCACACAAGTACACCACATGTCATACCATGTGTCAGACTTGCAAATATGCCGGCGTAAAATTCCGTTTTGTCTAGGAATGCGATGAAGTCGGCGGTAGCGATTCGTGAGCGAATTCAGCGGTAAAATCCGTTTGTCATCGAGATCTAGAAAAATTTCGGTTTAATTAATTGCGATTTCTGCTTTTAGAAAATTGATTTTGAAGTTTCACAAGTGTATTTTTACCCTAAAAATTTGCATGGGGTTATTTGTTATGGAAAATGTCAAAATGGATACAATTATTTCATAATGGTAATAATGATATAACTATTCAAGATATAAATAACTAATAATATTAATCTCTTGAATTCATCTGTAGATTTGATAAGTCTGAGTATGACCATGGCATATTTGTATAAATGTTTCTGTAGCGGAGCTTCTGGTATTTTTGTTTTTCTTTCTAATTATATTTGATTTACCTTTAACTTTTAATATCTTTGGAAGGGAATTGGTGTTATTCTAGTTCAAATTTTCCATCCTTAAGTAATTGAAGATACTTTTTGACGAGAACTGATGTGGTTTTGTCGTCTCGAGCAACTTTATTTTGATAGAATACTTATGTCTTGGTTTCAACGTAGGTATTTTGAATTTATTTTAATTTTATTTTAAATTTTATCCATTTGGTTAAACTCATTTAATGCAAAAAGAACCATAGGTCATTAATTTTCCTCTTTTTTGTGCAATTAGTCATATAGTTTAGACTTTAAACTTGTTGAAAAGTAAATCATTGATGGATCCTTTATTTTCTCTTGGTAGTAGTTGACTTGTTGGTAAAGATATTCTTTAAATACATTTTTTTGTCATTTCTTATATCAGATATTGTAATTTTTTGAATACACTTTTAATTTTAGATATTCATTTCTATTAAGTCGATTGATTACTTTTATGCCCTTATATATCTCTTATACTTATTGAAAACGGTGGTGATCTCTGCTTGAATTGAATATAGATGACTATATCAAATATATTAATGATTAAAAATGTTAATAATACGTTATAAAAGGAATTATTTTAACTTTTAAATGTTATAAAATATTTATACACTAAGTAAACTTATAATTCTATTAAGATGAATAAGTATATATATATATACACTACATTTTTAATCCTTGAAGGGCATTAATGAACATTAGCCCTTACAAGGGCCTGTGACCATAGATCTCCTTATGACATTGTGTTTACGAGGACCGTCTCGGTCCCCTGAGGTGATCCGTGCATTACATCACGATTAGTATTTCCGTAGAATGTTTAAAACCCATAGCCTTATTGCCTTCACGGTAGATATGCCTTAATTTGCATCCCTCTAAAATAGATTTATATTATCCTAAATGATTTCTAGTCGATGAAGAAAAAAACTATCTGATTGTTTCAAGTTCAATTATATTTTAAAGAATAAATCATTGATAAAAATAGGTTGAAATTTTTCTTATATATAAATTCAAGTAACTTGCATCATTTTCCAATATTTTATATCTTGTTTCAAAAGCAACGTCTAAAGATGAACGTGCGGTGAATGATTTAGCTTTAGTTGGGTTTACTCTTCGCCCATTGGTGAGGACCGGATCGGATGACTTAACAGCGAAATCTAATGGTTGTCGTATTTAAATAAAAGAAAGGATGAGGTCCTGTCTTGAGACTCTGTTAAATTGCTTCAAAGCCCATGGTCATAATAGCTCCTTAAATAATATGCGGACAGAGCTAATAGGTACTTCAAGAAAAATTATGGAAATCGTAATATTTGGACAAGGTCAAATTTTTGAAGATCTCTATCAAATTTCATTTCCTTTTCCTTATTTAATAGAAATTTGCCTAGAAAATAAAATATGTAAGCCGAAAAATTCCAATTTTAGAAAAAGGATTAAAGCGGTAATTTCGGTTGAAAACCGAAAATTCTCTGGGCTCGGATGCCCGAAGCAGTTCTTTATTGTTAAATTATCTGTGTCCCAGTGACAGAAAAGGCTAAATCCCATCAAGTGAGGTAATGAGAATATTTTATGAATTTTAGGTGATAAATCGCGGTAAAGCAGGTGAGATTTTCAATACAGGAAGTCGATGGCAGGTTAAGCTTCATTTAAAATAGTGAGTGAAAAAGCCGCATTTTTCGGAAACGGTTGAATGAGGTAATATAAGTTATGTATCAAAATAATAATAATAATAATATAATAATAATAAAATGGAAAAATCGATAAAAGGGAGGGAGAGATGAGGCGTGGGAGAGGCAGTCAGAAAATATTTTATTTTTCTAACATTCTTTGGTCTACGAAAATCGGATGTGGATTTATTAGGTTGAAAGGCAAAATTGATCTACATGCGATGAGGCTGTGAATGTAGTTGTGAAAGAATAGCAAAAAGTTTGTGAAACTCAGTGGTGAGTTTTATCCTCTTGTTTCCTTTGTTTAAGTGTTTTGTAAATCTTTGTGTTGGTTTGTGAGCGTTTGATGGAGTCCCAAATCTTGGAACTGAAGTGTGGAAATTTTGGAAATTTTGTGGCCATTGGACCAGTCGGTATTGTCTTAGTATTACCCAGATGTTTGTTAATAGTTGTAAATATTAATGTTTTTTAGTGTATAGGCCATTGGAGACAAAATTGTGATTCTTTCAATTATATGGAATATAATTGTGTGTGTAAATTTATTGGAGATAAAACAATTATATGGAATATGGTGGTATGGAAGCCATTGGAATGGTATGAATTGCTCAGTGATAATTTGGGTGTTGTTTGATCATATTGTTGAGGAATATGTGGTGTGATTGCAATTTGAGAATGTATATAATTAATATATTGGTATATGTGTCGTGGTTTTGATGACGTAGCACATTTCTTATCTGCCTTTGGTAACCTAGAGTGCGTGGTAAATCGCATTCATGAATTTTCAGAAAAGCAGACATCAGTTGCGAAGAATTTTTCGCGAGGTTGATTCGGAATGGGTTGGAGATGGGCGTGGTCATTCGAATAGGACCATGGCTTATTTAATTCGTGACCCGGTCGGCGCCGGTAGTCGAAATATTTTACCGACATGATGGTATATTTCAAGAACAACAAGTTTTGTTTTGAAAATGATTATTTTTACCGTATATGATAGGCAAGTGTGAGGAGTGGTGAGGACTCAAAGACATGGGAACGACATGTAGACATTCAAGATGGGATCGCGATATTTTGCGGGTGTGTGTTTCAAGTAAGACATTGCATATCTTATTTTAGGTGGAAATCTTGTGGTGATTCACTACTGGCGATAGCTCATATCGAACATTTTAGATACGAGCTCAACAACTCTTCTTAAGTGATTAGCCAGTTTAACTGATGGTTTTTTGGATAATATGTATTAAATTGTAAGATTTTATGTGTTTGTATTAAAATGTATAACTCTTGGTGTGGATATAGTTGGGATGTTATTTTATGAGTATTGGTTCTGACTGAGGCCATTTTACTCAATGTGTGTCTCGTGATACGAGACATATAGATTCATGGTGTGGTGGTCGACGGACCCCTCGGGTTTTTGGGCGTCACAGCTTGGTATCAAAGCTAAGGTAGACGATTACCTTGGGAGCTCGGTGGTGTAGTTATAAGTTTAGATCCGATGCCGTCGCGACGGTATCGAGCCTAGGTTATAAATACCTGAGCTTGTGATAAGTTCAGGTGTCTGATTACCTGGGCTTGAGGGATGGGTCCATCAGAGTTATTAAAGTGTAGAACATCACCACTTGGTGTGGCTCGATGTTAGAGTTAGGTATGTCATTACCTAGATAATCATGGGACAGGATTAGAACACTGCATGCATGGTGTTTTATGCGTGATTGGGTGTATAACATGTGATTGTTTGATGGTGTTATGTGTTGTGTGATTGTGCTTGTGGTGATTAGCACATAGGAAAAATGAATGATTTAATAAAATGGAATTATGTCTTGCATTACCCTGGAATGCATGGGCATTGTCTTATGAATAATTATCTAGGGGCTGTGTTAGATAATAGAGATCTGCATTGAAGTCGACTTGCCATTTGAACTGTGTAGCTGGCTAGTCGAGGGCGAGGACGTAGAGGTCGTCCACGAGGTGTTAGCCAAGCACCACCAGTATTTGACCAACAGGCCTTTGCTGAGGCTGTTGGGGTTGCAGCTGCCATTGCATAGGCTAGTGCAGCTGGTAGTCAGGGAGGTCCGAGTAACCTCCAGAGATTTAAGTCACATCATCCTCCGACGTTTACAGGGGGAGGGGATCCGATGGTGGCAGACCATTGGTTCCGGCAGATTGAGAATGTATTGGAGGCTATGGATATTACCTCCGTACAGTAGTCGGGCTAGTAACGTTCGGCTAAAGGGTGAGTCCTAAGTGTGGTCAGATTGGATTCGAACTCTAAAGGTTGAAATAATGTTAAACCGGTGTTCTAGACTCTTCGATAATATTCTGACCTTCACTTCGAACGTGCGACGAGTTCTATATAGCGATGAACGATAACGGTGATAGATCACATGGCGAATTCCTTGCGAGTTGGCGCGTTTTGGTGATGATTAGCATTACGGTCTGGCCAGTTCGAAGACCCGAGAATGGTGAAGTTGTCGATGGACGGGATAATCGGACTCGCCTCGGGACATGGACTCCATGGTTGGGACGACCACGACCATAGAGAGAAAGATAGAAGTCTTTCGCAGGGATCGCAGTGTTAGTGTCGGAAGAGTCGGTATTCTTCCTAGTTCGGGGAAGAAGCCCAAGGCTTCTAGTTCACGAGGGTTCCAGAGCCATGGCCATCTAGGTCAGGGACAGATCAGAGTTGCGTAGCGAAAGCGTGGTGGACCTTAGGGTGGTAGACATATTGGGTGTTGAGGTCATTCTTCACATGGCTAAGTTGACAACCTATCAGGTTGTCAGTGATTGTGATCTGAGGCGGGTTATCATACCCAACACGGTCTTGGAGTTGTAGAAGGTAGCATATGCATGTGAGTGATGCATATGTGCGTGAATTTAGAATGATGGTGAGGGAAAATATGACAAGTCGAATTTTTTAAAAAAGTCATGGTAATTTCGGTTAGTGAAAATTCTCTAGATCTCGGATGGCCAGCAGTTGGTATTAAGTCGTCTCACCAATCTAGTGACCGGGAAAGTTTATTCAGTGCAGACGATTTGAGAATATTTTTATGAATTTACGGGTGATAAGTGCCGATGACTTCGAGGGCGAATTTTCTGAATCTCGAAAGTGAAAAATGGCTTGAGTTAAGTTCATTTAAAATAATTGAGCTGAAAAAAATAAAATTTTCGGAAGAAGCGGTTGAATGAAATTAATATAGTTATGTATCAAAATAATAGTAATAATAATAATAATAATAATAATAATAAAATGGGAAAATCATTAAAAAGGAATAACGTGGAAACGATCGATGAAAATATTTTATTTTTCTTTTTGTGTTCTTTAGTTCTGACGGATCATTCGGATTTCATCGGGGTTGAAGGAAAAATTGATGCGTGATGAGAGCTACGCGTGGACGCAAAAGTTGGAGTTTTGACAAACTCCGTGAGATAGGAGTTTTATCACTTGATTTTACCTTGTTTAAGTGTTTGTAATCTTGTGTTGGTTTAGTAGTGAGAAATGGTTGATCAGATCAATCTTGGAACAGTGTGGAAATTTTGGAAATTTTGAACCCGTTCAGACCCGGTCGGGTATTTCGTGTAGGGCTGTTGAAGTGTTTGTTTAATAATTTATGAAATCATTGTGTTTGGTCATATAGGCAGTTGGAATGGAATTGTGATTTAACCGATTATGGAATATAATTGTGTGTATGAAGCCATTGAGATTTCTTTGATTATATGGAATATGGTATTGTGAGTATGAAGCCATTGGAGATGAAATTGTGAATTGCTCAGTGAGCTAATTTGGGTGTTGTTTGATCGTATTGTTGATTACGTGTGGTGTAATTTCAAATTTAGAATGTTGCATATTAATATATTGGTATATATATTGTATAAATGGTTTTGGAAATGGCGTAATGCATTTCGTATGCCTTGGGTAACCTAGAGATTAAGTGTTAGTGCATGCATGAATTTCACGAGAAAAAGCAGACATGGTTGCGAAGGAATTTCACGGGATGATTTTCGGAGAGATGGAGTGGGAAGATCGACAGCCAGATCGACCGGATGAGGACCATATGTGTTGAACTCACCAATAATTCGCCTCGGTAGTTCCATATTTTGCGACGCCGATGGTATATTTTCCGGAACAACAAGTTTGTTTTGAAAATGATTATTTTCTCATACATGGCTTGACGAAGTGTGAGGGAGTCGGTCAGGACCTTCGAGACATGGAACGTATATAGACATTCAAGTGGGATCACGTATTTACTTGAGTGTGTGTTTAAATTAGACATTCTTGTGTCTTGGCTTAGGTGGAGTAACCCGTTTGTGATTCCTTTCGCGGGCGATAACTCGCACGTCGAGGAACATTTTTTTAGTGCGAGAGTGCTCAGCAGCTCTTCTTAGAGCCCGGTTGAAGAATGGATTAATAACTTTGATAGTTTTGGATAATATGTATTAGGGTGTAAATTTTAATATGTATTGTGATGAAGAAATGTATAACTCTTGGACTATTGGAATATGAGTTAGGATATTTATTTTATGAGTGTTGGTTTATGAATTTGGTATTTTACTCAATTATGTGTCTCATTGATGCGAGACATGGGTCCTCGCGGGTTGGTGGTCGACGGACCGCCGGAGTTTTGGGCGTCGCGGCAGTATGGCCGTGCGATTACGCCCAGGGCTCGGTGGGTGTAGTTATAAAGTTTAGTCACGACCTGCCGTGTCGTGGCGCCCAGTATCGGGCTGGGTTTATAAATGCCTAGGCTTAGTGTTGATAAGTTAGGTATCACGATTACCTAGGGCTTGAGGTTAGATTGAGCGAGTTAGTAGGTGTAAGAACATCACCATGGTGTAATCGATGTTAGAGTTAGGTATGTCATTACCTAGACAATCTGGATGGTTGATACTTTGCATGCATGGTGTTTTATGCGTGATTGGTGTATAACATGTGAATTGTTTGATGAATTGTATGTGTTGTGTGATTTTGTGCTTGATGGTCATACAACCGGAAAAAAATGAATGATTTAATAAAATGATTATGTCTTGCATTAGGAATGCATGGGCATTGTGTATGAATAGTGTCTAAGTGTGTTTGTAGTAGTGAATCTGTATTAGTCGTTTCCTCATTGGTGTGTAGTTATTTAGTCAGTGAACGTCGTCGATCCCAGTTAATGATATCTTTCCGATGTTGACCGTGACCTTTCTTGAAATTTGATGGGGTTCTTGTTCTTTGGCGATTCGTAGAATTTAGTGCGGTGGTAGTCGAGGAAGTCAGAGGTAACCTCCAGTTTGAGTCACATCATCCTCAGAGCGTTTGCAGGGAGGGGATCCGATGGTGGCGAGACCATTGGTTCGTGGGTCTGAAATGTATTGGAGGCTATGGATATTACCTCAAATCGTGGTCGGGCTATTTGCGTTCGGCTAAAGATTGATTAAGATGTGGTGGGGTGGGTTAAGACCTCCCCAGGATTTAGAGGCAATGACGGGCGGTGTTCTATGGGCTCTTGTGAGCAAGTATTTTGACCTTTGCTAGACATGCGGCGAGTTCTAGAGCTAAGAGCGAGAAACGATGTGATGATGAGTAAATGGCGGTCGCGAGTTGGCATTTGGTGATGATTATGTAGCCGCAGATATGGCGAGTTAAAGATTGATGAATACAAGTTGTCCATTCGGGACGGAATAGTGAACCGCCTACGGGACATGGACTCGGGATCACGAGTGTTAGTGTCAGGAAGGAGAGTCGATGTGCTTAGTTCGGGGAAGAATGAGCTTCTGGTTCACGAGGTTCGAGCCATGACCGTCTAGGTGAGGACGGATCGAGTTGCGTGCGGCGTGGTGGACAGGGTGGTAGACATGGCCAGGTGTTGAGGCAAATTCTTCCCATGGTTAATGACTGTCGGAGTTGTCGGTGATTATGATATGGGCGGGTTATCATACCCGAAACACGGTCTTGGAAGTTGTCAGGTAACATATGCATGGTGATGCATATGTGCGTGAATTTGGGGGCGAAATTCTGTTAGGGGAAAGAATGCTGAAACCGAAAAATTCGTTTTGCGAAAGAATAACGGTAATTTGGTTGGCGAAAATTCTCTAGATCTTGGATGTGGCTTGATTCTTGTCGTTAAATGCACCATGAAATCGGTAATAGGAAAAGTTTCGTCGAGTGCGGGCGGTCGAATATTTTATGAATTTACGGTGATAAATGCCAGTGACTTCGGGGACGAGATTACTACGAAAATCTTGAAAAATTAAATGGCTTAAGTTAAAGTTCATTTAAAATAGTGAATGAAAAATAAAATTTTCGAAAGCGGACCCGAATGAGGTAATATAAGTTATGTATCAAAATAATATGTAATAATAATAATAATAATAAAATGGGAAAAATTCAATAAAAGGGAGAGAGATGAGAGCGTGGGAAGACGATCAGTGAGAAATATTTTATTTTTTCCTTTTGTTTCTTTTTGGTCTGAAAATCGGATGTCGGTTTAAATCGGGGTTTGAGGCAAGAATTGATGCGTGATGAGAATACGGCATTGGACACAGTTGAGTTTTGACAAACTCAGGTGAGATGAGGGTTTTATCCTACTTGTTTTTACCTTGTTTAAGTGTTTTGTAAATGCTTGTGTTGGTTTGAGACCGTCAGAAGTCGTTTGATCGGTGAAAATCTTGGTTTCGAGATCAAGTGGAGTTGAATTAGATGATCTGCCAGTAATCGAGTGTTGGGTGTTGTTCAATAATTTATGATCGGTGTGTTTTGGTGTATAGGCCGTGGAGATAAGTGTGATTCTTAATTATATGAATATAATTGTGGTATAGGCCATTTGAGGATGGTGTGAATTGCTCAGAGTGAGCTGAATTTGGTCGTGTTTGATCCATATTGATTACATGTGGTCGTAGTGCAGGGTGAGAATGTTGCATAATTAATATATTGACATATATATTGTGTATCGTGATTTTGGAAATAGCATAATGCGTTTTTCATAGCCGTTGGGTAACGAGATTATGTGTTGGTGCATGACGTAGATTTTACGAAAGCGGACATGGTTCGCGAAGATTTCGCGGGATCGGTTCCGGTGGGTTCGGAAGATCGTAATCGAATCGTTGTTGGATAGAATATCGATGTTGACTCACCGACCAGTGCCTCGAACAGTCGTATTTTACCCGACGCGGTGGTATATTTTCCGACGATAAGTTTTGTTTGAAAATGATTATTTTTTAAATCGTAGGCAGGCAAGTGTGGTGGTAGTGAGGACTCGAGACATGAGCGGCGTGTAGACATTAGTAGGATCGCGTGTTCGCGGGTGTGTGTTCATTAGACATTGCATGTGCGCCGGTCGATCAGCCGGTGGGTGATTCCACTCGCGGTGATAGCTCACCATGTCGAGGGAACGTTTTGGTCTGGGGTATTTCGACGACTCTTCATAGAATGATTGGCGGTTAATAACGATGGTTTTGGATAATATGTATTAGAATTGTAAATTTTAATATGTATTTGTATTAAGAGAAATGTATAACTCTTGGACTATTGGAATATGGTTGGGATATTTATTTTATAGTATTGGTTATCATTTGAGAAGTAAATTTCTTTCGGTATGTGTGCCGTGTCTGAGACATATAGATTCAGTTAATGAATTGATCAATGGACCACAGGTTAGGCGTCATAATAAATAAAAGTACTTGTGAAAACTGTGAATAACAGTACATATTTATTTATTTAATTCTTCATTGGTTGGATAAATGAATTTTCTTATTCTTTCTTTCTTACTAATACTGTATTATTATTATTATTTGACATGGAAGTGTAGAAAACTATTGGATATAATTACATATTTATATGTTTAATTATTCATTGGTAGGATAAATGATTTTTCTTCTTAACTCTTACTATTATTATGTGTGTGTGTGTATTTGATAGGTGACATTATATATTTATTGTGGTATTCATTGGTTGGATAAATGAATTTTTCTTATTCTTCTTTTTCACTACTATTTTATTATTATTATTTGACGGATTGACTTCTTCTTTACCACACTAATCTTCCTTTTTTTGAAAGGACCACCGTAATTTTTAAAGCAATCATTTTGTATAGTAAATTGTTTTTTATTGATCTTGAAACCTCCTCCTCATTTCTTTAAGCGTTAGATGTTCTAACCAATTAAGTTAATCTTAAAAATAAACTTTTATAAGGTTTATGAAATTTAATCACACAATATTTAAATGGATATATATAATACTTTTAATTAAACAATATAGTGTCCTTAAGCTCTTCCTTATAAATATGATAACAATATTAAATATTTAGATTTTTTTTTTATAATTAAGCATTTGTTATAATACAGTAAGAGTAGATATGTAAATTAAAAACTTCAAAGGGTGTGTAAGCATTGATAAATCTGCAATACTTTTTATCACTGAAAAAAATTCTACACTCAGAGCTTTCTGCAATTTTACAAGAATTGAACATTATATTAGAAGATTCCTGATACTTTTCCCACAATTTTCCAATCCTTATGCACATTAAATATTTGAATTTATGTTAAAAGTGTCTCTTGAAAGTTTTTCTACTTAGGTAATGTCACCGCCATGAAAATGATAGAAGTATTTTTTAAGAAAATAGTCTATTCATTATTATAATTGAAAATATATATTAAGTTTTCTTTGTTAACTAATATCAAAATTTTAACAAACTTTTAATCTCACTTCGATTTTGTGAAACTATAAGAAGGTTTCATCTATGTATATACCTTTTCTTATAAAACTTTTAAGAATCACCATCCCTCAGCAAGACTGAACAACAGTGGAAAAAATAATTGAAATAACAACAATAATAACTTTCTTACGAAGCATGCAACGAAACCTGCCGCCCCATTATTCTTTTCTTTATATATCTAAATCGTTACCAGTCATTTCAATGATTCAAAGGCTCGATCTTCATAAAGCGCGATGTGTACAGCGAGGAACTTAATCAGAACTCCAAATTATGACCAAAGACAGTATTAATCCTTCTATTTAAGAAAGCAACAAATCTACAACATGGCTATGTAACGTACAAATCAAGCCTATAAATGAGCCTGAACAACAAGAACAATATGACGGTCAATAACATAATCCATAATCAAACAAAGAAACTGCTGATCTACGCAAACTGGAGCGCCGTCGCAGACCTTCACCACAAGGTAACTGACGTTTTGTCAAAACCGCCCGAAAACCTGACAATATAAATGCCCTCTTTTAAAAGTAGAAACGGGAGAAAAGCAGAGTGAAGGTTTAGTTGGTGTAATCTATAAAAAGTTATTAATATGGGTTAATTCGATGGAGTAACCGTTTAGTTGAAGTTAGGTTAATAATTAAAATTCGGATCATCGAATCGATTAAACCGATTAATATTATGTCGAGTTAGTTCGGTCTTGAATTAACTGAAATCTTTGTTTTTAAATGATGACTAATATTGAGATTTTCAAGAATTACATCGCAATTCGATGTTTTAGCTCTTAACATGAGACCAAATATACGCTTTTATAGAATATGGATTTTGAAAATAATAATAATTATAATATATGATTAATATATTAAACTTTGTTGTTTTAACTATTTTCTTTTTAATTTTTAAATGTATACTTTTAATATAATTTATATGATAATTTAATATTTAAAAAATATTGTATGAAAATTATGAAATGAATTTGAATTAAATAAGTACAGTTTAATATTGAATATATTTTTCATTTATCTCATTAATCATATTTTAAATATTTACAATTTCGACTTTTGTGTTTCTATAATTTTATTTTAGTCATATATGTTTGATTAAAATGAAGTTGTGATGATTTATATTAAATTAAATTTAATAACAAAATTATTAGTATATTTTAAATAATTTTATTGCTTAAACTAGTGTTATCATACACTTATTTCTTTCATAATATAATTATATCTTTTACTAAGATGAATTTTAAAACGGATATTTTATTATTATACGGTTGAGATGTGTATTTTTTGGGAAAAAAATAATAATTTTTCCCATTATAAAAAAATATATTTTATTCTAAATATAAGTATTTATATTGTTTTTTTCTGATTAATGACACAATATAGTAAGCGTACTGATTTATCTAGCTCTGGATAACACGAACTTTAAACACTCTAGCAGCGAGGGGGGTGACATGAGCTATGTTATTAACATTACAAATTTGTTAATAGATATGGCGATGTTCGACCGTCGGGATATGCATTAACATAATGTGGTCACGTATTTATTATTGGATATAATGAAGATGAAGATTGAACATATGAAATTTCATACTGTCTTTATAGTTGTATTTTCGGAGATGTTATTAGTTATTCTTTATTGTTTGGTATTATTTTATTTTATTGAAGAATGATAAATTTGTAAAATTAATTTTAAAAACATTTTTAAGGTTTTGACCAATTTCTTTCCGTTTATTTACAACCGCATAGTTGGAGCTGGGATAGTCAAAAGCTAGCAGAATATAAATGGTCCGATTATTGACTAGTTTAATTGACTGAAATGGGTTGGGTTGACCGCGTTCTGCGGCTAAAAAATATGTTCAATTTAAATTCCGAATTTGTGTGCGGTTTTTCTTTTTATTTTAACATAAGATTAATTATATGGTTTGTGTATTTTGTATGCTGTTGAAGTCATGTTTCATTTACTTAGTTATTTGATATTTTTCATTTTGATTATTATTACTTAGTATTTGGATCTTATTTTCATATATTTTATTTTATTTAGTGCTAATATTCTGTTATTAATTTATTTTAAATTTTTCATAATAGCTTTAAAATTATTTATATTGCTATTAAGTTAAAATTTGATTTCTTTACTAGGTGGGATAAAATAGACCCGCGGAAACATTAACATGTGGGGTTTTGTGCAAGAAGCGTATTTAAAACATGTTCTATAGCATTTCCGTTACGGTAACATAGTGAGTTGAAGCCTTCATGTTTCAGATTTATTTTAGTGATGATCCGGCTGGCTCATAGCGGATGTGCTGCGTACTGGATGTTTTGGCTAATGAATTTTCGCCTTCTTTCTTTCATGGTCTCCGTGCGCATGATGACTCCGACGACCAGGTGCCAGGCCTTTGTGGTCACGTCAAGCCTTTCTAGGCATATGGCTTTTGAGAACCTTTGTCCGTCACCCTTGAAGCCAGTTTGTTTATCCGTCTGGATAACCGTAGTTCTTTATGCAGTTCTTTGTTAACGAACTTCCCGTTGAAATAGAATTTCCCTCCAACATATTTATTTAAATAACAAACTCATTCTTCTGTTTCAGATTAGTTGTACTACTAATGTTTTAAATCATTTGATCACCGAATCGGAAAAGTTACTTGTTCACGTACAATAGTTGAATCAATGGTTGATATGGTTGAGCTTAAATTATTGTCATAAATATAATTTATAATTATAAAAATATAAAATACATTTAAAAATTAAAAAGAAACATATAATAAAATTTATATTTCATATAAATATCTTGATAATTTTATTATATAAATATGATACATAAATATCAAAATATTTTAAAATTTTAATTGTATGTATGTATATAATTGTTAAGTACCATATCTAATTTTATTATTATTATTATTATTATTATTATTATTATTAGTTTATTTTAATGATAATGGAGTTATGGAGGTATATTCTATTTTATTTAAGTTATACATCTAATTCATTTATTTATTGTGACGCCCCAATTCCCAGGGGGTCATTTTTTTTTTTTTCAATACGTCGCAAATTCGGTATAAAACAACATTTTTATTATAAGGACATATGAAACCTGGTGAAACCTTACTAGGCTGCGTTGTTATATATGAAAATGGTTTTAATTACAACTCGTTAACTTTTAAATAAATGAGTTTTTCTACCCAAAATTTATAGGATCTGAGAACAAAAGCCAAATCTAGCCTTTTCTCGACTAATTTCTTGGACTGTTTGGAACAAAATTGTACCTCTAGTGCGCGAAAATATTTTCATGACGGGGTGAAGCGATGTCGGTAGAAAATCTCTTATGAGGGCTACTCCCCACCTACGTGCACATGCAATGCCATGTTCACAAATTTACACTCATTCAAGTAAAAATATGCATATTTCTACATGAATGTTACCTGCCGTGCACCATGCCTCGAATCCTCTCCGACTCACTCATACATGCATTTTGCCATGTATGAAAACTATTTCCAAAACAAAGATTTTTTTGTTTTTTGGATTACCATGAAAGTTTCATTAGACATACTTCGATAATAATGTTGGACCACCCTTTGATATTTTTCATTGGACACACTCAGAAAATACTGAGGACAACCCTCCAATATTTTCATTGGACATACTCCGAAAATATCGTGGACAACCCTCCGATATTTTCATTGGACACGCTCCGAAAATATTGTGGACAACACTCCATGGACACACTCCGAAAATACTGTGGACAACACTCCGAAAACACTGTGGACAACACTCTAGAAAACACTATGGACAACCCTCTACGATATTTTCATTTGGATAGACTTCAATATCTCTTGTGGACAACACTTTCAGAAAAGTGTGGACAACTCTCGATATTTTCATTTGGGCCAGACTTAGATATCTTGTGGGCAACACTCACGAAAATACTATGGACAACCCTCAGAATGTTTATTCATTCAAGACCGGACTACGATATCTGTGGACTACCCTCTCTGATATATTTTATTTGGACAAACTCGAATTAAAATGTGGTAAAAACGACCTTTTCGAGAAAAACCGCCTATTCAAAGGCATGTCATGCATTCACCCAATATCTTTGTGACCACATGCACGTGAGATCACAACTATTGCATGATATTTACTCATTTGCTTACATGCATGCATGTATCATTTTCACAAAACGACATGTTATCCAATGAAAAAGAAGACATGCAAACTGGGTTTTCTTTCCAGTTTCCTCACCAAAAAATATCAGCATGCATGCTATCATTTCTCATACAAAACAGCATGTTATCAATCAAGAATATAACACACACAAACTAGAAATCTTTCTAGATTTCCAACTCAGGAAACAATATGCATTACCAACACTGTTTTCACACCAAAAACTGCATGTTATCCAATGAAAAATAAGACATCTTTGTGGCGCCCAGCTTAGGGGTCAGTTGACACTGGCAGAATTCGACACAACGGAATACTGTGGATGTCGGGTAACATGACACCACTCCACTAATCGGGCAAAGTCTCCTTTGTATGGGAGCTCTACCCAGGTCTGAAACTGTCGATAATTAACAACGACCACACCAGGGTCCATGTGTGAGTAAAAATGGCCACTTGGGCCATGCATCAATATTCCGCAAAGAAATTACCATCGACTATATACCAATAGTTCGAGAGTTATTCACAAATACTCTTAACTTGAGAACATATATATCAAAATTTTAAAGTTTTAATACATGTTCATAAACGAATACGAAGCCCTTCAAACCCGACTTTTCTTCAGAAAGCGGCCCTCTAGTAGCGTCGTCCCTCTGTACACTCCTTTGTACGGAAATAGTGATCTCGACAGGGGTGAGCAAAGGCTGATGGTGATAGTGTGGGGTTACTCCTTCCCTAGCGCGCATGCTCGTGTGACGATGCTCAGTAAATACATGATCCTACTTGAATGTCTACATACTTTAATCCCATGTTTAGTCCCTCACAGACTCTCACATGCACAAGCCAAATGCAAGTAAAAATACGAGTTTCAAAACAAAAACTTTTTGTTCATAAAAACTTACTAAGTTTAGGTAAAGGGTGATGAATGACCCTCAGAAATGAATATGTTAGGACAGCCCTCGAAACAATTCATGGGCCCTTAGGCGTGAATTATTGGAATGATCTCGACCACGATTCTCCGAAAATCTTCTTTTCTGCAAACATTTTTCGTTTTTGTTTCAATTTCATGTCATGCGCTCCTAATATTCTAGGGTGCCTAGTGCATATGGAATGCGTTATGCGATTAAAATTATTCATACTAATATATTTTATACATTATATATTAACATAATTCATATTATTCAAATTACAACGATAACACCAAAATTAGCTCACATGGGCTGTAACAATGGCTCGCAATTTCATTTGAATCACCCGACAACCGCAAATCTGCGAGCAAAATCACGTGAACGAACGACCTCGGGTAGGCAGCGTTAGCGGCTGACATAAGGGATTTTCTCCACTTTCGGTTCAAATATTTTGAGACGAGAGTGCAGCTAAATGCGACCTCAGGAATATCCCTAACCATTCACATGACTCTTAGCGAAAAGAGCCTTAGTAGGAGAAGACCCTACCTCCTTGGAGTTATCGGAGCTGCATGAATCGATGCAGCGTGGCCCCTCAGGCGTGAGAGCGACTTTGCTTCTTGCTTAAAGTCGAGCAAATTTGGTCAAGCGACCAGGGAGGAGGAGGGAGGAGGGGAAATCTAGAGAGAAGTAGCTCTCTCTCCCAAACGAATCTCAGCATTCTTGCACCTCACTTTGCCCGATTTTGTGTATCAAAATGAAGAAGAGAAAATATTTCGATTTTTGTCTTGACCATTTAACTCCAATAATAATTCCATCCATGTCCCTTTAAGTTTTAGTTTTGACACTTGACTTATTCTAAGTCATTCATTTCTCTGTCTACTCAATCATGCAACATGTGTCACGCTGGGTACATGTAATCAAGGTGACTTTTGTCACATCTCATGTCTTTTCATGAGCGTCGCTAAGGCGCCGGCGGCTCGGTGTCTGGGAAAAACATGAAATTAGGCGTTTTACGGTCGACGAAGTCGATGTGGTATCTAGATTTTGCGAGAGGCGATTCCAACGGTGGAGTCATTTTAGTGCATCAGGATCTAGAAAGAATTTAGGGTTTGACCGAGAATACGGATTTCTATTTTTTAGAAAATTGAAATTTTCTTGGGTTTTACATTCTTCTCTCCTTAAAAAGATTTAAGGTCAAAGTGCGCACAATCACAATGGACCACATGCATATGCAACGTGCCTTATACCATGCATGACTAGTCATTTAAGTATTAAATGACTGAAGTGCGCCGTCCTTAGCGAAGGGATAGATTGGCGCATCGTGTCCTCGCGTTCCGCCGACTCCTCCTCTCCACGGTCTTTGCCATAGCACCCTCGTGCCTCACGGTCTTACGTCGCAAAACACGATCATTTATCCATAAAGCACAACGCGGTCCCTCCTCGAAGATCTTATTCGTGTCGACCTGTAATATCCTGCAATCCAACACATAGGCTGGATCTGGAGTGTATCTACGGGCGTGGAGACATGAAATACCTCGTGGACACGACATCTTTAAAGGCGTCAAGCTATGCGATGCGGCTAATGTGCCTATCCTCTCGAGTATCTGAGGGCTGATGAACCTCGTGTAGCTTCCGCGCCTAGCCCGGGCGACCCTCATCTCGTAGCGTCGCGCCCCGAGGAGCCGTGATCTGCCGGCGCGCCGGCTACAGGGTGGCGTTGGCGCATCGAGCATAACTCTTCGCGGCCGGCTGGCGTGAGAAGCGTTGTGCGTGTCAAGCTCACCGCTTCCCTCGGAGGTGTCTACAATGAATCAGACTGATGAGTGGAGTTGCCACCTCTAGGTCGACATATCGGTGATTTGCTTGGCCTCATCCTGATGCTTCATATGGTGCCATGCGTAGCCCTTTCGCTTGAGTAACCATTGTTGGCAGGCGAATTCCACTAAGGGTAAGTACTCTTCCTAACTACCCTTACGGTCGGGACATGCTCGCGGCATGTCCTCTAACACTGTATGGCCTCTCACGATAGACCATAGATGCGTGGGTGGAGAGGACGTACTCATGATGGTTTATTGCCCATAGCCTTTTGGAAAATCTTCTAAAAGTGAAAGCCCAAGCCAAAACCTGGGGTCTCTATCGGGCTTACTATGGATCACCCCGGTACTCCATGTGGCCAGGACTATCTCTCGAATGTCTGGTAGCGGAATTTCTCCAATGTGAAGGTCATCAGCATGGTTAGAAAATGTCACTTGAGCTTCGTGAGGTGGGTGCCCATTACCCATCTGCGCGTCATGTCCACTGTGGTGTCCCGTGGCGAGTGGTCATGAAAATCCCATCGTGACGTGCTCTCCACTTCCCACTTTCGGCCACCTCGATGAATTTGAAGTAGCCTGGCGGCCTTACGGTGCTCGACCTTAACCGACCGTGAGGACTTGTTGTGAACAAGAGTCCCCACATGTCTCTTCATCCGCCGGTGAATGCTTGCGGCGAAGATCTGATACATCTTTGTGCCCGCCGGATGCCTGAAAATCCGAAGCGATGAAATTCCATGAGGATCTCCTCTCTCGAATCGATCAAGCGAGGAACCACTACCGTCCTCTATATACAGACTACCATGCAACGTGGGCGGTCGGCCCTTGTCACATACTGGCGCAATGCCGGTCCTTGATAGACATCTTATCTCCCGTCTACGTCACGGGACTGATCACACTCATTTCAATAGAGGCGGTATAGCTACTAAACTCCCAACGTACCACGAGCTTTATACGATCTTTGTAGCTGGCTTGTCCCAGTCTCGAGCATCCGCCATTCCCGAAGCTATACTAGCGATGCTCCTCGTGACGCCACGGTGAGTGCGCCAGCCGCACATTTACCTTACGAGATGGTAATCTGAAGTGAAGTCGTAATCTGCAGGAACTGCATCATCTGGCGTTCTTATCATATTGAGTCATTTGCATGAAAAATATACTTGAGACTTTTATGGTGCGAGTACACCCCTCAGCTGTTAGCCATATAAATAGTGAGCGCCAAATCTTCAAGGCGAAGACTACGACCGCCCGACTCCATGTCGTGTGTGGGGTAGTGCATAAGTGATCTTCAGCGCGGGAACCATAAGCTACTACCCTCCGGATTGGATTAAACACATCCCAATCGGCCGCCCGAGGCATCCTGTCTAGCGTGTACTCTGTCCTGTTCGGGACTATCAGATGAGCTGAAGTAAGCCTCTTCTTGACTCTTTGAGGAAATGCTTCCTGCATCTGTCATCTAATCAAACTTGACCTCCTTAAGGTCGATCACGTCGCCGTCTTTGCTAATCGGGAGAAATCCTCAATGAATCTCTGTAGTACCCGGCCCGATCCCCGAGAAACTACGTATCTCGGCCCGACTTGATCTTTCCCGGCTCATCACGGCCTCGACCTTCTCTAGATCCGGCGATACGCTGTCTTTGACACCATGTGTCCAAAATCTCACCTCGGTAAGCGAAGGCTTCGCACTTGCGAACTTGGCGTGCGTGATGATCTCTCAGCAATTGTAAAATGATCCTCAAGTGATACTCATGCTCTCACTCTAACTGGGAGTAGATCAAAATGTCATTCACAAAGACTATGACAAGCGATCTAGATAAGTTTAAGAATACCACATGTAAAGGGTCGTGAATCTTTGTTGGCGCATTAGATCCCACTCCAAAGGGCATCACGTCCTCGCGAGGTCTTAAGGGATATCTGTCATCACAACCCTCGGTGATGGTAACCCGGTGTGAAGATTACAGTTTGGAGTAGACTCCCGCTCCTTAGCCCGATCAAACAAATCGTCAATCTGGGTAATGGAGTGGAATTCTTAGTAGTAACCATTTGTTATTTGTCGGTAGTCCAATGCCTGTTACACAGAAGGGTCTTGTCTTTCTTCTTTGCAAATAGAGCGGAGCGCCCGTGGTGGGAGTGCTCTGATCCCAATGAACCCCTTATCCGGTAGCTCCTGTAGGCGGACTGCGAGTTCTGCAACTCAAGCTAGTGCCATCACATGTGGAGTAAAGTAGAGATGGGTGAAATCTGGGGTGTAACTTCGATACTCCGAGAAGTTTACAACCCTGCGAAGCGATCCGTGCTTTCATCCGGAAAAACATCCTCGTACTCGCAGACTACTCGAGGTAGATCTAAGTCTGGTCTCACCTCGTCCTCTAGGGTAAGGCTTCCTAGCCAACCGCCAACTATCCCTGACACTTGGACTTGGCCACCTTTGTGCGGGCAAATATCATGCTTGTCCCTGAAGCCTAACCACGAGTACCATCTGTGTGTAGGCGTGACTCTCTACGCTCCGCAGCGATGGCCGGCTACGTATGATGTCGGCCAATCCATCCCGGGGATGGCGTCGAACTCGACATGTCTATGACCCTCGGGTCTACTATGAGTAGAATCTGAGGTCTAACTCGCTAACCCTGACATATCATCCTGTATCCTGCATACCCCAATCACGAGGAGAACTCACATATAAGAGAGTGCACTCGAGGCCTCGACCTCTAAGCCCGATACATCACAACTAATGCGTGATGAATGAATGCAAAGCACGAGAATCAAATAACTTACTCTTGCCATAGGCGAAATGCTTAACGTGCCCTATGGCGGGCGTCTGACTCGGCCGGTGGTGTGATGGCGTAAGGCACGCCCACACTAAACCCCTGGCGTCCTTTATCGTGGGCCTCGTCCTGCCTCGGCTATGGCACGGCTCTCGGCTGCACAGTAGCAGGAGGTGCGTGCAACTCCGCGGCTTGTCTGCTCGCTGACTGTATCTTGGGTTGTGGAGAGATATCTTGTATCTCTCATCCCACTGGCGATTGGGGGCTATGGCTTGTTCGAAACCACAGGATCACACGTCTCACAGGGTAATCCCTCCTCCTGCTCTAATAAAATTTCAGCGGTAATGGTAGCACACCATACCTTGACATTTGCTGGCAACTACGATGCGTAAACCGGGATGGTGTGGCTACTAGAACCCACGTGAACTAGAAGCCCTTTGCTTCTTTCTCGAACTAGAAGAAGGCAGAGCTCTCCTTCCCTCTTGCTACTAACTTTTTGTATCAGGAGTACTCCCGAGCATCCTCGATCTCTCTTTCTATGGTCGGGGTCATCCAGGCCATAATTAATCCCTTAATCCTCTTGTAGGCGAAGTCCTGCAATCACGCCCCCGAATGGACAGCGACCATTGCTCCCGAATCTCGACTTTGGCCGTATAAGGTAGCCATGAGTCATGATAAAAGCAGGCTGCTCACAGTGAATCAGCCATACTCTAAATACGATCATAGTCCTCTGCCGACTCTAGGAACTCTGACCTTAAGTGATGGCGTGTAGGAAATACTTGCCCATGAAAAGATCATGGAACTACATGAGATCATTGTTTTGGATTCTTGTAGAGATCTGCGGTTCATGTGCCTAGGCCTCATCCTAGTTGGAATGCGGCTAGTCTAATCTGAGTCATTATCAAAGCGATCTCAGTAGCCTCTAATACCTTCTCAACCTACATGAACCCGATGATGCGCCACCGTCGGATCTCCTCCCTATGAATGTCGGAGGGATGATGTGCCACGAAAAGGTTACTCTCGGACCTCCACAGGTACACTGTGCTGCCTTGCTTTGTGCAATAGCGGCGGCCCGCAGTACTCTGACCTTAACAAAGGAGAACTGCGGTGTTAAACCGCACCGCGCGGTACGCCGGCTAACTTTTCAGTGGTTTGCCTCCTTGCCTTTTCAGGCAATATCTGCATGTGAAGAATGGCAGTTAAGAGATTCAATACGATATCTACAAGAGCATAAACCTGACCCAGGACACTATACACATACGAAAACATTTCATACACAATGTCCATGCATTCATAGGTAATACAAGACAATAATTCCATATATTAAATCATATGCAACAAAAAAATATTTTATTTTATTTTATTTCATTTAAAAAAATTTTATTTTATTTTATTTTTTTGAAAACCTCGTGAACAGTGTCCCAAACAGTGACTCAAAACAGTGTCCTGAGTCAAAATTGGGTCAAGTGCACAGTGTGCACACACTGAACCTTGGTTGCTCGCACGCTGCATGCCGTGTAGCAGGCCTGGCCCAGCCGTGTTGTAGGCGTGCATTGGCCATATCGTGGCCCCCTCTCGGCCGTGTTGTAGGCATGTCTGCCGTGTGCGCTGCGGCTGCTTGCGCGTCTGTAGCTGTTGTCGCGGCTCCCTCGGTCACGATGCAAATTGTATCACAACCTGAGCCTGCTGTACGCCTTGTATCGCGACCTAAAAGTTGCCCTCGGCCACGCACAATGTTTTGTATCGCGACTCCCAGCAAGGCTATGCGGCCAGCGCCTTGCGTTCTTGCCGCGCCTGTAGCGTAGGTCGTAGTATGCGTAGAATTTGTATCGTGGCCCTACCACGCCGTGTCATGGCCTCATCCGGTCGTGTCGTGGCGAGTCACAGCTTTAAAATGTCCATGCGGCGCTTCTTTACTTGCGCCCTATGTCACGTCTGATCTTGTATAGTGACTTCAACCTGAAAATGAAGCGTGCTTCATTCCGACCTCCCACTATGACTTTTTTTTTCACTTATATATATATATATATATATATATATATATATATATATATATATATATATATATATATATATATATTTTCCATTTGATCTTGGAAGACCACAAAAATATATATATATTGCCCGCCGACCGCGACACAATGTTTTGTATCGACTCCCCCTGGCGAGCTATGCGGCAGCGCACGTTACGCACCCGTAGCGTAGGTCGGTTGTAACATCCTGAGAAATATACCACTACTTGGTTTTTGGACTTGTTTACAAGTATATTAAAAGCTAAATAATTTTAGGAAAATAAAACAAAGACTTGGAATTAATATTAGAGACAAGGAGTAAAGTGGTCTTTACCGCTGGGGACATAAATGGCGTAAATCAATAAGTTATATGCGAGATGATATAAATCAATAAGTTATATGCCATTATGGAAATAGAAAAGATGGAGATTGAAATATAAGAGAGGGAATGAAGGGCTTAAAATGCAGTGTAAGAAAGCAAAAGCAAAAATGAGTTTTATTTGAAGGCGAGCCATGGCCTTAACTAAACTAATTGATTTAAGACCAAATTGGTCTCAAATTGGGGGAGAGAAAAACGTAGAGAGAGAGGGGAAGAGCAAAAGGAGAGAAGAAGAGGAAGAGGAAAGAGAGAAAGAAGAGAAGGAGAAGAAGATGGAGGACCAAGGTATGGAACTATGACCTTTAGTATAGAAACTGGTTATGTATGAATTTCCATGCTTTGATGGTTATAATGCTTGCCCAAAATCTAGGGTTTTTGCTAGAGGTTTCATCCTAACAACAATTATAGAAAGTAAAAGTGGATAAAATGCATAAAGAGTACAAGCAAAGTATAGAATCCTCCTAAGGATGAATTCATGGTTAATAGTAAGTAAATTAGTTAGGGTTTAGAACAAACCTAACTAATCATCATATTTGATTTGTGTATGGGTCATAACCATATTAGAGTGTGTTGGGAAATTAAATGGAAAGATTTTTTGAAGAAATATATGTAGTGAGAGATGAATTGAATAGAAGAGATTCAAAAGTGGTGAAATGGATTTTTGATGTGTGTGTTTGAAGGGTAGGTTGATTGGATATCAAAACATGGAAAAATAGGTGAAAACACCCATTACGGGCATTCTCGAGATTGTCTTCTACTGGTAGAACTTAAGTTCTACCGGTACAACTTCGTTCTTGGTCATTTTGGCCAAGTTCTGCATTAGAAGTTAAGTTCTACCGGTACAACCTGTTCCGGTTTTCCTGTTTCGACCAGTTTTCGTATTTTGGCCATAACTTGCTCATTTCTTATCCGATTTGAGTGATTCAAGTGGCCAATTAAAATAGACTTCAAGGAGAACAAACCATATTTAATATGTATCTCCAAATTCGATACAGATAGCCCAAAAATTCACTCAAAGTGGGGCTAGCCAATGCCCAGAGTCCATTTCCTGCACCAGTTGAACATAGAGAAGTCCGGGTTGTTTTGGACGTAACTTGAGTTCGGTGCTCACGAATTACAGGTGATTCCAGTTGGAATAGAACCTTAGCACCCTTAGCTTTTAAATGAGTATAAGGACTTAGAGTCAAAATATGAAGTTAAGACCCCGGAAAAATAAGTAATACAAACTGTCACTAGAAAAATCGGTAAAATGACTAATTGGCATGAAAATGCCATAACTTTAGTTTGGATGATCCGATTGGATTGATTCCAATTCTTAAATAAACTAGATTCATAAAGGACTGAGAATATATGAATGAGGTGTGATCTCATAGACATCATACTTCATAAGTATATGAAGTACTATATGTAATAGCCATGAAACAAGGAAAATATAGAAAATGCGATATGTATAGATGGGTTCATAAAACATGAATATGATAGCAATTATAGGATATGTCATAAGAATGATAGGTATAAGTTATAAGATATGATAAGATATGATAGAATATGTCATAAGATATGATAGCCTACAGTACCCGAATGATAGGCACATATGAATATAAGAGTATACAATGTGAACATATGATTGTCATGCATAAACAAATAGATGGAACATGATAGAAATATAGAAAGTATATGAATAGATAGAGCCCATGTGATATCGTAAATGATAGGAAATATGATAGTTATACGGGAAATAGAATAAAATGGAGCATGCTAGGAACACGTGATAGAAAGACATAAATGATAAGAGCAGTAGAGATAAGCAAAAAGATAATGAAGCATAGGAATGAGAACATGTACATAAATGATAGGTACATATGAATATATGAATGAGTAGAAAGCCTACATGATAGGAATATAGAGAATCACAAGAATAGTAAAAACATGATAAAAATGTATAAATGATATAAAGAGAATATGAATATAGGAAGCTATATATGAATATATGATTACAAGAGTGCATAGATGCATTCATGAAATATGATGAACAAAACTAAATGATAGAAAAGATATGAATATATGTATTATATAGATATATGAGAAGCAAAAATGTGAAACTACGATTATGAGAATTAATACGAGTAAAGTAATGATAAATATTATATATGCATAAGCAATTATTAACAATAGTTATTCATGCTTATAAGAGATATGTACGAAAATGTAATAAAAATTTGATTAATACCTTAGGACTGGTAGAGGATAGATAGGCATGCCTATAGGGAAGATACATATCTTTGCGGCATATTCATGGAAGCAGATGTGAGGCCTAGTTTGGGTCGATGATATAGATCCGATTTGGATCGGAATTGTATGGTCACCGCAATGAGCCGAGATCGGCTGCGCCGATACGGTGATGAGTACTTCGGTACCGATAGCATATGACATAGGTCGCGTAAATGCCGGTGACGATGCATCGGGTATTAGCGGTAGAATCCAGCATTTACCGTGCGGTGATAGTACCTTCGGTACACATAGTTTTAAAATATCCGTTACAAGGTATTTGCGAGACATGAAACCAAAAATGATATGTATAGAAGATATGACCTGATATGAGAAGCATAACCTTTGTATCTGAATGAAAGTATAGACAATTACAAGAACAAGAAGTACATTATAACTTGATATGAAAATAAGTATATAAACCACGAGAAAAGTAATGAAAGTATACGAAAGCACAAAGTATATGATAGATAGAATATGAATGTTCGCGATAATTTAGAGTAAATGAATATGTATGTATGAAAGTATAGATGTAACCTATGTCAAAGACATAGAATAGAACGACTTTACAACATGAAAAGACTAGAGGCAATTAAAAAGACATATGAAAGAAACCGGTATATAAAAAGTATAAGAATGTAGATAAACGTACGAGGATAGTATAAGATGAGTTATATGAAGTATCACGAGACATGAAAGCATAAGGAAACTTTGCAAGAACATGATACAAGAAATAAGATGAAATAGATCAAATTATACGATATAAGCAAGGAGACGAGAAATGAGAGCAGAAATATTTGTGATAGATAGAGGAATGATATGATATACGTAATAGTATAAAGAATACGATAAATCATAGAGCCAGAAAGATGAAAAGGTAGACTAAGAGACATGATATGTAACATGAAAGAATAGGAACATTGAAAAGACATATGACAAGCGTGAAGATAAACACATGACAAGTATAGGAATATGCAAAGAATAAATAGAATATAGTAAAAGTATATAGATAAGAGATAGGCGAAGTCATAGAATATGTAACGAAAGATTGACATAATATAAATGTGTATAGATAGATAATATGCATATGTATAAGCTTGTGACAGTCGCCATTGGTGGTTGTCCATGCTTATGTTCCCACTAAGCGTAAAGCTTAGCACGGTGTTCAATCGGGTGTAGGTCTGGCAGGAACAAGGATAGAGGGCGGGGCGTTCACGGCGTCGGCAAGAGTGGAGCTCGAGAGATATGTGCTCACCGGCCTTTAGCTTCCGCCAATCTCGATGTGTTTGTAATAGAAAATTTTAAATGTATAGGTAAATGGGACTACGGCATATGCCAAATTGTGATGTGGACACCACTCGGTGGTAGTTCGCTTTGTGTAATATTACAAATGATTTTGTTGTGCGAAATTGTTTGTGCACCCGATAGGCGCGGTACGGCTGGTAAGAACATGTGTGAGAGTCCGTTAAAGTATATAGTGCGATTATAGATAGCATCACGCCGGGACCCGGTTGGATCACGCGTCGGGTGGTAGGGATCGAGGGGCGTGACGTCGGCCGTGTCGTAGTTTGTATCGTGGCCACACGGCCGTGTCATGGCCTCGTCAGGCCGTGTCGTGGCCGAGGAGTCCTGGCTTTGTCATGCGGCGCTGCTGCGCGCCACATGTCACGATACCGGTCTTTGTATGGTGACTCGCTCTGAGGAAAATGGGGCGATAGCCCGTTTCCGGCCTCAACGCAACTCTTTTTTTTTTTCATATATATATATATATATATATATATATATATATATATATATATATATATATATATATATATATATATATATATATATATATATTTTTTTTTTTTTTTTTTTTTTCCATTTGATCTCTTGGAAGACCACCCAGAAAATATATATATATATATATATATATATATATATATATATATATATATATATATATATATATATTTTTTTTTTCCTATGTGCTATTTACCAAGCACACAAATCACATAACATTCACAACAATTCATACTGTGACGCCCCAAACCCGGGGTGTCCGTTGACTACCTGTCAACCCGCGGAACATCTATTTGTCTCGTATCACGAGACCCATACGTGTGCAAATATGGCCACTTGGGCCTACACATCCTACTCATAAAATGTATATTTTATACAAAAAGGGAGTTTATTTACAATTGTATTTAATTACAATTTATACAAAACTGGGTCACTAGCCCCAAATTTTACAAAAAAACACAAGATAAGGCCATCTTGGCCGTTTCTTCGCCTCTAAGGCCCCGGATGCATCCCATCCCCAAGTGCGTCTTCGGTACCTGAAAAAGTATTTCCCACGACGGGGTGAGCAATGCCCAGTAGTGGAATTTCCTAGCACTCCCCACCTAAGTGCAATGCGATAACACGAACATACAACACATGCTAATATATACTCCATGCATATATTAACAAATTTAAATCCGTACATCATGTTATTCGGTTATAATATTAACATAAACTTAGCTCCACATGGGCTAAGGCACAATCCGTGGTTCGTCTTGGGACAGCCTGGTCTCCGCAATCAGCGTATTATTCACCCGTAGCGACAACAGCGTCGCACAAAATCACGCAAGCGATCCGGTGAATTTCTCGTCGAACCCACGCAAGGATTTATTCACTCGGTCAGGCATTTGGAGCCTGTCACGACCATCGGGCTGACAAATCTTAAATCCATTCTGAGGCCACTTTAAGCAAGTAAAGCCCAGTAGGAGAAAAACCCACACCTCCACCAGAGTTTGTCGAAACTCCCCAATGCGGTATCCACGCGTGGCCCTCGGCGTGTAGACCCCGAGCACCTGTGCTGCGAGCGAGCCAGACGGTCAGATGGGTCGTGATCTTAGAGAAGCCGGACTTTCTCTCTGCAAAGCTATTTCTTCGGCCACTCTTAGTCAAAAACCAGGCGAAGAAAATGAAGATGGAGAAGATGATGTCTTCTCCTCAAAATTACTAAAGTTTGCCCCTCATTTCTTTGACTTTCTCAACCCGCTTTTACACATGTGGCTCAATGAGCCATGTATCTCATTTGGTGCCATGCCTCATGAGGCATGCAATTGTTGGTATTTGGTCCCCTGCCACGTGTGGCCCATACGATGCTGCGCAGCTTGGCATCGCTACGCTGTGAGTCGTCAGATGGCTCGGCGTGCCAGCGTGAAATCGAATGGCACGCCGGAGTCCGTAGGTCGGCGATGGTACCGCAGATTTCGTGAGACAATTCTAACGGTGCCGTCCGTTTCGTCATCAGAGATCTAGAAAAATTCCGGATTTTGATCGAAATTACCATTTTACCCTCCTTCAGGGAATCTGGATTTTCCGGGATCTCACACATACAACACATGATCACACATCAATCATCAAAGTGCACAAGGGTCGTGATCTAACGGGTGCCGTCAAGTCTAGATTAGCCATACCTAACTTCAGTACTAAGTTATAACCTAGTATCGACATCGAGCTATAATGTCATATACCTTAATGACCATGGCCTAAACCCAAGTCAAGCCCTGTGGTATTCAGATATAACTAAGCTCTACACTCCACCGGAAATCTTGGCGTGACCAGCTATCTTAGCTCGATACCAAGTCAGGATGCCCTTAAAAACCGGGGTCTTCGACAACCCGTCAACCTATGGAATATCAGATGGTCGTAACCCGACACCACCACGAAAATCTGGCAGTCTCCTTTATAATGGATTTCACTGAGGTACAAAACCTCGTCTCAACACTCAACAACGATCATCCCGGTCCATGTGGAGTAAAAAGGGCCACTTTGGTGGGCCATGCATCAATACTCAAAATTACACTGTAATTATATACCAATAGTTCAAGAGTTATTACAATACTCTTAACCAAAACATATATCAAAATTCTAAAGTTTTAATACATGTTCTACAAATGAATACCAAAGCCACAACTGTTTTCTTTTCTAAAACGCGGCCTCTAAGAAGCTGCCGGTCCTCCCGTACACCCCTCGCACTCCAAATAAGGATCCTCACAAAAGGAGCAGTCCAGGATAATTCCTACTGGGTTGCTCCCACCTAATCCATTAGCCGTCATGGCAACCAATCACACCTGGCAAATATACGATCCTACTTAGCCGGCCTACATGCCCAATCCTTAAGGTTTCGAGTCTCACCACTCTCACAAACGCTCAAGCCAAATGCGAGTAAAATGCGCTTTCAAAACAAAACTTTTGTTCAAAACTTACTACCGAAGTTTCGGGGTAAAATTTATTGGACAACCCTCCCAAGCGACAACATGTTGATAACCCGAAACACCATGGGCCCCTCCGACGTGAATTGTTGGACAACTTCACCACAATTCTTCGAAAAATCTTCGTCGAAATTTTTTCACAAACATTTTCGTTTGTTTCAATTTCATGTCATGCACTCCACACCTAATATTCTAGGGTGCTCCGCCGCATGGAATGCTTTATGCCAATCGCCTGAAATATTCATACTAATATATTTTACATACATATATTAACATAAATTAATTCACATAATTCATTATTCAAATTACAATAATAACACCAAAATTAGCTCATACGGCTGAATAACAATCCAAGTTATCCATTTTGAATCATCCAATAACACAAAAATCAATACGGTCAATCACGGGAATGTTGAAACCTCGGCAAAATCGCTCTCACGACCACACAATAGGGATTTTCCACTTCTGGCTCAAATGTTTCGAGACCGGGAATTATAACTAAATCAAGCCTCGTAATATCCCCTAACCATTCACATAAATTTCCAGCCAAAAGACAACACAGAGGAAGATCTCTACCTCTTGGAGTTTGTTGGAATCCACAAAATCGGTGCCCACCCAGCCTCACTGTAGAATTACTTTGCTTGCTTCGTCAGAACCGAATGTCCGAATTATGGAAATCTAGAGAGAAGTAGCTCTCTTTCTCTCTAAAACTGAATCTCAGCCCCACGCACCCTCACGCCGATTTTAGAGTCCCAAATGAAGCACTGAAGACTATTTCACTTTTGTCTTATTCATTTAACTTTCAATTCCATCCATGTCCTTTAAGTTTTGATTTTTACACTCGCTTAATCTAGACCATTCCTTTCCATCATCTCACTAATCACAGAAGCGTGTCACATGTAAGGGCTAGCGAGTAGTCAAGCCATCAAATGTCTTTCACAAGCCATCATACAGCACCCGACACCCTGCCTCAAAACTAGTTCCTACTTTTTCTGAATTCTGACTAAATTCAACGTAGTAAAATAGATTTCACAAGAAAATTCCAAACGATGAAGTCCACAACCAGACCTGGTACTGGAGCCAATTCAAACGCTTACATTTTTGTGAAAAATTAGAATTTTCTCTGCGATACATGCAACCGGGTTTTTTCCAGCTTCTTACTAAAAAGACAAGATTGTATGTCACATGGGCCTGTGCCTGCCTCTTAGCCAATCGGCCCACTTAAGAGTCTCTTTCCAAAGGGACTCAGCCTCTAAAGTCGGTCGGCCCAGAACGCTGACAATCCTCCGCCCGAAAGCTCCTACCTCATATCTCTGATGGCTTTACCCAAGTAAGCCTCTCCCGATCGGCAACTCCAACAACTTAAGCCGCTAACCTGGGCTTCTTATGATATGCTGCAAGTTCTCCCATAAACCAAATTTCTTCATTTCTAATATATCAGAAAGCACTCCTAGCAAAGGGTCTCTATCGGAAGGCGCTTACGTAAAGGAAGAATGAGTCATCCTTCCCGAAATAAGAGCCTCCTTCCCTTATCATTATGGGAAGAAATCGTTTCATCGCCAGAAAGCATTTCAATCTCTTTTCCTCCATAAAAGAGAAGCAAAGTCACACCAAACGAGGTAATGCAGATCTTAATTAAGACAATTGTCGCTTCAGCTCTTAAGTCTTCCGTAAAAGACCAACTTTGCCAACGTGAGGCTTACTAACACCAATTGTCGCTCTCTTTATTTGTTTTGCAAGCTGCAAACCAACTAATGAATGCTCCATCATCCACCGACTGGTGAATCTGTGAGTCCACAAGCATGCATTGCTACCATTTCTCATACAAAATAGCATGTTATCAATCAAGAATATAACACACACAAACTGGAAATTTTTCTAGATTTCAATCTCGGGGAAACAAAGATGCATTACTAACATTATTTTCACACCAAAACTAATGTTATCCAATGAAAATAAGACATGCAACCGGGTTTTCTTCCAATTTCTTACCGTATACATATCAGCATTCATTGCTACCATTTCATATAAAACAGCATGTTATCAATCAAGAATTTAACACACACAAACAATAAATTTTTCCAGATTTCCAACTCATGAAACAGTATGCATTACCAACACTGTTTTCACACCAAAAACTACATGTTATCCAATGAAAAATAAGACATGCAAACTGGGTTTTCTTTCTAGTTTCCTTACCAAAAAATATCAACATGCATTGCTACCATTTCTCATACAAAACAGAATGTTATCAAAGAATATAACACATGCAAACTAGAAATTTTTCCAGATTTTCAACTCAGGAAACAATATGCATTACCAACACTGTTTTCACACCAAAAACTGCAGATGTTGTCCAACGAAATAAGACACGAACCTGCTTTTCTTTCCGCTTCCTTACCAAAAAATATCAACATGTATTGCTACCATTTCTCATACAAAACAGCATGTTATCAATCAAGAATATAAAACATGCAAACTGGAATTTTTTCCAAATTTCCAACTCAGGAAACAGTATGCATTACCAACACTGTTTTCACACCAAATACTGCATGTTATCCAATGAAAAATAAGACATGCAAACTAAGTTTTTTTTCTAGTTTCCTTACCAGGAAACATCAGCATGCATTGCTACCATTTCTCATATAAAACGTCAAAGATGTTATCACAAATATAACACATGCAAATCGGGAAATTTTTCTAGTTTTCTAAGCAAGAAACAGTAGCACACAAATCCAGCATACTACACATAAACTCAGTAGGTTCAACCTGCACTAAAATTATAGTTTATGGTATCTAAAAGTGCCCAGAAAACACACCATCGTTTGTCTCAAACTGTTTTGAACCAGCCCCCATGTCGTTAAGCTCCAGCGGCCATTGAGCGGCCCCCAGACAAAGATATCCTGCAGGACAAGAACCTACCTCTTGAGAAGTGTAGGCCCCGAATGTAAAACCTAGGAAAATTTAAAATTTTCTAAAAGTTTAAAAATAATAATAATAATAATAAATTCTTTGAAATGGTTGAGAAACCTAGAAAATTCCACCAGAGCAGATGACAAGAAACGGACTAAAGTTGGTCAGTCTCCATAACAGGTAACTCATAAAAGTTTCGCTAAATTCCTAGGTAGTGGGAATTCTTAATGAATTTTTGAAGTTAGGTATCTAATAACCCCAGGAACAAGATTTTCTTAAAAATCTCGAGAGTTAGGAAATAATTTGAGTTAAGTTCATTTAAAATAAATTGAACTAAGACAAAAATAAATTGTTTTGGGACAAAAAACGAGCCGGACCGAGATTAGGTGGACGCGTGTATGAAGTGAGCCCCTGACCCGACTTAATGTAAGAGGAAAAAAAAAAAAAAAAAAGGAAGAAAGCTCATTTTTGGAAGCAGCGGAGTGAGGGGAGAAGTGAGATAGGAAAATCTCCGCACTTCTCTTTGATCTACGAGTCGGGTGGTCGAGTCAGGTCGAGCCCAGATTTAAAGTTCATCTGCAGTGAGGCTACGGCAGGTCACAGGCAAACATGCGGAGTTTTTCAGAAGATTTCAAGTTTGGAGGAAGAAAATCCCCAGTGAAGAAGCTCTACCTTCTCCTAAGATTCTGTTGTCAGCGGCTTCCGGTTTCAGTCGGGCGAGGCACAAAGTCAGTACTCATCGAGACGACGCATGGACCGCGAGAAATCGAGAATTTTAAAGTCGAAGATTTGGCGGAGTTTAGGAGGCGAGTGGGTATCGAGAGGTCTTGGGACTCAAGTTTTATCTTCGCTCGAGAGGTAGGGAACCCTTCGACTTGGGTTTATATTTCATCTAAATGCTATTTTGGTCTTGGTTGAGAGCCTTAGGGGCTGTTTGGTTGTGTTCAGGACACAAAAGGCGAAAATTTTAAGTTTTGAGCTATGATGTCTAGTTTTTTTGGGTAGCTTTGGGGCGATTGTGGGGCTGAGGTTCGGGACCGAGTTTTGTGCCATGTTTATGGCTGAATTGTGGACTCGATTGGGGTGGGTTTGTTTAGTGAAAGGGTTGTTTAGAGATGAGTTTGGAGTAGAAAAAGAGCATGTCTGGGAGCTTTGGAGCCTCGGGAAGCGATTTCGTGGGTTTCAGTAACTGCCCAATCATTGTTCATACGAGGCCTCCAACTTCGGACGACCATAACTTTCACGTCCGAGCTCCGTTTTGGGTGTTCTTGGACTCTATGGAAAGCCCTTTGAGTCTAAAATCCATCCATATATAGCTTGATAAAAGTTGAAGTCATACTCGGTCCAAAATTTATAAAAAGCGATGGGCCTGGCAGTGCGTGGGTTACTATTCATATGAGGCCTCCAACTTTGGACGACCATAACTTTCGTCAGAGATCCCAGTTTGGGAGTGTTCTTTGGACTACATGGAAAGATATTGAGTATATAATCTTACCATATTCCTTTTTATTAAAATTGGTGCTCACATCCTTGTTGAAAAATTGATTGTTACAACAAGTGTGCTAATTGTTGGTTGTGTGGATGTATGAGGAGTTGTGTCTTGAAATTGGCCCGTTACATAGTGGTTGTAGGTTATCTTAGGTGCATGATATGCCGCTGAATTAGCCTAGGAAATGAGGTGTGTCATTACTTGCCTAGGTAGTGACTTGATGAAATGTTAACATGTGTTTGTGTGATTGATTGAAATGACATTTCTTGGTTAAGAGGTGTCATGCTTGGATGTCAATATGTGTGCTCTAACATATTAGGTTTGTGATGTGTTTTCGTGTGGACATGACTATTGCATGGCATGTTGTAGGCTAGTTTATTGGGCATTATGCGCCATGATGTAGCCTAGGGATTTGAGTACGACATTACTTGTCTAAGTAGTAGTCCCGAATGATGTTGATACCATGCTTATTTGATGTGTTGACATGAATGTGATAAATGTTAGTATGATTGCATGTATATTAACGTTTAATGAATGTATGGGCTTTTATTATTGCATTAGACATGATGTCATGGTACCGCGGTGGAGTGTGTGGACTTTTGTGTGCATTAGACATGAGTGTCCATGGTACGGTGGAGTGTCTGATATAGGTGTCCATGTAGAGGTCTTTATACATTGGGCATGACTTAAGAGGTCACAATGTACCAGTGCATTACTGGCAGTGCACGGGGACATCGCATGGCGTGGGTGTGAGTGCATAGTCGTTGTCATTCATGATCAGCAATTACAGATGGGTTGTGGACTCGTACTTTGGGCCGAAGTCCGTGGAGATCCACGGTTTGCATGGTGTTGCACGGGTTAAGGAAATGGAAATGGCTCATTGCGTTTCATGCATTAAGGACACCACTAGAATAGTAGGAGTGAGTGCATGACGTGGTTTCTTGAGAGAATTGTTTCGGAGGAATTTGACCGACAATATTATTTATCGAATTATGTCCACTCTGATATTGGAGGGTTGTCAGAATGATATCAATCGTATTATGCGATTGATATACATCGGAGGGTTGTCCGTATAATGTCGTCGTCGGGTATACTTGATTGATATACATCGATGAGTGCCTAAAAACTCATGTCATCTGCCGTGATACATCTTACGGTTTTAGCTTCATTTATATTTAAATAAGCATTTCTATATCCGAATGTCGATTTATGCACTTTGTGAATGCAGTGGAATGGGCGATTTAGGGAGCATTTTAGGAACGGAGTAGAAGTCTGAAGTTTGCGGGGAGCGTCGCGACGTCGGCGTCGGCGTCGTGGCGTCCCGATCATCAGCGACGTTGGGTCGACAAAATAGAAGTCGGCAAGCGGCGATGTCGTGACGTTAGCGTCACTGGCGTCGGCCCGCGATTCCTGCTTGCTCCCTATCGTTAAAAGAAAGGGGACGAGTCGAGGCATGTGGGATCACGTGCGGACTAGGGCGACGAGCGGCTGAAATCGGTGAAAACCCGATTACTTTTGTATTTTTCTTCTTTCTTGAAAGAATGATGATGTTTTATAGATTGAACACTTATGTACTTACGTCCAGTATGTTTTAGATTCATATCTAGGGTTTTGTTGAACCCTGTCACGATTGCATGGATTAGAGATTTATATTTTATATTATTCAGTTGTTCATGACTTGTCAATATCTGCTTTATATCTGTGATTAATTTACATGATGATGTCTGGCCAACATTGGCATGTTTTGACTGGGTATCTGAGATCGAGAGATGAGGATGCCCAGGGATTTGAATAGAGTAGCCCTCGGTCAATTCGATAAATAGAGATATTCTATTAGAGAATTGGCTGATTAAGGTTAGAACATTTAAAGCGTTTCGGATTATCGAGGTTGGGAGTGAGATACGCTTGACCTCTTGCGAGGATAGGCGGATACACCTCGAGAGAGGGTATCTTGTAAGCAAGTCTGCCAGATCATCAATAAGTCGTGAATAAACTGAATAGTAATTTCTCTAGGAAGTAATCCATCAAAAGTGGCAGGGGGAGACATAGCCCTAGTCTCCACAATATAGTAATTCACTAAGATCGATTAGTTTAGCTTAAATTCAGGCATTAGTAATTTGTCGCTCAAAGCTTACATCTAGATAATATTCAAAGGTCGATTAGTTTAGCTTAAATTCAGGAGCATTAGTAATTTGTAAACTCAAAGCAATAATATTGAAAATGCACGAACTTGTATTGACACACTTTTCCCAGGCGGATCCGATATCGTACCCTAGGTACACTATATTACTTGATACAAATTGCACTTGCATACGTAGGCGTACATATATACACGCCACGCTTTCGAGTATATCAAGTTTTTGGCAGATTCAGGATAAGTTTAGTGTGATATTAACAATAAAGCGATTAGATATTACTGCGGAATTTTGTTTTATTTGTTTTACAAGTCTTCGATAATTTGGTCTTTTTGTTTTGTGTGTGATTATAGTCGAGGTTACGATGGCGCGAGGGCGAAAACCCAGGGATCAGGTTGACCCATCCTTTTGATCTAAGCGGAAAGAACTTTACCACGTCTGCGAGTGAAGCGATGCGTAATGAAATCTATGATAACGGAGAGCGATGAAGAGCGGGATCTTAGCCTTGAGCAAAGCGAGCCCTGCGAAAGTGCGAAATGGGAATAACGGAAGGAATCGAGCACCGGGCCATTTATACGGCCCGGATGATCCATTCATGTTGCTGAAGAGTTTGCCCTACTGCTTTATGGTTGTTTGAGACGGCTATCAGAAGACCACTGTTTAGGCGACAACTTCGAGTTGAAGTCGGTAACTACGAGATGCTTGAAACATCACGTTCCGCAGTTGTAATGAGAATCCCGAATATGCATTTGTGACTTCGCGAAATCCTGATGCGATCAAAGTAATGGGATCGCGAGTTTCAGTTGGTGTTCCTCTGCTCGTTAAATCAACGTGCGCGAGTCGAGTTGTCTTTCGCCGAACGTTTAAATCTCGTTCGACCGAAGTTCTTCGCTGATTGCGCAGTGTGAGGTCGTTGGGCGACCCCGGGCGAGCGCCGATATATTTCGCATTTGTGATGCCGGTGACGGATGGATGCGAGTCCATACTTTTATAATGGTTTGAAATCGTTGAAACACAGTGATTGATGCCTCCCCCGGTAAGTCATTGTGAAGAAGACCCGCAGACGAGCATATGAGATCTTGGAGGATCTTCTTTACTAATACTGATTAGTAGCTTTGAAAAGCACACAGTGAAGGCCGTAGGCGGCCTGGTGACGAGGTTCTCAACAATCACAGTTTACTTTCGTATCCTGCCCCGCGACTTGCTAAACAATTGACTAGGCTGACGAGTCTGCGAATGCCATACGCATACCCGACCCATGGGAATTGTGAATTACGTGGAGGGCGACCTGACAACACAAAGTACGATGCGGGAAACCAAAGCGATGGCGGCCAGTATGTCGAGGTTTAATGGTCGACCCGCAGCCAGCGAAAGTCGTATGGGGCGACAAGCTATCGAACAAAATCAGACGGGATAAGTAACAATTCGAGCGATCGAGTTATGGGTGGAGGAACAATCAGAATAACATGACACCACCCCGAGTGAGCGAACCACCTCCCGAGAAAAAGTGGACTTAGACGAGCCATACGCGAATCTTAACATCTCACCATTGTCTTTATGAATGAGGACTAAGGCGAATATGCAGCACTGACCACCCAGTTGAACAATCAGCGGCACGATTAAGAAATTTAGAAGTGCGGATGGGCTAAATGACGATTGTGTGAAGGCGGCGGGTTCCTTACCCGAGCAACTCGAAGTGAACCAGGAAGAGGGGAATGAACATCATTAAAGCGATCATTGAGAAGTGGTAAAGAATTGTGATATAAGGCAACCCGGTGACAGAGGAGGTAGAGCGAGAAAGTCATCAGGCAGGTCGGAATGATAATCTGTGGGGGGAATAGCCTCGAGAAAACAGTCTGTGGGAGACAAAGGCGGAAACGAAGGATTGCCTGACATGCCTTAATTCGTATCACAGGCGTCTAAAGAAGCATAAGTTGGATAAGTAGTTCACCAAGTTCATGGAAGTATTTAAGAAACTACACATCAATATTAAAGTTTCTTGATGCCTGCGGAGCGTATGCGAGTTATGTCAAATTTATGAAGGACATCTTGTCTCGAGAGAAGAGTAGGCCGTGATTTAAGCGGCTAACCTAAGCGGGGAGTGTAGTGCCATCCTTCGAGAAGGCTGCCGTAGCTAAAAGACCCGAGGCCGGTTTCAACATCCCACACCATCGGAAATGCTATCTTTGAGAGAGCATTGTGTGTGTGATTTGGGCGCCGATGTTAATCTCATGGCCTTGTCCATATTTAAGCGTTGGGGTTAGGAGAACGCCCGACTACGATCACCTCGGCTAGCGACAGGTCATAGCATCAGGGAGGGTGATAGAAGATGTCTTAGTAAAGGTTGACAAGTTTATCTTCGTGATTTCATTGTATTAGATATGGAAGAGGATAAAGGAAATACCCAATCTTGGGTGATAGTTTCTTACGGTAGCGGTGATGATTGATGTTCGGAGGGGAGGTTCAAAATTGAGAGTGCGAGAGGATGAAGTCAAGTTCAACGTGTTATTTGTGAGACATCAGACCAGAGTGATACATGCTTTATGACCAGAGGAGATAGTAGAATTTATAGTGTCTGCGAAGTGGTCTCTTGATCCTTTGGAGGCGCTGGTACGAGTGATTCCGAGAATATGGGCGAAGAGGCAGAGGAGTATGTAAAATGGATGGATTCTTTCGAACCCAATAGAAGGAAATATTTTGAATCTCTAGGTGAAAGTGCTAAAAGGCGATGCCATGCATTGAGCAACCACGAGATGGGAGCCAGCCATTCACAGCCATTTGAAGTATGCGTATCTTAGGATGACCTCCACCTTACCAGTGATCATTTCAGTGTCCCTGCCAGAATTAGAGGAAGAGAAGTTATTAAGGGTTCTTAGAGATCACAAAAATGCACTCGGATGGTCTTTAGCCAGGTTAAAAGGGTTAAGCCACTTCCATGTGCATGCATCGTATTTTCTTTGGGAAGATGGCCGTAAACCGATTGGAAGCGCGAGGAGGTTGAATCGACTATGAAAGAAGGTAGTCGCGGAGGTGTTAAAATGGTGGATCTTAGGGGTTATTTATCTGACTGGAAGCGAGTGCATGGGTAAGTCGGTCATAGTAATTGCCTAAAAGGGTGGAGCTAGTCATAGGCTGAGAATAACATGTGCGCGCCCAGAATAGTTCTGAGATTGGAGATTTGTATTGATTATCGGCTTGAATAAGGCCACTCGGGGACCATTTCCCATTCTTGTTTGGATCGGATGTTGGATCGATTAATGGATCACGAATACTATTGCTTTTGGATGGATATTAGGCTCTACGATCAAATTGCTATAGCCCACCCGAAGATCGGAGAGATGACATTCATGTCACATGGGACATTCGCATTGACCCGGATGCCCTTTGGGTATGCGATACACCAAAGGCACCTTCCTTACGAAGCGATGTATGATGGCCATATTCGATATGGTTGAAAAAACAATCGAGGTATTCATGGATGATTTTTCGGTCTTGGGTAGCTCATTTGATAATTGTCTGGAGAATTTGAGGTCAGTGTTGATTAGATGCGAGGAGACTAACCTTGTACTCAATTGGGAGAAGTGCCATTTTATGGTACAAGAGGGCATTGTACTTGGGCATCGGATTTGTGAGGAATAGAGGTAAGACTGAGCAAAGATTAGGCCGATTGAAAAATTCGTCCACCCTCGTCGATAAAGGGATAAAGAAGTTTTTAGGCGGCTGGCGGATTCTATAGACTCTTCATCAGACTTTTCTCGGATTACCAGCGTTGTCTAATCTCTGGTCAAAGGGACCCCATTTGAAGTTTGATGCGCTAGTGTATGCGCGCATTTTCGGTGTTGAAAGATAAATTGGTATCGGCTCTGTAGTAGCTCAGTTAGTCCTTTCCATTTGAGCTTATGTGTGGCTATCGTGACTTTCGCGAATGGCGCGGTGTTAGAGGCGAAAGCTTGAAAGAATATTCCGGGTAATCTTATCACAGCTGAGGGCAGCGGTGTGCCGGACAGATGCGCCGCTCTGAGAAAAAGAAGCTATTGGCCATTGTCTTTGCTTTTGACAAATTTAGGCCTTATTTGATTGAAGCGATAGGTAATAGTCCACAGCGATCATTACCAGTATAAAATACTTGATGACTAAAGGGCGCGAACCGGACTAATTCGGTGGGTTCTCTAGCTGCAAGAATTTGACTTAGAGATTAAGGCAAGAAAGACGGAGAACTGGTTAGAGATCGTCTTTCATGGTTAGAAGGGGCAAGTGATGAGTTAGTGAATGACGACTCACGATGAAACGCTCACCCAGCTATTGAAGAGCCAAAGGCGGTTCCATGGTTTGCGGAGACTACGTGAATTATTTGGTAGCCAGGTAATCCCTCAATTTAGCTATCAAAGAAAGAAAAAAGAGGTTTTCGCACACTTGAAACACTACATTGGGGAGAGCTAATTCTATACGGACATTATGCTGGCCAAGTGATCGAGGAGATGTGTGCTAGAAGATGAAATGAACATTATTTTTGAACCCCTTTGCCACACTTTACCATGTGGAGACATTTCGGTGGCAGAGAGCAATGACGAGTGCTTGATTAGGCTTCTGCGGCTGGCTTGACCAGGATGCTCATGGTTCATTATCACATGTGACAAATATCGGCGAATGGGGGCATTTCTAGAAAGACGAACCGCCCGTGACATACGATTACGGAAGTAAATTGTTTGGTTGCTGGGGATGGATTTCATGGGACCATTTCCCCCATCTTATAATAACCTGTACATCTTGATGGCAGTAGATTATGTCTCTAAGTGGGTTGAAGCAATACCGACCCGCACTAATGATGCCAAGGTAGTGGCCCAGTTTCTTCGTAGTCACGTATTCTCGCGATTCGGCCTCCCCCGACGATTACGGATAGCGGTACTCATTTTACTGCTGATAAGTTGATTAATGAAAGTCTTGCCAGTATGGGTGCGACATCATTGCATCCCTCGCATATCACGGCGTTGAATGGAAAGGCGGCAGTATCGAGATCGAGAAATCAAGTCGATACGGAGAAGCAGGTTAACAACTCGGGAAGGGTGGTGAAAAGATTGAGGATGCACTGCGGGCATCTTTGAGCGGCATTAAAACACCATTGGGTATGTCGCCGCTTCGAATTGTTTATGGAAAAGCATGCCACTGCCCGAGTGGAATTGGAGCATGTCGAGCTGCTGAAGCGACTCGTGATTGAACATGGATAGTGCGTTAGCGGAATTGAAGCGGATCTTATAACTTCGATGAACTAGATGAATTCGAATGAAGCTTATGAGAATGTTCGCATTCTGAGGAAAGGGCAAAGCACAGCACGATAAACATATTGCGAAGGAAGGAATTCGGCGAAATGACGAGGTCCTCTTGTTTAATTCCGTCTCGAAGCTTTTCTGGGAAATTGAAGTCTCGATGGTAGGGACCTTTCCGCAGTGACGAAGTTTTCCACATGGAGGGGCAGAGGTTACGCATCCATAGAAAGGAATGTTCAAAGTTAACACACAACGGTTGAAGCCGTATTTTGGGGGCGAGTTCCATGCAGATAAGCAGACTATTCCATTGAACACATTAGAAGAAATGCGAGTGAAGCGATCATAGAACTCGGGTTCCAGAGCATTGAGATGGTAGTCGAGCTAACGACATTAAACAAAGCGCTTCTTAGGAGGCAACCCAAGCTTTTCTAGAATTTTTTTTTCTTCCATAGTTTGAGTTTTATTGTTTGCTTTAGTTTTAGGTTGGTTTATTGCTTGATCACATGTCAGATTTTACGTGGTACACACCTTGTTTTCGAGGGTCGCGATCGAAAGTAATGTGGAGGACCCACTCAAGAAATTCATTTCAGAAGTTACAAGGAGTCACCAATGGCACTATGGGGGTTTTCTTTTACCTTGGAGCATTGTTGAAAATTTTGCATAATGGGCCTTCTCTGTAACGTCGCGACGTTGGTTCTCAACGTCGCCCAGCGTCAGCGTCAGCGACGTCGAGTTTGCCTCTCTCTAGAGCGTCGCGGTTGGATCTAGCGTGGCGTTGGTTGCTCCTCTATCACGGAGCGTCGGCGTTGAGCTGAACATGCGGCGTTGCCCTGTTTAGGTCAGAATCCCTCTCATTTGATTCCTACCCTCATCCATCCTTGCCTGAACCCTACTGCAACTCCATTAGCACCACCTTCGTCTACCCTGTCGCCTTTCCCCTTTCCAACCTTTGTACCCCAATTTGCCCTAATCCCTTGTCTCGAAGTCACTGCTGACCCGATGGCACTCGTTTGGTGCCACAGCCCTTTGCCTCTTGTTGATGCCATTGAGTTCGACATCTGTGTGGATTCACGCACTCGTCTAGTCCCACAGGTGTTCGGTATAGTTAGAGCCTGCAGGTCTAATAGGTGTCCTCGACGTTGTGTCAGCCTCTCTGTCGTCTCCTAGCCAGTGTTTTCATTGTGCACCCTAGGTGTTTGATTTTTGTCAGTCACTGGGTGTGGCCTGGTGCCATTGGGTCCCATTGTATTCTAGGAGTTTAGAGTAAAATTAGCCTTGCCTACGGCCGATGTCGGGCCGTGTGGTCTACCCACAAAAGGGGTTGGGGCGAGTGAGGATGACTCTAACCTTGACATGCCAAATTTTTCAATGAAGGTCTGCCGTCGGTTCGGTACCATATGCGAGAATAGGTCCTTTACTCGAGGGAAAAGGATTTCCACCGCCCCGACGATTTCTTAGCGAAGACTATTGCAGCGAGGATGGCGAAGCGACCACCTCGTCAGCTGCGGCGGGTGTAGATGCGAGAGGTCATCAGCGCCTCGCCTCCCATGTCGTCAAAAAGGTGGGTGCGTGGTGTGTTGGTAGACTTTCTTCATGGTCATCGGCGATTACGATCTCGAGCCCGATCCCCCTGAGGCCTTTTCGATCGGCTATGAGCTGATTACCAGGGTCGTCGGGTTCTAACAACGGGCGGGTAGAGTGGCTTCAGCAAATGAAGGAGCCCACGCCCGTACACTTGAGCGAAACATTGCTTTATATCTAATCGGCATCCTTCATCGTCGCGTCTCATTAGGCGGCGAGCGTGTGTGAGTATTTGCCCAGCGATGCTCTAACTCAGCTAAGCCATCATTCAAGAAGACATCCATTCGATGTTGGCGGGTTATAGAGGATGCCATCCTCCATAGCAGGAACCCAAAATGAACACAGGGCGCACCTTTCTCATATCACGGTTTTATGTAAGGCGGGGTGCCCGTAGAAAGGATAATGGTGGACCACGAATTAAAAATTTATGTCGTTTAAGGCGTGACACACTAGGTGTACCATGACCTGAGGGGACATATGACTCGGGCAATGAGCCCTCGGATGAGGAGGAGATTCGAGTGCAGTGTTCGACCTCTCGGTCGATCCCAGGGAATCAGATTGGACCATCCACCGCATCACCCACCACCCACCACGGTGACCTCGGAGCGGCCCGTCGATCCACACTTGATCTAGAGGACCCGGTGCTCTCCCTCACTGATCTCTTTGATGCCTTTTGGGAAGAGACCCAGGAGCACCGAGTCCTCATTACCCAGGACATAGAGGCTCTTCGCGTTGACATGTGTCTTAGTTCGCCGACCAGAGGCCACCATTCTCAATCGGCATGCCATGGTATTTCGTATTCTCGCACTCCGCGACCACCGTCGCGCCACTGCATGATGACGAAGCCAGATCCACCGGGGAAGTTTGCCGCCCCTCGCATTCTTTTATTGCTAGTGGGGACACTGGATACTTTTGTTTGGGGGGGTGTGGGCGGTGATCGGGTTTTTGTTAGATTAGTATAGTTTTGTGATGGTTATTTTTATTTTCGTAGTTGTGCTTTAGTTTCGTTTCGTTTACGCTTGTTTATTTTAGGTTGCCGAGTCTTATGTTTAGTTTCTGTTTTTGTTTTTGGTAGGTCATCTCTATGTTTAGTTGTTTCGTGTTTAGGTAGTTTGTGTGTGATGCCATGCTTGAGAGTCGAGGATCACTTTTAGTAAAGTCCATTATCATCATGGAAAATAGAGTATATCTCGAAAAGAGTTCGTAGGGTGTTAGATGCTCGGGAATTAGGTTAGATAGGTGGGGAGGCACAGTGAATCACCTGGGATATTCAAGAAACTTCATTTCTCAATGAGCCTATCACACTCACACCTGAGATGACCTACAGGGTATGCCTAGGTCTTGAGCTCGGCTATAAGGTTCAACAAACCACAGGAGTCTCCTAAACACCGAAAGAGATGGGACTTGTAAATAAGAGGATTGCCTTCGAGCCCCAAAATGAAAAAAAAAAAAGCATTAGAAAAAAAAAATAGAAATAGAATAAGTGGGATCTTCAGTCAAATCAGGGCAAGTCAGGGCCTTTCAAAGCCCGATGCCACGACCTGGCGGGAGTCATTAAACTGCCTGCAGATTCACGGGGACGGAAGATGGAAGTTTCCCACGACGGGCCCATAGGTTTAGTTGGTGTTGGGAGTGGCGTTCGAGGAGGCCAGATAAGATTGCCCTTAACGACTGGTGGGGGAGTCACCAACTAATCCTTGCTACATGAACGCTTGGCATAAACTTACGAGCACTAGTTTTGTTTTACAACCTTAGTGGTATGTTCGAATGCAAACGGTGCGTTCCTATCCTTCCGTAGTTAGATTCTCCCAACTAGGTGAGTTGAACTCAAGTTTAGGGGTGTTGGAATCTAGGTATATACTAGAGGTCATTTATTCGACGCATAGGGTCCTTGGGAAGGTTATTGAATACCTCCCGGAGGTTGGCGCTTGTGTTGCCACCCAGAGTTAATCTAATTCTTTCGAAAGTCGAACACCCTTGCGAATCCCACGAGGTCGAAGCCAAGCTTGGCAAAAGTGTGTCAGTCTAATTGATCCTCGTCTATCGACATGTGCATCATAATCCTAGTATTAGGTTATAGTATGTAAATTTTGTGTGTCCGGTTAAGTCGAGTTCTTGCTTGAGGGACAAGCGAGAAGCTAAGACTGGGGGTGTGATAGTGCACAAAACACTCATGTCATACCCGCGTCTATCTTACGGTTTTAGCTTCATTTTATTTAAATAAGCATTATAGCGAATGCTCGATTTGTGCGGTTTGTGTGAATGCGGGTGGAGCGAGGCCCGGTTAGGGGCATTTTGGGACGGTAGAAGTCTGTGAAATTTGTGAGCGTCGTGGCGTTGGGTCGACAAAATAGAAGTCAACAAGAGCTGACGTCAGCGACGTCTCGGCGTTGCGATGTCGGCGAGCCTACGCCTCCCCATCATTAAAGCAAAAAAAGGATGAGAATTTGAGGCATGTCGGGATACGTGCGGGACTAGGGCCGCGGAAGCGAGAGAAGCGACGAAATCGATGAAGAAAACCGATTACTTTTGTATATTTCTTCTTTCTACGAGAATGATGATGTTTATAAGATTGAACACTTGTGTACCGTCCGATATGTTCTAGATTCATATAGGGTTTGTTGAACCCAATCACGATTATGATTGAGATTTATATTTTATATTATTTACTTGTTCATGACTTGTCAATATCTGCTTTATATCTGTGATTAATTTACATGGTGATGTCTGGCCAACATTGGCATGTTTTTGCTGGGTATCTGAGATCGAGAGATGAGGATGCCTAGGGATCTGAATAGAGCAGCCCTCGTTCAATTCGGTAAATAGAGATATTTCGATTCCGAGGGTGGCGATTAAGGTTAGAACATTTAAGCGTTTCAGAGTAACGAGTTGAGGTAGAAGTCCCACCAGACCACTAGCGAGATAGGCGGATACACCTCGAGGGGGTATCTTGTAACCACGATCACCGAGTCATCAATAAGAGTCGTGAATAAGGCCCGAATAGTAATTTCTCTAGGAGTAATCCATCGAGTGGCGGGGGAGGCAGTAATACTAGTCTCCATGTCACGATAATTCACTAAGATCGATTATTTAGTTTAAATTCGGGCATTAGTAATGTAACCACTCCAGCTTACATCCGGATAATATTCAAAGGCCAAACTCTGTATTCAAGCACTTATCCCGGAGTGGATCGATATTCGTACCACCTAAATGCAACATATTCGCATTTGTAGCATGCACTTTGCGCCGCGTAGGCGTCTTATATACACACTGCGCTTTTCGGCATATCAACATCGGGTTGTCCTGAAATAGATTATCGAAGTGTGTCCGCTATTTACTATCGGGTTGTCCACGGGTAAGCCACAAACACCTTTGTTTGGAAATGGTTTTCATTCATGGAAAATGCATGTTTGAGAGTGGTGAGGACTTGATATATGGGGCATGATGAGTGGTGTCTCATTCATGACGAAGTAGGATATGTCTTTGGGGATTGCGTAATCACTGGAGATTGGTGTGTGCTTTGTTTGATACATTCATGTGCATTTATGTGGCGCCATTTCTCGAAATTAAGTTGACAGCACCAGATCAACCCACGGAATATTCATGGATGTCGGGTAACCTGACACCACTCATAAAAATCGGGCAGAGTCTCCTTTGCACAGGGAGCTCTACCCAAAATACAACCTATCCCAATATTTTACAAAGACCATACCGGGTCCATATACAATTAAAATGAGTAAAAATGGTCACTTGGGCCCATGCATCAATACTCACAAAATTACATCCACTATATACCAATAGTTCAAGAGTTATTACAATACTCTTAACTAAAACATATATCAAAATTTAAAGTTTTAATACATGTTCTCTGAAAGCGAATACCAAAGCCTGACCAAACTTTCTTCTAAAAAAGCAGGCCTCACAGATAGCGCGAATCCTCTGTACCTACACACTCCACATTACTGAAATAATGATCCCTCGACATGGTGAGTAATGCCCAGTAGTGAAAATCTCCTACATGGTCCCACCTAAGTGCACATGTAATGATCCAACATAAACACCCACTCAAGAAAATACATGATCCTACTTGAATGTCTACATACCCAATCCCGTGTCTCGAGTCTTCACCGACTCCCTCACGCATGCCTAAGCGATGCGAGAAAAACCTCTCCTTTTCATTTCTTTCATGCCATGCGCTCGCTTTTTAATTTTAGGTTGCCTCGGTGCATGTGAAATGCGATATGTCATTCCAAACCACACATGCCAATATATGTTTACATATATTAGCAAAATTTACATACATGCCACATGTTATTTAAATTCACATCAATAACATCAAAATTAGCTCATAAGGTTAATTATAATTCATTTCCAATGGCTTACCGCGAATTATATTTTTATATAATTCCACATCATCATTCATACATTTAATTACATGCATTAACATATTATTTCTCACACAATTCCAAAGCCATTCAATTCAAGCAATATTTTTTCTTACAACACACATGAACCATTTTTGGACCAACGAGCAAGCGGAAGCGTGCTGCGGTCCTTAAATGGCAGTGGGCAGTAGTCGTGTAAACTCGCTAGCTTTGATGGTTCCTTGAAGTGAGCAAAAATCTATGGCCATTTGGCCCAAAAGCACCAGGCTTCATAATTTATTGCAATAATTATCACACAACCACAAACAGCCCCTAAAGCATCCAAAGCGGGTTCCATATATTTGACAATTCGGTCAAAGTTTGGGACCAATCAAACGGCCACTCACGGCCTGAATCAACGAACCATTAACCACGGCTCTTAAAGCGAGAAAATAGCAGTAGGAAGACCCTACCTCTTGGAGTTGTCGGAACTCCGTAAATTGATGTCGCGCGTAGGCTCTCGCCAGCGTAGATGGAAGCACACTTCTTTGCTCAAAAGTCGACAGACGATCCGAGCAGTGGGGAAATCTGAAGGCAGCTCTCTGGCCCGAATACTAAGCTGCTGTGATTTTTCTCTCTTGCACGTTTTCTTCTTCAAATTGAAGAAGAAAACTATTCATCTTTTGTCTTATTCTCATTTAACTTTTCAAAATTCCATCCATGTCCCTTTTTGTCTTGGATTTTGACACTTAGCTTAATCTAAGCCATTAATCTCCATCCTCTCTCTAATAATGCAACATGTGTCACATGAGTACATGTAGTAGGTGACTTTTGTCACATCACGTCTCTCGCATTTCTGACGCGGAGCCTTTCGGTGCCTCGAAAACGTGAAATTACGATTGTCTCATAATTCAACAAAATTCGACGTAGTAGCCTTCGATTCGTGAGCGATTAAACCAGTGAAGTCGCGTTTAATAAATGCGAGATCACAGAAAATTTTGGATTTTGATCAAAATTTCATTTTGCCATTTTTCAAAAAAATTGGATTTTAAGTTCGCATTCTCCCCCCTTAAAAAATTTCGTCTCGAAATTCCACACACCTATGCATCCCGACCACGTGTATATGTAACCATACACAATCCACGCTTGGGTGTGTAGCGGCGAAGCGCCCAAGTGCAATCCTTACAATCGATGAATAGTCAACCTAATCCATGTCATGAATGACATCCATATGCGAGCCCTTCACCAACACCAAATGCAATTTCAATGGGTATCAAATCTCGATTTCAATCTACGATTTCTATCGCACTCGACTACGAAGTCTACGTGATAACCATGATAGTGAGTTTTCATTTGAGTCACTCAGAGCTCTATGACTCAACTCACAAGTCTACGTGATAACATGGCCGTGTGTTTTCTCTCTCGAGACAACAGAACTTCCGGCCACCACACTACAAACCTCTTACATCCACCACGAAATTTCGGATATCTCAGTCTCTTACACCCGCTGAAGTCGGGATAGCTCCCGGGTCTCTTACACTCACACGAAGTCGGGATATCTCCCCGGGTCTCTTACACCCACAGTGGAGATCTCCTCCCCGGTCTCTTACACCCACCACAAAAAATTTGGATTTCTCCATGGGTCTCTTACACCCACCGCAGAAGTGAGATAGCTCCCGGGTCTCTTACACCCACGAGGTCGGGATATCCACTCGCCAGCCACTGGTCTCTTACACCCACCACAGAGGGAATTTGGGATATCTCCGGGTCTCTCACCCAAGCAGGACCTTTTGGATACTCTGTGGTCTCCTTCACCACAACTCCGGCTTTTCACATAGGGGGATTAACTGACCCCCTTCTTGCTTTATGACACACATTAATTACTCTCGTTCACGATTTGTTGTGGGTCTTAAATTGGACGATGATCGAGACGAATGTTACACTCATGAGTCGAGGTGAATATATCTGTTTGCGCCATTCGATGTCTGTGCCGCCGTTCGGTCGTTCCAGATCACCTGATAAGATCCCTGATCTGTTCGTAATCTGTTATAGTGACTCTCTCTGTGCCGGGACATCTGCATTTCTACAGATGACCTCTAGGGTGAATACATCACCTGAGGATGCATTAATGAATGAATGGGGATGCATCGATTCAAGCAGCTACTCCTAGTTAACAAGGCGGGAGTCTGAATGTACCTGCATGTCAGAGCACTATGTATGCTCGACTGGTACCATCAGGACCTCTACCTCCTAGGGCAATCTAGTCTCATATGCCCAAGCTGTCGACAAAAATAACATATCGTCTACCCTGCCTGACTAGAAGTCCGGCTGTGGAGCCACAATACCTCACCTCGACCACACTCACGGCCCCTACGGCCCATCTGTCTTGTCGAAGATTAGCCTCTCTTACCCAAGGCCCCAGGCGGTTCCTCGACCCATCTTAGGGTGTGGAGGAATGAAGCGTATGCTCTCTGATGTAGCTAAGCGGGACTGTCTTTGTCCCCCGAATCACAGGATCCACATCTGCGGGACGATCACATCTCCGCCGGGTTATCGGCATAAATATCATCTACCACCTTTGACTAATGCCCCGTCCATTACACAGTCCCCCAAAGTCGTGTGAAGTAAGTCTTGCCTCTTCCACTGACCTGAAAGGCTAATCCTCCTCTTCTCACCGTGCATGACTCGGATACCAGTGCATCTCATCTCTCTCTGTGGTCGGCGTTTCGAGCCATGGGTCATGTCTGTGGCGAAGTCACGCAATCACACTTGAATGGGTAACTTTAGCCCATTCTCGAATCACCTGACCTTGGCCACGTCCATGGCCACGTAGTCATTAGCAAAACGGGCTAGCTCCGTGAACCTAGCCACATACTTAATCACCGTCATGGCCCCCTGCTTCAGCTCTAGGAACTCCTGAGCCTTTGCATGTCTCGTAGTATTCGAAAAATACTTGCCCATGAAAAGATCACATGGAACTCATGAAAGTCATTGCCTCTACAGATCTCTAGAGGTCTTTGCTAATTCCACCGTCTTGAGCCTCACCCTGCAGCTAGAATGCATTGGTCGATCTGGTCGTATCGAGAGACAATCTGCATCAGGATCAATGCCTTCTCGAGCTGCATGAACGATGGTGCGCCGCAGTCGGATCTGTCCTGGTGGGAGGATGATGTGCCTGAACCTCACAGGGTTACTCGGACCTCCACGGCACACTTCTTTGCCATGAGCATTGCAATAGCGCGTGCAATCCCTCTGACCTCGTAGCCTGCGATCAAGCGGAATTTGGCTAGTTGCAGGTGGTGCTGAGCCCGATTACCTCGTGGACGACCTCTTCGTCCCTCTCCTTGACCCAACCATACACACATCAAATGGCAAGTTAGTTCCTAACGGCATCCTACAAGTGTAAACATTTTCGAGACACTATTTACATACTAAAAACATTTCATACTTAAATCATACAGCAGCAAAAAATTTTATTTTGGCTTTGTTTGATTTTTATTTGATTTTATTTGATTTGATTTGATTTTATTTAAAAAAAAATTTGTAATTTTTTGGCACCTAGGCTGTGTTCATGAACGATGTTCATGAGCGATGACCCACAACGATGACCAACGGTGTCTGAGTCAAAGGCGGGTGAAGTGCGCCAATGTGCACACACTCGGGGCCCGAGTGCGGCGCGCGTGCCTTGTGGGCCGATCGTGTCGTGGAGCACCCGAGGGCGCGGGTGTCATGGCCTTCCCCGTCGTATTGCATTTCGTCTTGTAGGTGTAGGCTGGCCTTTTCGCGCGATGGTAGCCCAGCCCAGGTGTCGCGGCGTGTCGCGACAAAGGCGCGTGTCGTGGGCCGCCGGATCATGTCTGAGTTGTATCGCGACCACAGCCTGTAGCGCCCACGACCTTCTGCTTGGCGTGTCGCGCCCGGCTACGAGTGTCGTAGCCTCCGGTGTCGTGTCGTGGGCGCATTCTTTGCTTGCCATATCGCGCTCTGGCGCGTGTCGCGACAAGTCGCCCCCTCGGCCCGCGATACAATTTTTTTTTTTGTATCGCGACCCAAGGGCCAGCTCACGATACAAACTTTGTATCGCAACATCCTCACCTGGCCAGGTTGCGCATCATGTCGCAGGCCTCCTCGGCCATGTTGCGCTACGGCCGTGATGTCGTGGTGGGTGCAGATCTTGTCGGCGCCCAGCCTCCACAGCGCACCCGGGCTGCGTGCTGCTCGGCTGTATGTGCACCTTTCGACTTGCCCTTGCCTTGATCTGCTTTGTGTGCCTGTCTGATGCAACGTATTGGCAATGACTTCAGTTACAAAAATGGGCGATAGCCATTCCCATTCAGACCTTTTCCCTTTTTTTTTTTAATCCTCTAGTAGCCTCCTGCCACTCACGAATCACGATAGCTAGACCACGCAATTCATCTGACTCAGAATTTTAAGAGTTTCATTTTTACCCTTTTCTCTTATTTTAAAAGCGGAAAATTTTCCATAATTTCACAACACGATCTTTTTATGTTCAAAACTGGAACTACTGTCCAGATTTATTTTTTTTTTCGTTTAATTCTGAACCATTTGCCCAAAATTCCTCAAACGCTTTAAACCTCAACTTAGGGTTCATATTTTCTCAACCCTAGTGTTCAATATTTTCCTATATGCTATTCACCAAGCATACAATTTATTACACATACGACCACATGATCAATCACACATCACATTTAATTCATCAAAATGCACAAAGGATGCATGATCTAATCCGTTTCCCATCAAGTCCGAGGTAAACCATATACCTAACTTACCAATACTAAATTATAACCCTAGTATCCAACATTGAGCTATAATGCTCATATACCTTTTGACCATGGCCTAAGCCCAAGTCCCTCGAAGCCTGTTCGTATGCCTAAATACACACCAGAGCTCCTAAGGTAATGCGTTTACCTTGGCTCGATACCAAGTTGTGCGCCCCATTTCTGAGGGTCGGGTTGTGACCGTCGACCGCCAGAATATTCGTGGATGTGAATTTAACGACACCACTTATGAAAAATCGGTGGGAGTCTCGCTGCAGGAGCTCTACTTGAAATACCTAACATGTCCCAATCACATGGCAACTTGTCCCAATATTTTACAAAGACCACAACGGGTCCATATACAATTAAAATGAGTAAAAATGGTTACTTGGGCCCATGCATCAATACTCACAAAATTACATCAGCTACTCCCATACCCGTAGTTGATTATTACAATATAACAACAGCTTATATATCAAAATTTAAAAGTTTTAATACATGTTCTATAAACGAATACTGAGAAGCCTGACCGGCTTTCTTCTAAAGCAGCGACCTCTAGTAATGTAGTCCTCTATACACTCCTTGGCTGCATGAAATAATGATCCTAAACAAGATTGACGATGCCCGATGGTGAAAATCTCTATTGGGTTGCTAAAACCTAAGTGCCGTGCAATGATCAACATAAACACCCACTTTCGAGCAAACACATGATCTGCCCGAATGTCTACATACCGATCAGTGTTTCGAGTCCTCGAAGCTCCCTCACGTACTAAACGATGCGAGAAAAACACATAAGCTTCGTTTCTTCCGTGCCATGCACTCACACTAATTTTCTAGGTTGTAGTGCGTATGAAATGCATTATGCCATTTAAACCGCATGCCAATATATCATTGCACATATATTAACAAAATTTACATACATGCCACATGTTATTTAATTCATCAATAACATCAAAATTAGCTGCGAGTTAGTACAATTCATTCCAATGGCTTACCTGATTATATTTTTTATATAATTCCACATCATGTTAACACATTTAATTACATGCATTAACATATTATTTCTCACACAATTCCAAGCCATTCAATTCCAAGCAATATTTTGCCCACAACACACATGAACATTCTGGCCCAGCCAAAGCAGGAATTGTTTTTTATAGGTCCTTAAATGGCTTGATGGGGCGTAAGGTGAGTGACACTCTCTGCTTATCGGTTCCACGAGTGGAGCAGAAATCATAACCATTTAGGCCTAAAAACACCAAAACAATTTGGCTTGCATAAATTATCACCTGGCTCACCAAAACAGCCACTAGTATTTCAAAAGCGGGTTCCATATATTCCAAATTCGGTCTGAGTTTTGGGACGATCAATGACACTCACGGCCTCGAATCCAACCAAACCATTAACACGGATCTTAAAAGCCAAGAAAATAGCAGAGTAGGAAGACCCATACCTCTTGAAGTTGTCGGAACTTCACGAATCGGTATCAGCATAGCCTTAAGCGTAGATTCGAGGCTTTGCTTGCTCGTCGAGGCAGACCCGGTGCAGACGAGGGAATCACAGAAAGAGGCACACACTCTCTCTGGCGAGACCCTGAGCCTGCATGATTTCTTCCTCTCATTTTTACGTTCTCTTCTTGAATGGAAGAAGAAAGCGATACGTCTTTTGTCTTGTCTCATTTCTTTTTTGAAATTCCATCATGTCACTTTTATGCTTTGATTTTGACAACTTGGCATATCTAGTAATTTAATCTTAAATCCTCTATAATCATGCAACATGTGTCGCGTAGTGCATGTATTAGGTGACTTTTGTCACATCGCATGTCTCTCGAGTGTTTCCTGGCGGCACGGTGCCTCGGCAAATTTTGATTATCTGGTCGGCCCAGGTCGACGTGGTATTTAGATTCAGCGAGGCGATTAAACGGTGAAGTCAGTTTTGTCTTCAGAGATCACAGAAAATTTGGATTTTTGGCGAAATTGCATTTGCCCTTTTTTAGAAAATTAGTTTTCTGGGGGTTTCACAATTTAGGTGGGAATAGCCGCCTTGGGACTTATACCTGCTTTGGTGTTAGCTCAGTCGTGGGACCACACTTTCGGGTCACAAGGGACATGTGCGGCGGACGGTGCTCTTTAGAGGCCCGATATCATGAAGCGGGGCGGATTGTGGTTTTGATCATGTTACGTATATTATATTAGAACATGTTAGTTTTAATATAATGTTTTGTATTAAGAGTGATGTAATAACTCACAGAGTGGCTTGATGATACTCGATTGTATTTATATGGATAAATGGGTATACGTGGCCACGTTTTCTTCGTATGGGCTCGGTGTGGTCGTTGTATAATATTGAGACAGTTCTTGAAATGCACGGGTTGTATTTTGGGTAGAAATTTCACTGTCCTGAAAAGGAGACTTTGCCGTTTAAATCTGGGTCGCAGTTAAAGGGGGTACCGATAAGTGATTTCGGGTTCACGGCGTGTGAAGTCTCGCGGGTTGACGGGTTGTCAACGGACCACTGGGATAGGGGCGTCACACCAAATCCCTTCCTTTCCTCCCTTCTCTTTTCTTTCTTTCTTTCTTTCTTTCTTTCTTTCTTTCTTCTCTTCCCCCGATACCTTAAAAAGATTTTCCTCAAGCCGCCGAATTTGGTTTGAGTTAGGTGTAGGGCCAGCGTGCCCAGCAGCGCTTGACACATGGCCAATCATGCCATGTGTTCTCAATACTCCATTCCATCACCCATTTCATGCCATGGTTTGAGGGCATGACACTTGGATTCACTCATGTGCCAAGTGTCCTCCTCCTAGTCTTACATGGCACCACACCTTATACATCTGCGATTAATCGGCTCAATTATTAAGTCTGTTCTATAGGAAATACGTGAGAATTCGTATCTCGGGCTAATGAAGTCGTGCGCTAGATTTCACGAGATGAACTTCAGCTGGCCGTAGTACAACGTCGTCATCCAAAGATTTAGAGAGAAATCTCTGAAACTACTTTACATGCAATCTTTGTGACGATGATCTGTCGTTCCACAGTATTTGAGTTTTGTTATTATTATCCATTATTATTTAAATATATATAAAAATGTCCTTCATTCTCTATAAAAAGTAAAATAGTTTTTCGGTATAACTAAATATAATTTGAATAAAATTAATAAAAATTTTAAAATAGAAAATCTTGTTCATTCGTTTTCTTTTCGTTTTAGCTTTTAGTTAAAATAAAGATAAATATTTATTAGTCAATGTCCATTATTTATTTGTTCATGTTTGTTCTTTTAGATACCAATTAGTTTTAAAAAATAAAGTCCCAGAAAATTACTTCAATAAAAAGTATATAAATAAATCACTTTTTAAAGTTCCAGATATTCGTTTTCAGTAAATCAAGTTTTTTGTTATTATTATTATATTATACTTTAAAGTTTACATTTCATAAGAGAGCAAACGGTTTACTTCATAAAATAAAATAAAAAAAGAGGGGAAGCAGCTGCGTAGTCAAAGGCCTTAACCTTGATTTTGAATATTCCAAACTAATAGAGTCCAATATTAGAATGATATAAAACTTAGAAAGCCTATAAAACAAATTCTTCCAATTGGGTTCAACGCTTTTGTGGGTCTGTGGCTGATGTAGCTTGTTAGGGTAATTGGGCCCACAAACTTTTTGTTGGATTTTGGGGTTGGGTCGCCCAAAAATGAGTCCATGACTATGATCCCAGTAATGGCTTGATTTTACTGAATTATGGCGGTTAAATGGAAGTTAACGAAGTTATCAAAGAAAGAAATAAGAAGAAGTGCAATAAGAAAATGTCAAAACAAATTATCGAGAAAACTCTCTGTGACTCTGTCTCTCAAAACGGGAAGAAATTTAGATTGTGGAGAAGAGTGGCATTCGTTGTAATTGTCATTATTTGATCAGGTCGAAATGACGAAGTCTTAATATTTGAGCAATTCTTTCTACACGGTAGTATCAGGTATCTACATAACTTTTGTCATTGAGTATGAGCGGAATTTAAGTATTTCTTTTTAGTATTGATTTAAATCTGTATTCTGCTGATGAAATCCTTCATAGAAGATGTTATAAATAATTGAGTTTTTTTTTTTCTGTATATGTACAGAAAAATATACAGAAAAACCGATTACTTATATAGGTATATATTCAGATACCTATATGTACAGAAAAATATACAGAAAAAACCGATTCCTTATATAGGTATATATTCAGATACCTATATGTACAGAAAACTATACAAGCCAAACCGATTACACGGAGAATTTGTATTCTTCGGGCCCAGTAATGGATATAAAATATAAAACTGAAAGCAGTTTTAAGTTTAAACTGAAAGCAGTTTTAATTTAAAATATAAATTTATATATTTCTTTTTCAATGAAATTCATTGAGGGGTTTTTGGGCCTTGTAAAATGTAAAAGTTGGCCTGATTTGTTCTTGGGCTCGGTTTTTCTAACGGAACAGAGTTGGGATGGGTCATTTGATAGGACATTTTTCATTATATTTGATTTGGTGATTAACTGTGATCCTTAGGTAAAAAAAAAAAAAAATTAACTAACAGAAGAGAACTATGAAAACACTAGTAGGTACCCCAAGCTATATATGTAGAATGCAAATCCCCTGAAGGTTCGTTATCCTCATGTCTTACGGGAGTAGTCGAATCTAACCCACCCGGACACCAACAGGTATAAAATAAAATAAAATAAAAAATTAGAATGCTAATCATTTTTTTTCTCCTCGTTCAAAACTTTTTGGCTTGTAATGGATGATGCAAACCGAAGAAAAGTAATCCTCACAACTATTAATTAATTTCATACTTATTATGATTTTTGAATCATCCACATTGTTTGACTTAGTACACTAAGAAGATTATAGAAGGGTATGATTCTAATTTCCACGTATGGAATGGAATGACATGGCAATAAATAAATAATTAAATATCTCTCACCTTGGTGGCCCTGCTTAATTTATCCAGACAAATCCTTCGCTTCTCTTCAAGTGTGATGCCACCACGCGCCTGGAGAGATAGTGACCTCCACTGTCTCCATGTGCGGGTTGGGTAGTTTAAGTTCCCGTCTAGGGACCTGAGAGAAGTTCGAAAACTGTTTTCTCTTCTCCCCTCTTTTTTTTTAAATATGAATTCGTATTATTTTATCAAAATAAGTGATAAAATAATATACTAATAATTGTTTAAATTAAAATTATATGATTTACAATTGGTTAGTTGGACATTATTTTTGTGCATTCCTTCTTTGTGCAATTATTATTTTGGGTGAATTAATTGGAGTTTTTCTGTATATGTACGGAAAAATAATGGTTAAACTAAATTCGCGCCGAGTCGTACGGGAACATGCGAAGATTAGAAGTCAGTGGTGTTTGAAGAGCGAAAATCTCCGACCTAATCAGTGATTTAAGGAAAACTTTGTACGTCTTGTGAATTATATAATCGAGCATTGAAAAGTTAGAATTGATTTGGGCGTGAAATTAAAGATGAGTTGAATTGGATGAAATTGAAGAGGTTTGAGAAATCTTTCTGCGACCAGTTAAAGGCATTCTAGATTCTTATTAGATAAGAAAATGAAACAAAGCGATGCAGACTTTGTTGTTCCACGAGTTTGTATTAATTATAACGAGAATGCAAATGTGAAAAGGAAGCTGGGATTCGGGAAGTGCTACGCTTAAAAATTCTCTGTCTTTCTGGTAGAAAGAATAAGTACGAATTAAGTTTTATAGAGAACTAAATAATAGATTCATTAGCTCACTTCAGTTAGTTCGGACATTTGTAAATATTATGGATGTTTAATATTCATTAACTTGTAGTTGTTTGATATTTTATATATATATATATATATATATATATATATATATATATATATATTCAATTTATTTCTAGCAATTTTTGAGTTTGTTTTCAATATTTATGATTTATATTGAATTTTATGATAATTTGTGTACTTGAAATTGCATGTTTTGATAATTATCTTGTATACCTTGCCTGATGGTGGCTTAGTATTTAAGTCTCATTAGGGATTTGAGAGGATGATTGGAAAGCGTAGTGACGCGCGGTCTAAAACCTACATGTAGGGTTATTTCTAATGCGATTAGTGAGACTAAACAGATATATGTGTATGGATGAAACATTAATGCGTACGCAGTCAATGTCTTCTGCAGGTAGAACCCCGTGTTTCTGAGCATATGATGTCTTACGCATCAAAACATTGATGGCGAGCTTAACAAAGGTGAAAGGTAAATGGTGATAATTATGAAATTTGGAGCATGAAGATTCAATATGTGTTGGGAAGAAGCGAGAAGCTCTTGAGTACTGATATTATGCTTGGATAGGCTTTGAGAGCGGGAATACGGCCTTGACATAAAGGGATCGGGAGGCTTACGCCAAGGCGCAGGCGAAAGAATTCTGCAGCTCGCATAACGCGTTGCTCGGCCCGATATGGGGAAAATGATATCGTCTGAGAATTGAAATTATGACTTGGCAATGGACATGTGTTCACTTTAAAGAATAAGTTTGGTGCTACATCAGTAACCAAACTCGGATCCTCCTGCAATCAAATTTGGCCTCTGAATCCAGTCGTTAGTGAAAAAAAGCATTTACGTGAGATGTCAAATATGATTTGTGAATTAAGAACAGTCATGTGTTGGTGACGGCGACAAGTCCATTGTAATTCGCTCCTGCCTCGATCTTAGGAGCATATGAAGATGCATTTGACCCACAGTAGAAAATAAGTGCTTGGATGATGTGGTGCGCCATCTTGAGCTAGAAGAAGAAAGAATTGAATCTTCCAAACTTAATACAAATGTGTATATGGTGAATCTAGCTCGAAAAACATGGGCGAAAGCTATGAGTATCGAGTGGGTTCAGACAAAACAAGAAGAAAGCTCATTTCGCGAAACATGGTAATGACCCGACATGGGAAAGGGAAAACGTTCTTCGAAGATAAACATGGCGAATCGAGTGCTTCAATTGCTTAATACGAAAGGGCATTTGACACGAGATTGCCCTGAACCTAAGAAGGTATTTGGCTATACTAAAGTTAGTGAACTTTGCGTAGCTAGTTCTGTTTTTCTAACATATACATATCCTTTGTGGATTGTAGACTCAGGGGCAATGGACCATGTAGCGAAGGATAGAGAGACCTTCGTGGAATTTAGGCGAAATACCACGTAGACAAAATGGATCTATGTGAGGAAACAATGCAAAGAGTTGCGAGTTGAGGAATAGGCACATGCAAGTTAGTCTTGCTTGGGTGGGTAGAACTTTACTATTGCATGATGTTCTCTATGCTCACCGAGATTTGTAGAAATTTAATTTCGGTGTTAGTTCTACATTAAAACTAGGTTTTAATATGTATCTTGCTAAAACGATATTGAATTGTCTCTAGGAACTACTTATTATGGATTTGGTTATGTATTGAATGGTTTTATTGTCATGAATCTTGATTATTATGGATAATTTGAGTTATTATGATAAACGTCTTCCACATAGTGCGAGATTGATGTGAATTTATGGCATGCTCGGCTTAGCCATATTGGTCAAAATCGAATAAGATAGGCTAGTTAAACAAGGACTCTTTGCCTAATTATATGACAAATAGATCTGTTTACTTGTGAGCCTTTGCTGGTACGGTAAAAGTACCAAAAACCATTTGAGTAAAGGAACGAGGCTTGGCTTCCCTCTTGCAATTGGTCCATTCCAGAGCATATGTGGTCGATGAATGTGAGAGGCGAGCATGGGGCTTATTATTTCATCACGTTTACAAATGATTATACTCGCTTGATTGTATATTTGATAAATAGCAGTAAAAAGCGATAAATTCCTTCAACTATATGAGCTTGAATTGAGAATCGATTAGATAGAAAAATTAAAGCGTGAAGCCGTCGAGGTCGTGAATATTTAATCGATCGGTTTGAAACTGACCGTGTGATGAAAAGGAATTCAACATCGATTGACTATTCGAAACTCCACAACAAAATGGTGTTGTGGAAAGAAGAAATAAACTCATGAAATGGTTGGAGTGCATGATGGCATAGGCAAGTTTGTTAATCACTTTTAGGGTGATGCACTATTAATTTGCCACATTTATCCTTAGCAGTGTGCCCTGTAGTCAGTTCCCACTACTCCATGAGTTATGGACAATAGCTGACCTAAGTGTTTTAAGACCTTGAAAATAGGCCTATGTTCTTAATACCTCGCACCCACATGGTAAGTAGGTGCCGGGAAAGAAATGTATCTTTATATAAGATACTCGAGAACATTCGAAAGGGGTATGTGTTTATAGGTGAACACAATAGTGGGAGTCTCCGAATTTTAATCACGAGATGTCACATTCTTAGAGAATGATTTTCCTCGGCACAATTGATATCAGTAAAGACTTGTCTTTCTATGAGACCATGGATTTTGGTGATGAGACTACTTCATTCGAGTGGGAGCATTTTAGGAAATATGTTTCCAACTCGGCGCGAATGATAATGATCTTGATCAAAATAGAAAGTGAATGGGAGTACTCAAACATTAAATGATCTGGTCTAAGTGGGAGCAATTTTGAGGATAATAGAATATGTTCTTCTAGAACCTAAATTGCGACGTAATGAGTGGTAAGACAAGGCATTCCGTCGTCGTTTGACGTGAGGGTGGTGAAGCCAGATTTGTAGCCATTACCGAGATGAAGATGAGCGAGGAATGTTACGAGGCTCTCTCGGGCCACGATAAGGAAAAGCTGGACAAAAAGCGATGGAAGAGAAGAAATGGAGTCTGTGAGATCAAATCAAGTTTGGGAACTTGTTGATCTTAGAAAGGGCCTTGAGCCATTGGGAATAAATGGGTTCTCAAAATAAAGCGTAAAGGGCGTGTACTGCGATTGATAAATATAAGGCTAGACTAGTAGCGAAGGCTACACACACAACGGAAGGAATGAGTGTGAGGCTTTTTCTCTGTTGTGAGATTTACCTCAATTTGTTTGATACTAGCTATTGTAGCAAGTATGGATCTTGAATTATGAGAATGGATGTAAAGGCGACATTTCTAAATGGTGATTTAGAAGAGAGGAAATCTACATGCGGCCGGCTGTAGGTTTGTTAACGAAAGGCGAAAATAAAGTTTGTAGACTTTTGAAGTCCATATATGGCACAAGCGATCTTCAAGACAATGGTATATTCGTTTAAAGTAATACGATCATATTAAATAGTTTTTATTATGATTGTGAAGATCATTGTGTATATATATAAAAGATCCATAGACGAGTTTATAATTATGTCATTATATGTTGATGATATACTTATAATTTGGTAAAACGGGAGTATGTCAATGAAATTAAAGGATGGTTATCATCAATTTCGAGATGAAAGATATGGATGAAGGCTGCTTATATTCTTGGAGTTAAGATCTCGGAGAGATCGTTCAAAGAGGATTATTGTCTGTCACGAAATTAGGTACATCAATAAGATCCTTGAGCGATTCCCAAATCTGACATTCAAACCCCGTCGATACTCTATTGCTAAAGGTGAAGGTCTTAGTAGAAGAATGTGTCCTAAAACTCCACAAGAAGAAGAGTACATGAGAAGTTCCTATGTAGTGCTAGGTTGGAAGTACGTGTATGCCATGATGTGTCTGAAGACACGATATTTGCTTTCTTTGTTGGCATGGTAAGCGGAGTATTAATTGACCCAGGGACTGAAATACATTGAGCCGGTTAAAGGATGCGAAGTACCTAAAGGAGCTATTTGCTTATTCATTGTGTTCTGATGATGCGATTGAAGGCTGCGATCTTGGTGGGGAGGAGACTTAGATGAGGGGAAAGTCTACCTCTGGAGTGCATCTTCTTGCTCGACAATGGCGTATATCATGGGTAGTAAGAAGCAAATCTGCATGTATGTCCTGATGGAAAATTTGAATTTGTAGCTTTTTATTGCGATGCAAGAAGCATTGTGGCTCAAAGCTTTGATCGCAGGTGTAAATCTTAGAAGTCTTGATTCGGTCTTAGTGGCTTGTGATGAGTCGGCGGCAATAGCATACAAAAAGGACCCTAAGTATCTTGGCAAACCCGAACACATAGATATAAGTATAACTTTGTAAAAGACATGGTTGCACCTGAAGGTGAACATGAAGTATATCCTACGCGTGAAATGGTTGAGATGCAATAGCCAGGTTCCTCGAGATATATTTATAAAGCATGTGAAATCTCAAGGATTGCGTAGAATATGATATACTTATTGTAATGTTTCTGACAATGTTCATATTGTATTAATGTTCAAATAATAAATATATGTTTGTTATAGCTTTACACATATGTGTGAGTGTTTAATTTTAGTAATACACTCTCGATTTATTGAAAAGTATGTCGGACAAATAAAGGAATTAGCCCTCTCTCCTGCAGATGTCGCCTCATTAATTTTAGTAGTTGATGAGAGATGAGACAATTTTAAGCTTATTATCTAAGTGATAATCGAGAGCCAAGCTTAAAATATGAATGTCGCCTTGTTAACAAACAAGATGAGATCTTATTAAAGATTGTAAGTGAATTAAAAAAAAAAAAAAAATTCACTTTATGCATGCATGTTGCAGATGTAGTTAATGAACATGAAGAAGAAGTAGGCAGAGAACTCCAAGTTGGACATTAGAATGTCTGAACCATTATCTGTACGGTATTAATACATTACATAAAGACATACACTCCATGGGAAAGGAGAAAATACCGTAGCACGTGTTTCATACCATGTGTGCAAATTATGACCAATATAGGTAATCAAAGCTCAGATCTCAGCTTTGATGTGTGAGACCTTTAAGGAATAAGAGCCTTATAAATATACCCTTATGACTCTATTCTAATTCTTAAGACTTAATTTAATACTTGCTATTTTAGAGTGTTACCAAGGACTGAGAGATTCGATTCTGGCGGAGCCTTCTTGGAAGCGAATTAAATTAAAGTTAAGAAGATTTGAGAAAAGAGGAAGATCATTAAAACGTATCACATTTGTTTGTATTCAGGTATACGATTATAGAGTGTACATAATTGTGAATCTGATATATGATATAAGATTGAGGTCGTTTGAGATTTGAATGTGATAAGTGATCTAGGGTGCATACTTAAGTCTACTCATGATCTTTTGTTTGTCGAGAAGGCTATATATTCTAACGGATGTATAGCCGAAAAGAGCTCGAGTTTCTTGGTCTGATCTATTTTCTAGTAGGAATTGGTAGAGAGTATAAGAGATGATGTTCTCTTATAAGATATTGAGAGAGAGCATGGATCCCATTTCGTGCGAGTGGGAGATGTTGGATTTTGGGGTTGGGTCGCCCAAAATGGGTCCATGACCCATGATCCATGACCCAACTTGATTTTTGAATTAATAAGCGATTAAATGAAGTTAACGAGATTAGCAAAGAAAAAGAAATAAAGAAGAAATTCTCTAATAAGAAAATAATCAAAAACAATTATCAGAAAACTCTCTGCACTCTCTCATCTCTACCAAAACAGGAAGAAATTTAGATTGTGGAGAAAAGTGGCATTTCATTGTAATTGTCGCTATTTGATCCAGTGAAGCAAACGAGATCTTAATATTCCGCTGTAATTCTTTCTCTGGTAAGTATCCATTATCTCTATAACTTTTCCATCACTTTTCTTTCGAAAGAGAATTTTGTACCTTAGATTACAAGTGAGCCTTGAACCGGTCGGTTCATTAAGAATCGTCCAGTTTAGTTGATTCAATGGATCAATTGCTGGTTTAGTCAGTTTGATGCTAAAGCGGTTCTCATCATTGAGTCGGATCGGAAAAGCGGTCGATCGACCAGATCAATCGGTTGGGTGGCGGTCAATCCCGGAGTTTTAAAACATTGGCTTTACTTTTTCTCAAAATGGTGGTAGTGGTGTCTTACAAAAGTTGGAGATAAGAGAGAAGATTAGGAGGGAGATGATTGCCTCACTTCTGAGGAGGGAGGTCGAGTTGTGAGAATAAGGTTGGAGGAGGAGATGATATCTCACTACAGGAGGGAGGTCAAGAGGTAGGAGGGTAGAAATTGGAGGAGGAGATGATGTCTCGCTATTAAAGGGAGGTGAAGAGGTAGGAGGGAAGAAAGTTAGAGGAGATGATGTCTCGCTACACAAGGGAGGTCAAGAGATAGAAGGGAAGGAAGTTGGAGCGGATGATGTCTCATTTTGTGGTCTTAATCTCTTGGCTTCAGGAGTAGCTATGGTGGATGAACAGGGGTTGAAACCAAATCCTCTCCTTGTTCTTGCCATGGCTGCTGAATATGTGAAGAATAAAGATACTGTGGATATGGATTTTGAATTCATTTCTCATATAACCTTATGAATTGTGCACATCGCCTTTGAGGACCCTTTTCAGTCGCCGTGAAGCGAATTCCTCCTTTATCGATCCCCAGACAATCGTAGTTCTTTACATGTAGTTCTTTAAATAACGAACTCCCTGTCATAACAGAATTTCCCTCTAACTTATGTTCTTTAAATTACAAACCCATTCTTATGTTTCCAGATTTAGTTGTGCTTTTACTTTTCTCTCAAAAATGGTTGGTGGTGGTGTCTTCTAAAGTTGGAGGGAAGAAGGTTTGGAGAAAGGAGATGATGCCTTACCATAAGGAGGAGAATTCAGATGTCGAAGGGAATAAGGTTAGAGAAGGAGATGATGTCTCGGTACATGAGAAGGTCAGGAGTAACCGGGGCATAAAGTTGGAGGATGATGTCTTCTTTATAAGATGGAGATCAAGAGGCAGGAGGGAAGAAAGTTGGAGGAGATGATGTCTCGCTACATAAGGGAGGTTAAGAGATATGAGGAAAGGAAGTTGGAGGGGATGATGCCTCATTTCGTGGTTTCAATTTCTTGGCTTCAGTAGCAGCTATGGTGGTTGAACAGGGGTTGAAACCAAACCCTCTTATTTTTCTCACCATGGTTGTTGAATATGTGAAGAATAGATGTTGTGGATATGGCTTTTGAGGCTAACGCCTCATATAGGCTTATAATTATCGTATATTGCCTTTGGGGACGCATCGGGTTATCCATGATTGGATTCCTTTATGGGGTAGACAATCATAAGTTTGTACGTTCAGTAGCGAACTGCCAACTCCACTGCATCTGTCTCACTTGCTCCTCCTGCTTCCTCTCCATCTCCTGACGCCAATGAAGGAACTGATCTTCAGGTGTTTGATGCATCAGATTGGTCGACATTGCGGCTGCTTCGGGTAGATTGGATCTGAAGTCGAAAGAGTTCTGAGTATTTGAGTACGCTAAAGAATTGTGAAGCTAAGCCCTTGCGGCAGATTGTGAGACTTTTTATTCGATTCCCACGACAGGCGCGATTGTTAGGACTTTGATCATCGAGTCCATAGGAGTGTCAAGTTGTATGGAGTCTTGATAGTTAGATTCCTGTGAATCCAACAGCATGATGTGACCTCGATTATCTAACTCACGGGCATCGGCTTGGCGCGATGTACACTGCGAGGGCGTCAGCGATGGTGGGCGAGATTCTCGATGATTAAGTAAAGCAAAAGTATGGAGAGGGAGAAGAGGAGATAGGACGTGGTTAGGTGCTTACCTTCCCTAGTGGGGGATCTTTCCGACTTATAGGGTTAGGTTCACAAAATCCCTTCCTTCCTTCTTGGGGTAGGATTTTATCTCCTCCTAATTTATGGGAGGAAATCTTCTTTTCCTTATCAATGACTAGTTCTTCCTTATCAGAGATTATTTTTCCTTTATCTAGGATTATCTCTCTGAGGAGTAAGGGATTCGGAGGCTAGAAAATTTGCTGATAATATCGCTTTTACGGATTTTCCACTTCTAGGCGCTTATTCGTAACAAACTTCCCATCGTGGTGGAATTAAAGTATGGGAGTAGAATGGGTTAAGGCGGGCTTGAAATCTCAGACCAGGATGCCTCGAAGCAAACCTTAGAAAGTTTGACCTTGCTTTCGGGCAACCTCTTTGGGCTTTTCGGAGTGCAGGAGAGATGCCCTCCTGGTCTTGGTGAAGCCCGAGGGGGTCAGTACCTTCTTAACCAGACCGAGCGGACCCTCGAGGAACCCAGCCCATCGAGTAACGAATCTTAAAGATCATGGTACTCACGGACTTGACTCCAATAGACATTGCATTAAATTTTTAGTCCCATATTTATATTAGATTAGAAGTATCTTGTCAAGATAGATCGATATAGTGAATAACTTAACACGAGTCTCCAATAGACAATATAATAATGTTTTTGTTCAAAATATAATGACTCACATAATGTCACCTAACCACCACCTTGACTCCAAATATAATCACTTTGTAATGTCCTTAACCACCGCCTAAAACTCAATAGACATTGCATTAAATTGTTTTAGATCTATATTCTCAGTGAATAAAAGTATCTTTTCAAGATAGGTCCAATCCGGTTTATGTCTTGACTACAATAGACCATATATCACTTAACCACCACTTTGACTCCGATTGATATTTCATTAAAAAAAAATTTTTGGGAATCCATATTTATGCTAGCTAAAAGTATCTTTTTAAAATGGTTTCTTTAAAATAATAATAATAATAATAACAATAATAATAATAGTAATAATAATAATATTACTACTAATAATAATAATAGTAATAGTAATAATAATAATAATAGTAATAATGCTAATAATAATAGTTATAATAATAATAATAATAATAATAATAATAGTAATAGTAATAGATATTTCGTGGCGGACCCAGAAAATAAGTTGAGGGGACAAAACCGCTAGGATTGTCTCTTATATCTGAAAATACTAAGGAAAGAAAAAAATTAAGGAAAATGATTTTTTCATGTTTAATTGTCCTAATAAAAAAATTAGGTTGTGTTTGGTTCTCCAAAAATGCTAATGAAAGAAAAAAAAAAAAGCTAAGGAAAATAATTTTCTTGTATTTGATTAATACATTAAAAAATTCGAAAATCAAATATAAATAAAGTTACTAGAAATTTAAGTATTTTAAAATTATTTAATCTTTATATTAATGAGTTTAAATAAATAAAATTGATTTGAAATTAGCAAATAAAAATAATAGATAAATTTAATTCTATTTTAATGTTCCTTCATTTATGTCTTCTATTTTTTATTTTATATTTTTCTTTCCTTAGATTTTCATAGAATTTATTGGGAACCAAACATAGTCTAAAGAAAATCAAATATAAATAAAATTACTTAAAAACTTTCCAATTATTAGATGTTAATGGTTATATTAATGAGTTAAAATAATAAATTTTGTTTGAAGTAATAAATAAAAATAATATGTGAGATTTAACTCTATTTTTACTTTTCTTCATTTTCCCTCCATATTTTCTTTCCTTACATTTTTTAGCATTTTTGGAAACCCAAACATAACATAAATTAATTTGAGGTGGAACAAATCAAGAACTACAAATTACTCAAATAGTTTAATATTGCTTTGAATTAAAACATATGGATAATATAAATAATTTTTTTCCAAAATTTGAGAGGTCATTTAGGAGCGCCTACCCACCCACCCACGCAACCCCAACCCCCAACCCCCCCACCCAACAAGCCTTTGCTAGGTCAAGCCCTGAGAATAATAATAATAAATACCATTCATCAATGAGATACCAGATTTAATGTTAGTATTGGGTGGGAATGGTAGATAAAAGTATCTTCAAGATAGGTCTCAATCCGGTTTATGTCTTGACTACAATAGACCATATACTTAACCATCACTTTGACTCGATTGATATTTTATTAAAATTTTTTTTTTGGGAATCCATATTTATGCTAGCTAAAAGTATCTTTTTAAAATGGTTTCTTTAAAATAATAATAATAATAATAACAACAATAATAATAATAGTAATAATAATAATAATAATACTAATAATAATAATAATAGTAATAGTAATAATAATAATAATAGTAATAATGCTAATAATAATAGTTATAATAATAATAATAATAATAATAGTAATAGTAATAGTAATAAATATTTAATTATTGAGACAGAAGAAAGAAAATAAGTTAAGGGGGACAAAAGCCGTAGGATTGTCTCTTATATACGAAAATACTAAGGAAAGAAAAAAGCTAAGAAGGAAAATGATTTTTTCATGTTTAATTGTCTAATAAAGAATTAGGTTGTGTTTGGTTCTCAAAAATACCAATGAAAGAAAAAAATGTTAAAGGAAAATAATTTTCTTGTATTTGATTGTCTATTAAAAAATTCAAGAAAATCAAATATAAATAAAGTTACTTAGAAATTTAAGTATTTTAAATTATTTAATCTTTATGATGAGTTTAAATAAATAAAATTGATTTGAGGTAGCAAATAAAAAATAATACATAAATTTAATTCTATTTTAATGTTCCTTCATTTATTTATTCTATTTTTATTTCTGCTGCCTTTGATTTTCCCTCAAATTTATTGGGAACCAAACATAGCCTAAAGAAAATCAAATATAAATAAAATTGCCAAAAACACCAATTATTGAATTATTTAATCGTTATATTAATGAGTTAAAATAATAAATTTTGTTTGAAGTAATAAATAAAAATAATATGTGAGATTTAACTCTATTTTTACTTTTCTTCACATTTTTTCCCTCATATTTTCTTTCCTTACATTTTTTAGCATTTTTGGAAACCAAACATAACATAAACAATTTGAGGTGGGACAAATTAGAACACAAATTACTTAAATAGTTTAATATTGCTTTGAATTAAGGATAATATAAATAAATTTTCCAAAGGGTGAGAGGTCATTAGGAGCGCCTACCCACCCACGCACGCAACTCCAACCCCAACCCACCCATGAGAATAATAATAATAAATACCATTCATCATTAGATTAAGCCCTGAGAATAATAATAATAAATACCATTCATCATAGAATACCAATTTAATAAAAAAACCAGTTTGAGCCTTGACATGTGCTTGCATTGGTGGGAATGGTATATAAGTCAATCCCTGGTTTGCTCCAAAATAAAAAACTAGAACTTGCAATTTCACAGAAAACTTGCTGCTTTGTGTTGAAGATGAGTGGAAGGCCCTTTCAAAATTTGGTTGCCTTTTCTCTGCTTTTGATATGTTTCAAAGCCTGGTGGAGGGTGGGTGATGCTGAAATTGGGTGCATAGAGAGGGAGAGGAAAGCTCTCCTTCACTTCAAACAAGGTGTTGTCTATGACTACTATGGAGTGCTTTCTTCATGGGGGAATGGAGAAGATAAGAAAGATTGTTGCAGATGGACAGGAGTGGAGTGTGACAACCACACGGGTCACGTGATCATCCTTGATCTTTCTGAACAATTTTTGATAGGTAAGATAGGTCCTTCATTGGCAGAGTTGCAGCATTTGAAGCATTTGAACCTGAGCTTGAATGTTTTCAAAGGTAATTAATTATGTACGTTTATACATTGTGAAATTTTATCAGTTTGTGTGAGTAGAATATAATTCTCTCCAAATATTTCCTTATTTTACAGGAATTCTTCCCCCCCAACTAGGAAATCTTTCCAACTTGCAATCCCTTGATCTCGGCTATAATGACGGGCTTACGACCTGTGACAACCTTGATTGGCTTTCTGGCCTTCCTTTGTTAAGGCAGCTTGACTTGAGTGGGGTTAATCTTAGTAATACAATCCATTGGCCACAAGCAATTAATAAAATGACTTCCCCTAATCGAGTTACACACTTGAGCTATATAAACATAATATCTTTTCCCAGAATAATTTTTCTAAATCTCTTGTTGTGCTTGATCTCTCTGGGAATGGTCTCACTTCTTCAATGTATCCATGGGTTGTTCAAAGCATTCAGAACCAACAGCCTTGTTCTTCTCGACCTCTCTTCAACTAGTCTAAATGGTTCAATTCACAGTGCTTTGGGGAACATGACTATCTTGCATATCTTGATCCTATCTTCCAATCAACTTCAAGGTAGAGATTTCCCAAGGTGACCTTTAATAATATCAGCTGCCTTGTTGATTTATTATCTGTTGGAAACCAGCTGCACAGTTCAATTCCGGATGCTTTTGCAGCATGTTTTCTCTTGAATCTCTTGACCTCTCTCGAAATCAACGAAGGTGAGATCGCAGAAATCCTTGAAAATTTATGTAATTCTGGAGAGATTAGTATTTATGCTATAACAATCTCGTCGGACTAATAGAAAAGATTTTCTAGCATGCTCTAATAACACATTAGAGCTTTAGATTTATCTCATAATCAGTTCGAGAGGACATCATTCCCACGATCTTTACGGATTTTCAAGGTTGAGAAGAATTAGATCTTGGATTCAATCAGCTAAATGGAACTTTACCTAGGTATTGGACTCTTGCCTCAATTGTAAACGATTGGACATTCGTTTCAAATTCATTACAAGGTATGGTATTCGGCAAATCACCTTTTGGTCTCTCTTATTTGTATTACCGGACTTATCTTTTCCAGCTTCACATTCAGCATAAGCCTGACCAGTTCATGTTTAAGTCTCTTATATAAAGTTAGCCTCTTATAGAGTGGGCCCGTTTTCCTCGTGGCCACTCAAGTTTGATGGAACGATATCTACATGCAGGTTACGAAGTCATTCCGCAGCTTTGGAATTTCATTCCCAAATTTAATGTAGTTAACGTTTCCAACAATCACATCTCGGGTACTGCGCCTAATATAACTTCATATCACCCTTATTTGGGAATGGATGAGTTCAAACTTCTTAGGAAGGTTCTATACCACGATCTCTTTTCAATGCTCTATGGTTTGGATTTCTCGACAACATGCTTTGGAAGCAATTTCTTTATCGTCTGCAGATTACTATTGTCCCGGTTTGGAGTTTATTATCTTGTGTTTGTCAATGTCAGTATCGGGAACTACCTGATCATTCAGAACGATGGAAAGAATTTAGTTGTTCTCGGTGGCGAAATAATAATTTTGGAAAAATAAAAATCAATCGAAACGTTACATCAAATGCAAACATTGCATTTACGTAACAATAATTTAACTGGAGCATTGCCTTCATCCTTAATGAATTGCAAAGATTTGCATCTTGTAGATTTGGGAAAAAATAGATTGTCGGGAAGTCTACCCTCATGGATAGGAAGGCTTTGTCGAGATTTGATTGTTCTCTCAATCGAGATCTAATGAATTTAATGGAAGCATACCATTAAATCTTTGTCAACTAAAGAAAGATTGAATGTTGGACCTCTCACAGCAACAATATATCGAGAGCGATACCAAGTATACCAAAATTTAAGCGCCATGGCTCGGAAGAAGTTCGGTCATTGCATATGAAGAATTTGTTTCCAATTTCGACGAACTGACTATCCTATGTTGATAATACAGTGAGGTTGATGGAAAGGAAGGAATTAGAGTACCGCAAAACTTTAAGGCTTATCAAGGCATTGACTTTTCAAGCAGCAAATTAATTGGAGAAATTCCCTATGGAAGTAGCCGATTTGGTAAATTGAAAAGTGTCTGTTGAACTTATCAAGAAAATAATTGATTGGACCAATACCTATTACAATTGGTCGTTGAAATTCTTTGGATTTTCTTGATCTATCACCGAAAATAAACCAGAGAATTCACGATAGTCTTTCTAAATAAGCTAGATACCAAGTGTTCTAGACACATCAAATAGCACATATCGGTAAAATTCATAGCACTTTCGGTTACAAAGCTTTAGTGCCTCCACATATGAGGGAAATCCAGGACTTTGTGGGCCTCCTCTTTTGAAAAGGTGTCCAGAAGATAAAGATGAATCTGGAGAAGTCTCCTTCACTAGTCTTAATGGTAAAAAAGATGGCATTCGAGATGAAGCAAATGATACCTTCGGTTTTATGGAAATATTGTTCTTGGATTCATCATTAGTTTTCAGGAGTTTGTGGCCTTTTTACTTCATCGTTCATGGAGATATGCCTATTTCAAGTTCTTGAGCAGGAATGAGGCCAGATTACTCCATGACAGCTGGCAGTGCATGAGAATAGACTACGGAGATTCCCAAGTTAAATGTGGTAAGACTTGTTAAATTCTCTCTTTGGTTTTTCCAGAGCCATAGGCCCACTGAGTGGCTCCAAGCGGCAGCTTTACTTAAAATGTGACTTGCAACCCGCTTTTTCTATTTTTATAATGGAGCAAATAAGGTTGCTGAAGCTGAGAATGCCACTATTTTTGTTTGGACCGGAAGAAGCATGAAAGCTGCCACCGAAGCTTTTAAGTCTTTGAATAGTCAGTATGGCTGAGAATCTCGACAACTGCTGTACATTCCTTTTCCCCTCCTTTTAAACTTTCCACAGGTTTTTGTGGGGCTCAGATCTTTGGGACTGTTACCTGGAGTCTTGGGGACTGTTCATAAAGCTTTTTCCAGCCTCTTTTATATCAAACCTCAAAGAAGAAGCTCAACTTCAGTTGAAGGGTTTACGGGCCATTCATCAGCTTCAGGCACACTTTGCATGAAGCTGCAGGAGCCAGAAAGGCTCAAGGGTTTGGCTGAGTGTTTTATGATTAGAGTAATGGGTTTATTCATTATGGAAGCTCGAGTGTATGAGATTTTGTGTTTATTGAACCCAGCCATCATATAAATATCTTTGGCATGTATTAAGCTTGTCTATTTGATAGTCAATGGCTTATGTTTCTTATGTTATGCTTTGTTTAAAGCCTTTTAAACATATTATTTTTGCTGCATCATATGTAAGGCTTAGTGTTTTGGTTCTTGCTGATGGATTCAGTAATTTTTTATCTTTTTTATTTTTTAATTCTCTTTTCATAGAATCAAATATATAAGAAAAAGATATCAAGTCCTCTGAGGTTGAATACCAGAAAATGCCTCACGAGAAACTTATTTTCTTTTTCTTATAAACAAAATTTATTTTTTCATTGATGCTATGTTATTATAATAACATTAGCAATAGAAGCCATGGTGTGAAATGGGATGGTAAGACTAAGCACAAAAACATGACGCTCTGTTTTTTCTAGTGCTGAAGCATCGAAGCTACTGTAATTATTAGTGTTGGTGACTCGAATTCTTGAGTCAAAAAGATGAAGAAAGAAAAAGGCAATCCAAAAACAAGAAATGTGTCGTGGCAAGAGCACACTTGTCGCGACAAGCTAGTAAACATACAGGGCGGCTCACCTTCAGGCTTCTTGTGACAAGCACTAAGCTTCTGCGACAAGCAACCACTTCCTCGAAGCTTCGCCTCTTCTAGCTTGTCGCTGGCAAACACGTGATTATGCCTTGATCTCGCGCCTTATGTTTGTGGGCTAGGGCTTTTATACACAAACTATATATATGTATATATATATATATATGTGTGTGTGTGTGTGTGTGTGTATGTGTGTGTTTGTGGGTTTTCAATATGTGAGATGATGAGATCATTGTAAGCCTACTCTTTTCTTTCCCTTCTCTTCTCCTCACTATCTCTTTGATATAGTGGGATTAATAGCTCCTCTACTACGGCTTTTCCCGATTCGGGGTTTTCCACACAAATCTCGTTTTCCGTCTTTTTCGTTTTGCTTTATCCTATTTTTATTTTCTAATGCAATAAAGAGAGACTTATAAAGCTAGGCAAAATAGGACAAAATTTAAAATGGTTTTGATGTCCAATTGTGAAGCAAGCTGTAGATTAATATAAAGTTGCTCTGGCCTTCGTAACTGCAGCAGAAGTACAATATAGATTCTTATCCCAGATGATTCCACTGGATTGCAAAATCCTAAGTTTGTCTATGAAGAGTAGATCTAATTGTATTAGTGTCCATAATTGATTTTTTTTTTCTGTGTAATCTACGTGGAGCAATTACACCTAAGTAAATGCTGGCTCCTTAGAATTTGGTACCTTCAACTTTAGTAACAACTTATGAATATTTTTCACTACATCCATTATCCTGCCCTGCATCAAACTAATCCCATTGAGACAAATAGTTCATGGGCGAGAATCGAGTTAATTTTTGTGATTCATGGAGATCCACAATCAAGACCAGTGTTCAAACAATCATGCAAGTGGAACATTACCAAGAAGGTGCAACTTGGTGTTAAATGCTGGTAATAAGGGATTCTTTATTATATATACTTGACTACATGTGTGTGCAGGAATTGTCTAGGGTGGGTTTTATTTCTTAATTGTTCTTTCTGTTTTGCATAAGAAGTTTTATACTTCATTCAATTTATCATTCTAATTGAGATAATTGGAGATTGAGGTTTGACCAGTTCTAGGAATGTGACTGGTTGTCTTAAAGCATTACTAACCATTCTTAAATGGAACTGAAAAGTGGCCTAACATTTTAGCTACTCCAGACATCTTGCTGCAGTAAAAGGCAGGGGAATCTACATGCCAGTCAATTTTTTTTTAATCCCCTAAAGACTGGTTTTGTAAATCAAGTAGTGTCATTCTATTCAAAGTGAATATTATTTCAGATCATCTTTGTAATGAGAAACTTCAGCCGGATTAATATCTGATTTATGCTTGCGTAACGGCAGTAGTATGAAGTGGATATGCTAATACTAAAAATGGGAAAGCAACTGCTTTTTCTCGGGTGCCCATCGTACGTACATGTTCATTGTAAAACCCCGAAAATTCAAATTTTCCTCAAAAAGTGTGAAACGTAATTGCGTGAAAATCCAAAATTTTTCTTTGCATCTCGAGGACGTAAACGAACTTCACCACTGAACTGCCTCAAATCTAGCTAATACGACTTCGCCAAATTCCAAAACAAATGGAATCGCACGTTTCGAGGCGCGCATGAGCCGAGGACACTGCACTTTACGAATGGGCCAGACGCCACGTGTCCCTGGGCAGACCGGTCAAACACTTGTACTACGCCACGAATGATAAATTAAGACCTCGTGAAATACTGGAATCTGTTAATGGATACAGATAATGCCAGAATCCCACGCCACTTAAAATTCGACATCACAGACGAGGCATGTCACTGTCCTTAATTCGACCTGCCTCCAACCTAAGTTTGGGAGCAAAACAGAGAGCAGAAGGAAGAAAAAGCAGATTTTGCAGGTAGAAGCTTCACTCTTCTAGACCCCGAGATCGGGACCACGTCGCTTACAGCATGCTGTTCCCACTGCTGAGCCTACGTACTGGTACTCAGCTCTCGAGAGCTGACAAACCCATGCAGGTAGTGCTTTTCTCCTACTTGGTATATTTTATTTAAGTCATTATAATGGCTTTAATTTTGAGGCCAAGGAGCTGCTGCTGACGGCCCCAAACCTCGGGACCGAAGTGTGGGAAATGTTCGAGCCCGAAGTTGATACCCACGGACTGTTCGGGCAATTTCAGGTGATAAGTTATAATAAATTATGTTTGGAAAAAGTGTGTATGAGGCCTGAAATGGTTAGCGATTTGCCTCTCACAAAGTGGAACCGATGTTTGATGAGTACGCCCACGCGACAGCCCCATTATGCCTTGCCAGGATCATAAAATAAATCTTTGCCATATCGTCGACTAAAACGCCCACGTGTTTATTGCATGAAATATTGCTAGGATGAATGGCTTGAATTGTGTGGAATTCAATATGTTAATGCATGGAATTTGATGTGTTAACATGATGTAAGTATCACCTTATGTTAATACATGCATAACATATTAGCAATGAATGGTTTGAAATTATAATAATATCTTAACACCAAAGACCTGTATCATTAGGAGTGAGGTAAACACACAGAAATTGAAAAACGAAATGCTCTACGTTAAATTTCATGAAGATTTTCCGTTAATCACGGAATGTCCACGATCACTATTATGATCATGACTGCTTTCAAGAAATATCCAAATAATCACTTCTATGTGATTCAAATGCATTTACCCAATCTGCAGAGTAAGTTTCAGAATAAAAAGTTTTTGTTGTAAAATCGATTATTTTAATTGACATCTCGCCAGTATACAAGCAGGAGTCGCGGAGGACTCAAGACATGCACGATACGTAGACATTCCAAGAGTGAATCACGTGATTAAGCCGAGTCTGTTTACATTGAATCACGCATGCAGATCTTAGCGAGTAACCCAATTGGGGTGGAAATTCCACTAACGGGCAATCGCTCACCCTCGTCGAGGAATATTATTTCCGTGTACAAGAGTCATCGGAAGGCGCATTTCATTAAAATGCTTTGGGAGAAGAAAAACACCTGTGGCTTTGATTGAACATTATGTAAAATAATTTATTAGATTCTCAATTTTTAATATATGTCAGATATTAAGAAACAGAACAAACTCCTCAACCACGAATATAACTGGCTGGATATATTTGAGAGGTACGACTGCAGCCAATGATCATTTACTCATGTGTGCGTGTCTCTGCGATAATGCAGACGCAAGATTTTCTGATAATGACGGTATTCAACTTATATCCCCATTTGCAATGCCACATTCATTTAATCATGAGTCAAATTTCTCGAGGTACTTCATATGGTATTTGATGAAGGTTTCTGAAGTTTAATTACTTGTAAAATATTTCTTCTCCATATTAGATATATTTTACTGTGTGAATTGTCACGTTTCCTTTTTGAGGTAAGCTATTCGGGCTTTTAAGGACTTAAAGATAAGGTCCATAAATGCCTCGAGTTGCACTTAAGTATTCACTCGTCTCAACTTTTTTCTTCAATCCCTTGCATTCCCTAACGCTTACTTCACGTAGCCACCCATGCCCATCCCGCTAACTATGATTTGGAACACGTAGTCCATTCATTACATTTTTAAAGGTAAGAGGTATTGACCGAGCTTATGAAAGTAACGTATTTATTCGGTGACCTAAAGCTTCACTGGGGCAAAGTATGGCATACACACAAACTCGAAGATTATACACCTTATCCCATGATTTACAAAGGAGAATAGCGATTATTGGGAGAAGAGGTATTGGAACAGCAAATTGAAGGAAAAGTTATGCAAAGCCTAGATGATGAATCCTCAAGCCCGTCCTTCAAGTTCCCTCTTGTAACTGCAAACTTTTTCCTATTTCTAAAGATTCAACCTTCAACGGAAATTAAATTTGGATATGGATTGATAATTTTTATCTCATTAATTTCGACAAGTCTTAGCTAATATATCTCTTGGTATATCTTGAATACCGGGAAAGCTAGGACACTCTAAATTTGAGGAGAAGTATATGAACACTTCAACTCGAGGGATTAGGAATTGATAATCCTCCGCAATATAGTCGCCCAAGATATCACGATAAGGTATGGTATTATGTATCTAATCCTTAAATAGCCGGTAAACAAATAGTCATAATTTTCTTGTCTCCAGAATGTTAGAAAATATCTTAAAAAATCTTGGAAGTGGTAATGATATATTAACCTGAAGAAATATTATATGGAAAATCTATAGATAATCAAGCAACCTCGTTTTTTTCTTTTAGGGCCCCAACTATGAACTTTGCTTATAGTGGATACACCCTATCCAATGAGTTGGAAGCTCTGAACTCCGAAGATAATGTCACATTAGAATGTGAATCATATCAAATGATGTGAAGTTTTTAGAACACCATGTTTTGTAAATTCTTTTTACTATCTATAATGTAATGTATCCTCAAGACTCCTGTGAGACCAAAGGCCACCTTAATGATTGTTGGTTTCTGGGCTTATGCTCGACCGGGCTATTTAGATGCGATTCACAAGGGAAGTAAAAGCTGAGAAAAAATAGTGGATCTCGTTGTGATAGCATATGGGTTGGGTCGGACACTGATTTTCTGCTTAGGATTTCATTCATATGAACATATTAGGGTTTATTCTCTATTTCGTTGTATTTTGTAATTTCACTGCTTCATAAGAAGCTTTTTTTTCTTCTCAGTTTTTCCTCGTAAGGATTTCTATGGTAATATAGGTGTTTATTTATTTGTTTCAGATTTCATCATTATGTCATTGATTTCAACAATGATTATGCATTTTTGCCCCTAAAATTTGTGACATGGAGGTTATTATTTTTGGACTTATGGGAAAATGTCAAAATGGATACACTATTACCACACCCATGGTAAAATGATATAACTTGTTCGAGATAAAATAACTGTTAATAAAGAATGCTCTCAATTCATCATCGATTTCTTGATAAGTCTGAAAGCACTTGACTACATATTTGTATAAATGTTTTTATTTGAACTTAAGGTATTTTTTGTTTTTTATTTTCAATTATATTTGATTTACCTTTAACTTTTAATGATACTCAGCTGGGACTCTAGTGTTATTCCTGAGTCAAATCTTCCATACATTAAGCTAATTGAAGGTCCTTTTTTGAAACCGAGGACAATGTGGTTTGTGGTGCTTCTGCAACAAACCCAACTTTATTTTACTTCAGAACGCTTCGCCTCGTATCACTAACTTAGGTATTTTAGAATTTATTTTAATTTTCTTTTAAATTTTATCCATTTTGTTAAACTCATTTTAATGTAAAAAAGAACCATAAGGTCATTAATTAATTTTTCCTCTTTTTTGTGCACTTAGTCATGCGGATTTTAGACTTTAAACTTGCTGAAAAATCCAAATCATGAAATTTAATCCTCATTTCTTTTCTTTAATTTTTCCTTTAATATTGATAGATTGACTTGTTAATTAAGGCTAAAATATCCTATACATTTTTTTATGTCATTTATTATCAAAGATATTAAAATCTTGAATACGCTTTTAGTTTTTTTAAGATAATAAATTATTTATATGGGACTCGAATCGAGACTTCTCCTTCAGACTCCCATCACGCCTCATGCTTGTTTGAAACGATGAGTGATCTACCACTTAAACTAGATATGATGGGCTATATCAAAATATCATAATTAATGATTAAAAAATATTAATAATACGTTATAAAAGGAATTATTGCAACTTTAAATAAAAGTTTATGTAACAAATATACAATTTTAGTCAACGACTAATGAAATTTCTATTAAGATGAATATATATATATATATATATATATATATATATATTTTGATCACTGATGGGCAACCTAATAGAACATTAAATTTCACAAAGGACCTTCTCGCTATAGATCTCATATGACATCGTGTTATTGGACAAATCTCAGTCCCCTCGGGGGTGGTCCAACACATTACATCACAATTGGTATTTTCCATGGAAATGTTTACTGAAAAACCTATAGCCTTATGTCATATGCTTTATGCATGTTTGAAATGGTAAGTGATCTACCACTTGAGCTAGGTATGATGGACTATATCAAAATATCATAGTTAATGATTAAAAAATGTTAATAATACGTTATAAAAGGAATTATTGCAACTTTTAAATGTTATAAAAATGTTTATACACTTAGTATGCTTGTTTTTCGACTTAACGCCAGTTTTAAATAAACTTCAACATTAAGTTGTTTATTTTTTTTAAATTTTCACGACTTATTGTTGAAATTTTTTTAAAAAGTTATGAATAGAAAAAGTGAAAATATTTGTTTTTTCTATTCAGAAAAAGTCATTTTCCACAAAAATAAGAAAAATTCAATCATTGCCCAACATGAAGAAGAGCTAGCAATATACACTACTAGGATGACAAACGAGGTTTGGACGGCAGCCCTATCTCAACCCAAAATTTCGCTTAATCTTTCACCTCAAACTCTGCCTTATTTAAAAAAATTAACAGATATGAGATGGGAAATTCTGAACTCGCCTGCTTACATTTATTATTTTATTTTTTATTTTTAATTTTTTATATTTGTTTTTTTATTATATTAAAATTAATAATTTCTATAAAATAAAATATTATGAATTTTATAAATTATTTATTAAAAACATTATAATAATAATTATTATTTATATTAGCATAAAATAAAATAATAAAAATATTTTAAAATATAATCTAATGGGCTTATTATTATTATTTCGATACTACCATATCATTTATCGTATTCGCTTTCTACCTAAACAATTTATTTCTTCAATTCACTTTATTTTAAACGAACTTATAAATTTCTGCCTATTTCGACTTTCAGGATTTTCAAAAATCTCAGTCCCTAAAATTCATCGACAATTATTACCTGCAAAATCCAAAATTTCATTGTTCAGACCACGAAACTTTCTCGGTCACTATATTTCTCGCGAGGACCAGAATTACATTACTGTTTCACTATCCGAGATATGGGAGAATTTCTAGCTTCTGAACCCTGGGCGATAATTTATTATTTTTTATTAATATTTTTGCTATTTTTGAAAATTTATAATTTTCTCTGCTTTACAGAGTAATAATACTGAACTCCGCCTCTTGACGAAAATAAAACCCAAACCCGTTAAAACCCGATTAAAATTAAATTAACCCCACATACAGCGGTGCGCAGGATTTAACCTAAAAATAATCCATCCCCGGGTCACATCCCTCATTCACTACCTAATGTTAAAAACAAACAACTTAATACTTAATGTTATTAAGTACTATTCAAAGATGTCTCAAAAAAGTTATATTCAAGATTAAGAAAAAACAAATACCACCTAAAAAACGACCATAGAATTTCTCATTAAGATGGATGGGTTATATACTACATTTTTTTGATCACTGAGGGCAAACCAATAGAACATTAGCCCTTGCAAAGGACCTTCTTCTGGCCATAGATCTCAAATGATATCAGAGCATCAAAACCTCGTACTCTCGTAGCCTTCACTTCGGCAGAGCAGTCTTACTCACCGTCCATCTCCTCTAAAAATAGATTTAAGCTATCCTAAAATAGATTTCTAGTCGATGAAAGAAAAAAAACTATAATTGTTTCAAAGTTCAAATTATATTTTAAAGAATAAATCATTGATAAAAATAGGTAGGAATTTTTTGGTATATATAAATTAAAAGTAACCCGGCATCATCGAATTCAATATTTATTTATGTGGGCTAAAAGCAACATCTAAAGATGGTTCAATACGGTGAATGACTTAACTCTAACAGACATTACATTAGATTTTTTTTTGAGTCTAAAGATGCTCTTTAACATCATTTTAAAAGGACTTAGCAGCAGCAGTTAGCACCATAATTCGTCCGTTCAACAAAAATTTCTAATTGGGCTTGAACCCCTTTCCGGCCCATTGGGCTGAGGACCAGTTCAAGGATGACTTAACAACGAAATCTAATGGTTGTCTGTAGTACCCAAACCAAAAGAAAGAAAAAGGATGAGGTTCACAAATGCCTGCCCAGAAGGCCGCCTCGAAAGCCCATGGTCCACTTGCATTGTGCCCTCGAATGTACGTGACATTACTGGGCCCTAATAAGGCCCACTTCAGGAAAGAAATTCATGGATATCGTAATATTTGGACAAGGTCAAATTTTTGAAGATCTCTATCAAATTTCATTTCCTTTTCCTTATTTAATAGAGATTTGCCTAGATATTTGCCACAACCTGGCTTTCTTCAAAATCGGCCTCTAAGATGAGTCATCTCCTCGCACGTTCCCTGTACCTAAAATAATATATTCCCTCGACAGAGTGAGCTAATGCCCAGTAGTGGAATCACCCTAAATGGGTTACTCCTTACCTAAGTGCATATGCAATGATACTATATAAACACACATTCAAGCAAATTCGCGATCCTACTCAATATCTAAATGACCAACTCCATGTCCCGAGTCCTCACCGATTCCCACACTCTGCCTAAGCCATGTATGAGAAAACATAATTTTCAAAACAAAAAACTTGTTGTTTTCGGAAAATATATTACCGAAGTATCTGCGAAAAATTAAGGACTATTCCTCCGAGGCGAATGTGTGTTGAGAATCTTCCAAAACAATATACGGGCTCCTCCGACGTAATCAGAGTGACCATCTCCCAACACCATTCTCCAAAATCATCCCGTGAAGTCTTTCGCAACCATTTTCAAGCCGTAAAATCATACTGGGCGCATCGCACACCCAATTTTTTAAAGCTATTTCTCGATGCATATGAAATGCATTACGCCATTTCAACATTAATTATATAACACATGCAAATATATCACGATATATTTACATAATTTAATCACAAATAAATACGTTATATAAATTTTCAATACATTACACCAAAAATTAAATTTCACACGGGCTAATTTAGCAAACACGAGCAATTTGATTTGAATTACTAATCAAACACATTTTCTCACAAAAATTTTGTGATATTCACGCGGAACAGCGAACCTTTCTGCCACTGCTCACCAATCATCCAACATCGCTCCACTTTGTGAACCAAATCCATGGCCATTTCCGCCTCATACATCAAAACACGATTTATTGTATAAATCATGACACAAACACCCACTCCAAATTCCTTACACCGCCACTTCTGGACCGCAGACAATTGTTTACAATTCTTCCACACTTCGGCCTCCAGCATTCGGGATGCATCAAATGGCCACCAAGGCCTCAAACCAACCGAAGCATTACAAAACACTTAAACAAAGTGTAAAGCAAGTAGGATAAAACCCATACCTCACGGAGTTTGTCGAAACTCCTTAAAACCGGTACCCACGCGTTGTCTTCGCCACGTAGAACGACTTTCCTTCTTGGAAGAAATCCGACAATCCGATCGCCCGGGATCTTAGAGAGAAGGTGCTCTCTCTCTAAAAAAATCACAAATCTCCTAAGCTCTCTGCACTTTCTGCTCTCCCACCAGCCACTGCACGTTTGGCTTCAAAAGGAAGAAGATGGGCACTGTTCATTTTTTGTCTTTTTCCATTAAACTTTCAAATAATGCCCATTATGTCCCTTATTCTAGATTTTTGACACGTGGTACGATCTCGGCCGTCCGTTCCCATCATTTCTCTACTCATGCAACTTATGTCACATGAGTACATGTTATATGTGACTTTTGTCACATCAAATATCGTTTTACGGCACTGATACTCGATATTCAAAAACGCAAACCCGTCCGTCCCTGGACTACAAAATTCGAATTTGTTAGCTAGGATTTGCAGACGATTCCAACGATGAAATCCGCTTCATTATCCGAGATTTAGAAAAAATTTCGATTTGACCGAAATTACGATTTTGCCATTTTTCATGGGCAAAATTCAATTTTCCTGCCCCAGCATAAATCAAAACCCTATAAATGAAACCTGAGCAACAAAGAACAATATGACGGTCCAAATTAAATTTGAATTCTCTAACACAATACTTCAAGCTGAAACCCTAGAATTTATGATCTTTACCGCCACTCAACCATAATTAGTAAAACTAGATTCCCTGAAAAGCTAAAGAGAAATTTAAGAGAGATGAATGAGTACCCATTTGGAGAAATTCACTGTAGATGATGGAATTTGAATATGGGGAAATTCACTGAAGTTTTTGTCAAAACCTAAGAACAATCTCAAATGCCCCCTCTCACCCAAAAATAGGAACAAGGAGAAAAAGCAAGTGAAGGTTCGCTGGTGTGGATAACAGGGAAAATAGCATTGAATTTAGATTCAATTTGTGTGTGCGGTTTTTTCTTTTTTATTTTAAGATAAGATTGATTATATGGTTGTGTATTTTTTTGTATGCTATTGAGAAGTCATGCGGGGGGTTTTTCCTATATGTATGGGTTATTTAAAAATATATGATGTTTAGAAAAATATTTTCAATTTCACGATGGTTTTTATTGACTGGAAAGAGATATCTCAAAATTGTGTTTTGAAGAAACGATTTCTTCAATTCATAAATCATCTTTTGGAAAAACGATTCCTTTAATTTAGAAATCGTCTTTTAAAAAAATGATTTCTTCAATCAATTAAAAAATCATCTTTTGAAAAAAAGATTTCGAAAAAGTTACTGGTTCATGTTTCAATTGGCCTGACCGACCAATAACCGACGACGCCATAAATATATATAATTTATAAATATAAAATATAAAAATACATTTAAAAATTAAAATAAACATATAATAAAATTTATATTTCATATAAATATGTTTTTTTATTATATAAATATGATACATAAATATCAAAATATATTATAAATTCAATTATTATGTATGTATATAATTTATTTAAGTAGAATATTTAATTTTATTATTATTATTATTATTATTATTTTATTTTAATGATAATGGAGTTATGGAGGTATATTTTTAGTTTGTTTTAAGCTATAAATCTAATTTATTTATTTATTTATTATTATCCATGTTTATTTAAATATATATCAAAATGTCCCTTCATTCTCTATAAAACGTAAAATAATTTGTTCTGTATAACTATACTAATTTGAATAAAATTAATATATTTTAAAAAATATAAAATCTTGTTCATTTGTTTTTTTTTTTCATTTTATCTTTTAGTTAAAATAAAGATAAATATTTATAAGTCGATGTTCATCATTTATTCATTCATGTTTGTTCTTTTATATACCAATTAGTTTATAAAAATAAAGTTTTAGAAAACTACTCCACAAAAATTATATAAAAAAATCACTTTGCAAATTTCCAGATATTCGTTTTCATTAAATCAAGTTGTTTTTTAACATTTCATAAGAGCAAGTGGTTTACTTCATAAAAAAAAAGGGGGAAGTTGCGCAGTCAAAGGCCTAAATCTTGATTGTGAATGTTCCAAACTAATAGAGTCCCACATTGAAATGATATAAAACTTAGAAGCTTTTGAAAAAGGGATCAAGCAATGTGTTCACCATTGGTAAAGGTACATCGCAAGTCAAATGTAAAATTAAATTCACAAACCTTCTCTCAAAAGAGACTTCTTGAAACATAAATCTTGAACTGAAACAAATTAATGAGTCTAATGGTCTAACTGCTGGTTTTTACCATTCTAGCTAATGGATGCAAAAGGTATTCATTATGAGCTCGACGGAAAAGTGTCACAATTATTGGTCCAACCAGTTGATCTGGCCGGTCTGATCTAGGTTTTAAAACATTGGCTTTTACTTTTCTCTGAAAAATGGCTACTGGTGGTGTCTTGCAAAAAGTTGGAGGGAAGAAGGTTGGAGGAGGAGATTATGCCTCACTACAAATAGGAGGTCAAGAGGTCAAAGGGAATAAAGTTGGAAGATGAGATGATGTCTCACTATAGGAGGGAGGTTAAGAGGTTGGAGGGCAGAAAGTTGGAGGAGGAGATGATGTCTCCATTCTAAAGGAAGGTCAAGAGGCAAGAGGGAAGAAAGTTGGAGGAGATGATGTCTCATTACACGAGGAAGGTCAAGGGATAGGGGGGGAAGGAAGTTGGAGGGGATGATGTCTCATTTCGTGGTCTCAATCTATTGGCTTCAACAATAGCTATGGTGGCCGAACAAGGGTTGAAACCAGACCCTCTCCTTGTTTTGGTCATGGTTGCTAAATATGTGAAGAATAAAGATGCGGTGGATATGACTTTTGAGGTCGACTCCTCATATAGCCTTATGAATTGTATGCATATCTCCTTTGAGGGCCCTTTGTTCGTCACCCATGAAGCCGGATTCCCTCTTTATTCGTCTGGAAAATCGTAGTTCTTTACATGCAGTTCTTTAAATAACGAACTCCTCATTGTAACAAAATTTCCCTCATACTTCTATTCTTTAAATAACAAACCCATTCTTTTGTTTCTAGATTCAGTTGTGCTTTTACTTTTCTCTCAAAAATGACTGGTGGTGGTGTCTTGCAAAAAGTTTGAGGGAAGAAGGTTGGAGGAGGAGATGATGCCTCACTACATGAGGGAGGTCAAGAGGTAAAAGGGAATAAGGTTGGAGGGGATGATGTCTCATTTCGTGGTCTCAACCTCGTGGCTTCAGCAACAGCTATGGTGGTCGAACAAGGGTTGAAACCAGACCCTCTCCTCGTTCTGGCCATGGGTGCTGAATATGTGAATAATAAAGATGTTATGGAAGATAATCCGAGAGAGAATGAAGCTCTCAGGGGGGGAGGGGGAATCCGGGAGAGATTGAAGTTGCAGGGGAGAACCCTGGTGTCAACATGCCACAGAGCATACTCTATTATATCCAACAAATGTTCTCTGCAACAAAAATAAGGCTAGTGACCAATGTTTTAAAAACCGGATGACTGAACCGGAAAAAATACCGATTCACGGTTCATGGCTCACTTATTGAACCAACAATCGAATCATGGTTGAACTAGTGACATCATAAATAGATAATTAATATATATTAAAAATAAAAATAGTTATTAATGGATTCAACCGGTTCAATCACCCGCTCAATGTTCAATCGTTATTGATCGATTCAACCCTAGCTCAACTGCTCAATCACATGCCTGACCGATTCAGTTAAAAACAGTTTTAACCTTCACCGATTAAGCTTCTCGTCAGTACCACGACAACCAATCAGGACCAGCCGATCCTGCCCGATTTCAAAGATCAAGTAAGTAATTCACAATAAAAGAAGTGTATGAGAACGACAAGTATAAACACATTTCCATGGGTTACAGACTTACAGTTCACCAAACTTCAATCTCCAAGAATAAGCTAAGTTGGATGAAACTAGATCTTTTGATGTTCGGTTGGTTTTATCGAATTTCTCAAGACATGGAGTGCAAGTCAGATTTTGGAGAAAATATAAAAAATGTTATCACTCCTTGACTAGTAAGCAATGGAAAAAAAGATCAGGAAAACAACTTAAGTTCGAATTGGAAAGTTTATCCAAATTTGGACGTTCAAAAACCAGCAATCCCATATATGTTTCACAATTATAGAACTTGGAGAGTTGATTTGTCAGAAACCCGCAGGAGATTTTCAAAAGGCTATATCTTGATTTTTTTTTATCACATGATTTCTTGGTTTCTGAACGAGATTTGTTAGTTTTGTTGGATTTTGGTGATATTTTGGTTTTGACTAATGTTTTAAAAATTGGGCCAATTATCGAACCAGAAAAGTTATCAATTCACGGTTCATTACCAACTAACTACCAACAACGGTCAATCCTACGACGTCGCAATGTATGATAATTAATATATTATTAAAAATAAAAATAATTATAACGAATTTGACTTGCCTAAACTTAATCGGGTTCACGGTCTTCAACCGATTGATCTGGCTCAACCTGGCCGATTCGATCGATTCAATCGGCTCAACCGTCGGCTCGACCAAATAGTTAAAAATAATTTTAACTCAATCGACGGCTATATCGATTCACTCTGCCTAACCTAATAAGCTCTTGCTTTTTAAAACATCGCAGATAAAGTTCATATAGAGAAATTCTATAATTTATTATTTAATGTAACTTCCACGAAAATTAGTTTTAATCAAATCACTTTCACTTTTAATAAAATAAATTAAATGTATTATCAAAAAAGAAAGGAAAAAGGAAAATATGGTTTCATACTAACCAATAAAGAAATTTGCCAATAAAACTTAACTCAAGTGATTAAGAGTTAGGTGGGCATAAGGAGGAGAGGCACTCTCTAGGTTTGAATCTTATTGAGACAAATTTGTAAGGAATAAAATACTACAAAGTGAATAGATGTCATAAATAAATTTATGAACCATGGACAGCAAACACCCCATAAATAATGATTGAAATATTCAAAAAATAAGAGATAGACCATTCGATGATTGGAATGTATGCAAAGACAAATGAGTTGGTTAGAAAAGCGGAATGAATCCTTGAAATTTATGAACCCGTGGCCGCATTCTATTTCTCTGTCTTCTAGACGTTGTTCATATGACCAACTTGGTGGACCAATGCTCTTAATTAGACCCCTGCCTTTTCCCCTACCTGTATGATTTCGGTCTAGATCAAACTCACTTTCATTTTTCATGGTTTTAATTACCTTCATCACTGGCAGGATATGATTTTAATGGGTTAAGATCAAGTAACTTAAATTTAGATTATAGTCCAATAATTCAGATTTTGTGCTATTCGGTAGGAGCAACGTCTATTACTTGGATTCAATTACCTTTGAATTTAATAGTGAAACAGTCTAACTATTAGGAAATCCGCAGTTGACCTCCATCATCCATTTTTCATTAATGAATTTACTAGGTCCACGCTACGCTTTTCATAATTCGGAGTTATTTTATGCTAAAGTTTTGATAGGTTAAGCATGAGATGAGATTTAAAGACTCCTAATGAAACCATAAAATTATAAATAAATAAATAAGTATCAAAGAATATTTTATTTGTTGTTGGAATATGGTTCAAAATTAACAAATTAAAAAAGAATCGCTAAAAACCACGACATCAAATCTCCCGACGTATTATCGTTTCATTACCTTATAAGAACTCATAAACTATATTGATATTTACGATTCGATCCAATGCCATAATCTCATGTTGTAAGATATCAATGTTTAAATCCGGCTCTAAAAACCTTGAAAATGAGTTTTACAATAAGATATTGATTCTATCCCTTCTACGGAAGTAGCTCATGTTGTTTGGATCATATGGAATACTCAAAGACGTTTGACATGAAGGATTTAAGTAGTGCAAAGCGTATCTTGGGAATGGAGATTCTACGAGATAAGAAGGCAGGTAATTTGTGGTTGTGACATTAATGAAGTGAAAAAAAAAAAAGATTTATGCCCATTGAAGTGAAAGTATTCACTCATTTCTGCACACATGCGCCGATCAGTGTTTAATTTGCTGGAAAGTGATAAGTTTGTCCGATAGTTTTTTACTCTCTTTTAGTGTATGAATTCCTTTGAAAGACTTGAAAAATGGTGTTTTATATTATTCAATTCAATGAAATGGTTGCAAAGCCCTATTACTAACTATTCAAAGACCGTTTTTATCTTAAAAGCAAATTCCATGTAATTCTTAAATTACCAACAGATAAACAAAATTATTTTAAGAAGATTGTGCTTTCGCAAGACTAGGTTTGGTTTCCTTCTCATCTCTATAATTCGTTTTAGTTTTTTTCTCTTTTATATATATGTATAAATTTTTTATTAAAATTATTCTCAATTGTATTGTACCCCAACTTAATCGGTACAGGGCTCAAATCGACTGAAATATCAAAAGAGTAGAGAGACCAAATATCAGGTCATGGTTGAATTTGTGGCTCCAACAAAAAGCCCAACGGTTCTATCTTGTTGGGCCTATTTATAAGCATGGCCCATGACCCATTTTCTATTGAGCATAGGCCAAGTTACATTAGATTCGATTTGGACATGAAGCCAAAAAAACCAAAATTTAGGTGATTTTCATAACTAGGCTATTATTGCATATTGAATTTTAAGGCTCAATTTCTAGCTCTGTTTGGTAAGCCAGATAAAGTAGGAAAAATATTTCGAGATCATTCTTTTAAAAAAATAATAATAATTCTATTGTAAATATAAAAGTATGAACATTACTCAATTGATTCAATGAACGGCGAAGAGACTCTTTCAATTTCTGAAAAGCGTTATATTTTCATCCAAACGAACCTCAAGATTCATCCGACGACATCAAGATTACAGATCATTCACTGACGTGATCTCAGTCATGATTCATCTAATGTATCAGAAAGATTCATGAACCTGTACATAATGGTCATTATGATTGCTTTATGGTAACCATCATGAAGGATCTTTTAGCTTTCCTAGATAATGACTATTATGGTTGCTTTATGGTGACCATTAGTTTTTCTAGATAATGGTCATTATGGTTGCTTTATGATGACCATTATGAAGGACTTTTCAGCTTTCCTAGATGCATGTATCAGAAGCCTATAAAAGGGTCTCACTTATGTCTTGTAAAAGTGACAAAAGAAATACAATTCTCTCTTTCATATTCCTTTCTTCCTCTAATATCTCCATCCATTTTTTTTATTTTACAACACGTTATCACCACGAGCGTCATCACCCGATGAATCGTATTTTTCAAATTATATGAATATATATACTATTTTTGCTTTTGATTTTTGACACGACTATTCAATCTAGACAGAATTTTGATCACTGTTATATGTATGTTTACATATTAATGATTCCCGAATTCATATATTTGGATCTATGCATGACATAATAGATAAGTGATAGATCAGTAGAGTTTTTTTGATGTGATATTCTAAGAATACCATTTTCGCTTGTGATTATGCTTAGAATGATAATGTTATATAAATATTTACTATCTTATTTCTTTATGCACTAGTCAATTATCATGCTCTTTAGAATATATAGAGGTGTTTTGACCATTGTTGATAGGGAGGTAAAGAGAATGAATAAATGCCTGGATTACACTATTGATCCAATAATTTGGTTGGTCTATAGGCTTAAGTACGTATGTTCATGAATTATAAACATATTAGTATTTCCAGGTTTGCATATGAACATGGTTCAATTACATCCTTTGCTTTTGCACTTCCATCCTTCCTAGTTGCATAGACACGCAAGTGATTATATTGCAAGTGGATAAGTAATCTGAATTTGAGATGTTGCAAATGATTATATTCTAGTGTCTTTGCATCTATTCTTAAATAAGTATTAAACAACTGTAATTCTGTTCGAAAAATGAACAGAGAAATGAAAGGGATACATAATGGAAGCTGAGCTAATTTTGCGCTGCTGTTAAAATAATATGTCCTAATCTCCAAGATATTGGATGTGGTTGTATCTCAATGGAGAGTCCATTACTAGATGACTCAATGAGACAGCATACTTACGTGTATGAAATAATGGGTGGTATTTTATTGGTTATTCCTTAAGTAATTGCTCTGCTAGCCCCTCCAGAAGTAGGGAAAAGAATATAGTTTTTTTGTTCTGGAAAATAGTTGGTTACATGTAGACTTTGATAAGTGTCTGGTAAGGGTTTTGAGGTTTTATATGCTTTTGACTAATAAAGTGAACCTGATAATTGATTTATTCAGCCTCTACTGATTGTAAACATGAACTCAATATGACCTAACAGTATACTTCTTTGGGTATTGGCTCTATACCCACTAGATTCCCGTTATTGACTCTTCTCTGTCAAATCTCTTTCTTGGTAATAATAAATGTCCAGTTCTCTTATTTCCTAGTCTGATGGTAAAGAAACCAAAAAGCCAATATGAAATATCCATCAGAAAGACAACATTGCAAAGATAATCCTCACATCAACTCTCAACTAACAATAATTTGAAAACGTTGATGTTTGGACAATGTGATTGAAAATCAAGTATTGTGAGCATGAAACTTAGATGTGGTAACACGATGATTATCACATGAACTAGAATTGTTCTGATATCCTTTTAGCCATGGCTTACTGAGTTATAATCAGCGGTATTTACTATGCCTTTCATTAGTAATCGAGTTAATCTTTCTATTTATTTATGATTTGAATCAATCACTTATGCCCTTAGCTTGCTGAGGCAAATATTTGTCCTTTCCTTGGAGTTTCTTGCATGTCTAGAGAGAGAGATGTTGTGATGAGTTTAAAATTTAAAGACTCATATTCATTCAAATTATGGCATGAGTGATTCATTCATCCTAGGCAAAACATGATGTGTCGAATTTTGACTAATTCTATTGGGCATAATATGCCATGTAGTAGAATCCCTTCTGTAAATAAATTTATTTATGAAGCTTGTGCCAAGGGAAAAGTCATAGTACAACCTTCTCATACTAAAGTTGGAATAGAATCACCTATTTTCCTTGAACGGATTCATGGAGATATATGTGGACCAATTAATCCAGCATTAGGACCATTTCGATATTTTATGGTCCTAATTGATGCTTTACACTCAATGGACTCATGCGTTCATTATCCACATGAAATAATGCATTTGCCAAGTTTATTGCTAAACTTATTGAACTTAGAGCCCAATTTCCTGATCATACAATTAAATCCATCAAAATGGATAATGCCAGTGAATTCACATCGAAAGCATTCGATGATTATTGTATGACATTAGGTATCAAAGTGGAGCATCTGGTTCCTTATGTCCACACCCAGAATGGTCTAGCTAAGTCCTTGATTAAGCGCATCAAATTAATTGCTAGACTGTTGTTACAACATTCCGACTTACCTATCTTTTGTTGGGGGCATGTGGTTTTGCATGCTGCTACTCTAATTCAAATCCGGCCTACTGCATATCATGATTATTTCCCCTTACAAATAGTGTGGCAAAGAACCAAATATTTCCCATATGCGAATCTTTGGATATGCAGTCTATGTTCCTATATCACCACTACATTGTACCACTATGGGCCCTCAGAGAAAGCTAGGTATATATATTGGCTATGAATTTTCGTATATTCTTAAATACCTAGAACCCATCAGGATCAATTTACAATTTCTAAGACGATTGCATATTCGATGAAGATCATTTCGCATTGGGGAGGAGATAAGAACAAAAATTAAAGAATGCCGAGCAAATTTCATGGAATGTAAAATATCTTCAATATTTAGATCCACGCGATTTAGTCGTAATCGAATCGAAGTTCGAAGATAATTAACTTGCAATATTTAGCAAGTAATCTGCCAGATGCATATACTGACCACAAATGAGTGACTAAATCTCATATACATACTGTAAACACACCACAAAGAGTGGAGGTTTCCAAGGGATCAAGTATATCTATCGATGCTCCTTAACGCCAGAAGCGTGGGAGGCCTATTGATGTGAAAGATAAGAATCCGCGGAAAACAAAATCTAATAAAGAAACCCTGCCACTTTGAACCCTCTGAAGAGGATCGTTCTGAAGATGACAATCCCAGTACATTTGCACGTGCCCCAAATAATCATAGTACTGGGATTGCGGAACGACCAAATCAAAATATTTTGGGAAATTATGAGGATATGGTTTATGTAAATATAGAAGTTACCATGAATTTCATGAATACAGGTGTGACGCCCCCAACTCGGCACACGGTGTCTTTTTTTATTTTTATTTTTTAAACTTATAACCTTTAAGCTTGTTCATTCATATAATGTTAAACATTTAACTTGTACTATATTCTGTAGTAGCGGATTACAAAATATATACAAGCTCCATATATGGAAGTGTTCAACATTTACAATATTTACATTGTTTACAAAACAAAACATATACAAAAATAGACCAAAAGGTCTTTGCGGCACCTAGTAGTGTGTTGGCCTTGGTTGCCGATGTGGAGGTCCAGATCTCTCGTCAAGCCCCGTACTCACACGGATGAAATAATTCGCGCTGTTTATAGCTTAGTGGGAATTAATACATATTGATGACCTCTAATAAGGGTCATTACACTTCTATACACATGCATACACATCTAACATATCATATCATTTAAACAAGCTTATACATATTTCATATTTACTTATCATACCATGTTTCATTTCTTATCATTTTACACTTTGCTTAATGTTCTTGTCACAAAATACTTGTCATCGCATAGCGTGCTATGTTTCTCTTATCATATCATTTCATATGTCATATTCAAGTCATTTGTTCCAGGAGCCTATGCCCGCATAAACCTTAGTTGTATAAAAGAAACTATATGTACTCAAGGCGCCATTTCATCAGACGAACAATGGTCTATAAGGGCCCGAAGGCGTTGTTATCATTGTACGAGACAATGACCATCTATAAGGGCCCGAAGGTGTTGTAATGACCTAAACGAGGCCAACTGATCAATATGTTGCAAACTTGTTTTTCCCTAATAGGCATGCCCATCTATCCTCTACCGTGCTCTAAAGCTGCATAATCCATGTGTATTTTATGTTTAGTACATATCTCATATTCCCGAATAACTATTGTCATCCGGTAATTATATGCGAAATTTACAATCATTTATTTATATCTTTGCATTTTTCATATCTCATTATATGCATGAATAACTATGGTTACCAGTAGGGCCTACTATTTTTCATGATTTTTGGAGCAAATATGAGTTCCAATTTCATTAAGCTATATATGGATGGATTCTAGACTCAAAGGGCTTTCCATAGAGTCCAAGAACACCAAACAGCTCGGGACGAAGAAGAGTGTCGCCCAAGTTGGAGGCCAACAATCAGAAAAATGACAATTGTGTCCCACTCGGGCTGCTGCACACCATAGCGTGCTGCTCCACTTTGGATGAATTTATGAGCCTTAAGGGTTCGGAATTTGGATATACCTATTTCAAGGAGATATGTTTTCCTATAAGTCTAGTTTACCCAGAAATTTGAATCACTCAATTCGGATGAGTGATAGCCAAGTTATGTCCAAAACAAAAACATGGGTTTTTGAGAAATTTTGACAACATCTCCTCTAAAACCTCAATATTTCCTTAATACAAATATTCATCAATTGAGAATTTCAATCAACCAACCCACATCCAAAACACAACCAATATAGAAAATAGGGTTCTTTTAGACCCAAATTCATCAAAAATGGGTTTATGGTTTGATTTTTTTCTCCATACAAAATTTATACAAAATCCAAACAAATCCATAAAAACCCATACTTCCATACCAAAATCATACTCAAAGGGAGGATTCCATACTCCTAACAAGTAAGCACACTCTTTAACACCTCAAACCCTAGCTCAAGGAGGAATTTCATATAAAAGTCCACAAATTCATACCAACCCTTCTTCTTCCTCTCTCTTCCCTTTCTCTTCTCCCCTTCTTCACTCTACGCCAGTTCAAAATGAGAGACCAATTTGGTCTCAACCCCTTTTTATATTTAATTTGCCTTTTATTTTCACTTTAGTCCCCCATCTCTTTATATTTGCTCTACATCTTATGCTATTTCTACAATAGCCTCTCCTCTTTTTGTCTTATGACTTTTATAAGTTATATTTGACAAATTAAAATTTGCTCAGATTCTGTACTAAATTCCGGGTTTCACTTCCATGTTTCGTATTTAAATTACTTAAAAATTCAATTATACTCTACAAAATACCCTAAACATGTTATAAAACTGTTGGGCACATTTCGGGGGGTTATTACAACTCTCCCCACTTAAAGAAATTTTGTCCTCGAAATTTTATCCAGAGGAAGAATTGCGTATATTGCGCTTCATAGTTGCTTTGGCCCTGCAGCTTCTTCCTGCCATGGTGTTGCTGCAGTACTTACTAACTGTGACTTGTTTGTTCCACAACTGTTTCACCTCTCGAGCCAGAATAGCTTTCGGCTCTTCATCATATGACAAATCTGCTTGTACTTGCACATCCTACACTGGTAGTATGTGCGACTCATCAGAGCGGTATCTCCGAAGCATCGACACATGAAACACATTGTGTAATTTAGCCAATTCTGGAAGGAGTGCCAAACGATAAGCCACATGACCAATTCGTTCTAAAACCTCATATGGCCCTATGAACCTCGGACTCAATTTTCCCTTTTTACTAAACCGTAGAATTTTCCTCCACGGCGATACTTTCAAGAAGACCTTGTCTCCCACTTCATATGCAATGCCCCTTCAAATCGGCATAAGATTTTGTTTAATCACTAGCTAACTTTAACCTTTCCCTGAATAACCTGCACTTTCTCTTCCAGATCTTCACTATGTCCGACCAATCACTTTATGCTCATTTAACTCGTCCAACACATTGTGAGCTCCTACATTTCCTAGCCATGGTTAAAGCTCCGACGGTGTCATACCAATACTTGACTAAAATCAAGGTTATAGGCAAATCTCCATCAATGGAATATACCTATCCCAACTTCCGAGAAATTCCATGACACAACCTCGAAGCATATCTTCAAGTACTTGAATCAACCTTCTTCGACCGTCCATCCGCTTGCATGGAATGCTGTACCGAACTTCCAGCTTAGTGCCCAGCCGATCAGAATTCATTCCGTAACCTGATGTAAAACGCGAATCTCTATCCGACACAATAGATAACTATGACACCATGCACCCTGCATAATCTCCTTCACATATAACTTAGCTTGTCGATCCATAGAATAGTCCATCCTAACCGGTATAAAATGGGCCGACTTTGTGAGCTTATCAACAATCACCCAGACAGAGTCATGCTTCTGTTGTGTAAGGGGGAAACCTGACACAAAATCCATGGTAATGTTATCCCACTTCCATTGGGGAATTGGAAGGGGATTTAACAAACTTATTGGCACTTGGTGTTCATCTTTGACTTGCTGACATGTCAAACACTTAGACACATACTTAGTCACATCTCTTTTCATTCCTTTCCACCAATAAAACGGTTTCAAGTCCTGGTACATCTTATTACCTCCAGGATGCATGGTAAATACCGTATTATGAGCTTTAAATAACAACTTTTTCTTTAGCTCTTTATCATATGGCACACATAATCTGTTCTGGAAATACAAACTTCCAGCTTCTTTATCTGAAAACTCGCCTTGCCACCACATCTCTAACCATCTCAGAATTTTTCAGCTCCCTTCATCATTTTTCACGCATCTATAATCATTTGCTTCAAATTCGGTATAACTCTTAATTGAGCTAATAAGGCTCCATCAGAATCAACTCTCTAGTCATAATCCTTCAAAACCAAAGTAGAAATCATTTTCCTACTCAAGGCATCAGCCACTACATTTGTTTTCCCGAGGTGGTAATCAATTATACAATCATAGTCTTTAAATAATTCCAACCACCGACGTTGCCTCAAGTTCAAGTCTTTCTGAGTTAGCAAATATTTCAGACTCTTATGATCGCGAGAAAATTTACGATTTTTCTCCATATAAATAGTGTCGCCAAATTTCAAAGCGACACACACCGCTAACTCCAAATCATGTGTGGGATAGTTTTGCTCATGCAGTTTCAACCGTCTGGAAGCATAAGCACCACTTTCCCATCTTGTATCAATACGCATCCCAAACCTATCCTCGAAGCATCACTGTACATAGTATACTCCCTACCCGGCAGAATCAAATACTGGTGCTTCCAACTAGCATTTCTTTAACCTTTCAAAGCTGGATTGGCACTTATCACCTCACTCAAACTTCACTCCTTTCCGGAGTAATCTTGTAAGAGAGGATGCTATAACTAAAAATCCTTGTACAAATCTCCGATAATAACCTGCTAAGCCCAAGAAACTTCTCACCTTGGTTACATTTTGAGGTGGCTTCCAATTCATGATTGCTTCAATTTTCACTGGGTCCACTCTAATACCTTCGACAGATACAATATGACCTAGGAATGACACTTCCTTAAGCCAAAAATCACATTTACTTAACTTTGCAAATAACTTATTCTCTCTAAGTTTGCAATACTATCCTCAAATGGTGTCTATGTTCCTATGCATCCTTAGAATATACCAGATGTCATTAATAAATACCACAACAAATTGATCCCAAATAAGGGTGGAAACCCTATTCATCAAGTCCATAAATGCGCCGGAGCATCGTCAACCCAAATGGCATTACTAAAAATTCATAAAGGGCCATAACGGGTTTTGAGTCGCTGACATCAACCTCTTTTTACTCCTGGAAAGGATAATATCCCGATTGCAAGTCTATTCGAAAAGACACTTTGCCTTTTCTCTCAACTGTCAAATAAACTCTCTATTCTTGGCAATGGATACTTATTCTTAACTGTCACTTTGTTTATTTGCCGGTAGTCAATGCACATCCGAAGAGTGCCATCTTTCTTCTTAACAAATAAAACCGGCGCACCCCAAAGTGAGACACTAGGTCGAATGAAACCCTTATCCAATAGCTTCTGTAGTTGAGTCTTCAACCCTTTCAGTTTAGTTGGAGCCATACGGTAGGGTGCCCTCGAAATAAGAGTCGCTCTGCATTACTTCAATAGAGAGATCCACTTCTTCGTGGTACTTGTGAATTCGAAATTACATCGTGAAACTCCCTAATCACAGGAATATTTTTGAAATTCACTTACTTTCTTTTGGAGTCAAGAATCAAAGTCAAAAAGGCTTCACAACCTTTTCTTAGAAAACGTCGGGCTTCCATAGCTGAAATAACTTTCAATATCGTTCAGATCGTGACACTGCATTGTTATCGGATGTGTCGACATTTAAGCAAGACTATTTTCTTATCACAATCAACTATGGCCCTATGCTTGGATAACCAATCTATTCCAGACAATATACAAAACAAGGACATCCGCATTAGGCCAACACACTACTATGTAGGTACATCTTTAATCTAAGACTATTCTAAAAACGCCTAAACCTAGGCTCTGATACCACTAAACTGTGATGCCCCAAACTCGGCACACGGTGTCAAGCGATGGTGTCATTTTCTTTTTTTTCTTTTTTTTCTTTTTTTAAACTTATAACCTTTAAGCTTGTTCATTCATATAATGTTAAACATTTAACTTGTACTATATTCTATACTAAATAAGATACATAAAATATATACAAGCTCCATATATGGAAGTGTTCAACATTTACAATATTTACATTGTTTACAAAAACAAAACATATACAAAATAGACCAAAAGGTCTTTAGTGGGCACCCAGTGTGGTTGGCCTTGGTTGTCGATGTGGAGTGTCCTGACTTCTCGCTTATGCTTCCCTATACCTATGGATGAAATACCCGTGCTAAGCTTATAGCTTAGTGGAATTAATACATATGGATGACTTCTAATAAGGGTCATCACACTTCTATACACATGCATACACATCTAACATATCATATCATTTAAACATGCTTATACATATTTCATATTTACTTATCATAAATTACGTTTCATTTCTTATCATTTTACACTTTGCTTCATGTTCTTGTCACAATATATTTCACACGCATAAATATATGCTTCTCTCTTATCATATCATTTCATATGTCATATTCAAGTCATTTGTTTTATGTTTCATGCCTGCATAAACCTTAGAAGTAGATAAAAGAAACTATAAGGGCCTCGCGCGCCGTGACCACCGTATCGAAACAATGGTCTATAAGGGCCCAAAGGCGTTGTTATCATTGTACGAGACAATGACCATCTATAAGGGCCCGAAGGTGTTGTAATGACCCAAACGGGGCCAATTGATCAGTATGTTGCATACTTGTTTTTCCCTAATAGGCATGCCCATCATCCTCTAATGCTCCTAAGGTACAATCCATGTGTATTTATGTTCGCATATCTCATTTCGGTCAATTATTGTCATCCGGTAATTATATGCGATATTTACAATCATTTATTCGTATCTTTTCATTTTTCATATCTCATTATATGCATGAATAAATATGGTTACCAGCAAGGCCTACTATTTTTCATGATTTATGGACCTAATATGAGTTCCAATTTCATCAAGCTATATATGGATGGATTCTAGACTCAAAGGGCTTTCCATAGAGTCCAAGAACACCTGAAATGGAGTTCGGACGAAGAAGTTATGGCCATCCGAAGTTGGAGGCCAACAATAAAACAAATGACAATTGTGTCCCACCCGGGTTGCTGCACACCATAGCGTGCTGCTCCACTTTGGATGAATTTATGAGCCTTAAGGGTTTAGAATTTGGATATACCTATTTAAAGGAGATATGTTCTCCTATAAGTCTAGTTTACTCAGAAATTTGAATCAGTCAATTCGGATGAGTGATGACAGTTATAGCGAAACAAAACATGGGTTTTGAGAAATTTTAACTGTCTCGCAAAAGCTTCCCGATATTTCCTTAATACAAATATTCCTCAATTGAGTTTCAATCAACCAACTCACGTCAGACACAATAATATGTGAGTTCTTCATTAAATTAATAAAAATGGTTTATAGGTTAGTTTTTCTCCATACAAAATTCATACAAAAATTGAACAAATCCATAAAAACTGTACTTCAAACAAATCATGCTCAGGGAGTTATATCTAACAGTAATCACTCTTCTTGCCTCAACTCAAACTCAAGGAGGAATTTCGCGCTAAAAAAGTCCATGTTCTTTTAACCATATCAAATCCATACAAACTATACAAAAACCTTAGTTTCCCATACCTTTCTTGGCCTTCTTGGCCTGCTGCTTCCTTCTCTTCTCTTCTTCTTCTTCTTCTTCTCTTCACTCTTCTTCCTCTCTTCTTTACCACTCTACGTTTTGGGTCTCCAAAATGAGAGATAATTGATCACCCTTTTTATATTTAATTTGCCTTTTTTTTGCACTTTAGTCCCCCATCTCTTTATATTTGCTCTCTTGTCTTATGACTTTTATGTCATATTTTGATAAATTACAAATTTGCCCTTGCATCTTGTACAAATTCCGGGTTTCTCAATTTTCATGTTTCATATTTAAAAAAATTGAAAAATTCAAAATTACCTTTCAACCTTATGTTATATTGTTGCGGAGCTCATTTTGGGATATTACAACTGGGAGTAGCAGCATAATGATGCTATAGTTGTCAACGACATATTTGCCTCTACAAGTGAAAATATTACTATCTTCGAATGATAATCTGGATCGGAACCTAAGTCAATGACGATTCTTTGAAAGTAACTTAGACTAGGTAAGATACAAACAATAAATTGAGGTTGAGCCATTCGCTAAATAAAGAAAAAGTTTTGACGCTATAGTACGTACACACTCAGTATTATCTCGATGGGATATAAATGGATGTTCATACAAAGAAATGAGGAATAATGAGATGGTGAGATAAAAGCGAGATGTAGTTGCTCAAGGGTTTTTCGTAGAGACCCGATATTGATTTTAAGATATTCTCCGATTATGGATGACATTCGATTCGCTAATATCTACGGTAGAATATGAATTTACGTTATGAGTTAATGGGGCAGCCCATATTTACATGAAAATCCGATCGTTAAGATTCCAGAATCAAAGAAGTAAATGTAATATTATGCGCTCAATTAAGATGTTATATCGGTCTGGCGTTAAAATTCGGATGTGGTACAACGTTGGTGAATTCTCTGAAAAGGAATATACCATAACGATGCATATCTTGTGTTAAAAAGTGCATTTGAATAACATTCTCTGGTTTATGTTAATGACAAAACATTATTAGAACCGTGGGGGTGAGGAGCTAGCTCATGCTTAAAGATGGAGTTTAAAGTGACTAGGAAAAACAGTGTGTAGCTGCAGTTAGGCACCTCCTTAAAGGAATTTTTATTTTGATTAACCTACTTGAAGAAGGTTTTAGAGAAATTTTATATGGATAAATCTTATCACTTGCTGTTCAATGGTTGTTCAGTCCTTTGAAATTCTAGATAAGGACCCCATTTAGACCTAATATAGAGAATCTAAAGATATTTGGACAGAGGTTCCTTACTTGAGTGCCATTGAGCATTGCTATCTCGCAAATTGCAGCAGGCTGTGTATTTACGAGTAAACTTGCTAGCAAGGTTTAGTGCTTCTCCTACAAGGAGGCATTGGAATGGCATTAAGCATATTTTTTGATATCTTCAAGGTTCATTAGATATTGGTTTACTTTATACAAAAATAAAATATGACGACCGTTTGACTCACCAGATCGTATATGTCGATCCCCATAATGTTGATTCGGAATAGTTATGTTTTTCTATGTGGTGAATGCTGCAATTTCATGGAGTCTAATAAACAGCTGGTTTCTGCTTCTTCAAACCACTCGGGATTATAGCTTCATATTAGGCTAGCCAAGAATGTGTATAGTTCGACCATTAGTACGTATATTACCGTGGTTCATGTGGCATCGCGACCAAATGATATATCCACACGATCTTCTGTGAGGATAATGCAGCTATGTTACACAAATAGCGATGGGTATGTTAAAGGAAACTTGACAAAGCATATTGCACCCAAATTTTTATCCACATAGACTTTGACGGTGTGATTATTACGCAGAAGGTTAAACTCTGGTGACAATCTGGTCGATTTGTTCACTAAGTCCCTTCCCACATCTACTTTTGAAAAATATGTTCATGGTATTGGAATGCGTAGGCATGGACCTCATTTTATCCTAAGGCGAGTTTGCAGTTAACCTAGTGCACACTTTTGGTGGGGGCAAATATTGTCTTTAGGAGCCCCGGCTGTGATGCGTGACTTGAGGCGTACATTTCTGTTTTGGAGTTTGGCAGGCAACATGAGATTGTTCAACATTCTAAAGACAATATTTATGCCGCAACCAGCCAGAAAAATATCAACTCCAATTTCTAGAATATTACGTCGGGCAAGAAGACACTACTGCGAAAGAAGAGGCGAAAAGCAAAGATGGGGTTTTTTGCCAGGCGTGGTTTGGCATTCAAGGAGATATTTGAGACGGACGAAGAAGAATTTTAAGGCATTTCAAACTATTTTTGGAAACTTATAATCGGGCGGTTGAACATTTATTTCTGATTTATTGGAGTGAGTTTCCAGATTTGAGAGTTGAATATTGATTTGTAATTGTAATTTCTTGATTTATTAATTTCAATTATAATTAATAATACAAGAAATACAATGGCTCAGTCACTTCAACAAATGACTCAGAATTTTATGAAGTTAGAGCGGTTCGATGGAGGAAATTTTAGGCGTTGGCAGAAGAAGATGCATTTCCTACTCACCACACTGAATGTGGCCTATGTTCTGAAAACACCATATCTAGAGGAGCAAGAAAATGAAACATTAAGCTCGAGACTGGAAAGAACAAAAGTGAAGTGATGGCTATTGCAAGGGACACATTCTGAATGCTTTAGCAGACTCTCTGTTTGACATCTACCAGCTTGTGGAGACTGCCAAAGAACTGTGGGATACTTTGGAAGCTAAGTATCTAACGGAGGATGCAACAAGCAAGAAATTTCTGGTTAGTCATTTTATGAAATATAGTATGGTAGATAATAAACACATTATAGATCAATTTGCAGATACATTTTCTTAAGTCAATTTAACTGCAAAGATGAATATGGTTCCATAGTTGTGTCTTCTATTATTAAAAATTTCCACCTTCCTAGAAAGAGTTTAAGAAAAGTCTTAAACCACAAAGGAGAATCTTACTCTCGAGGGAACTAGCCCAGACACCTTGATTAGAGCAAAGAGACTCAGAGCCTTAGTAGGATTTGAGATATTATTAAGAGTCATGTGAGTTGGAGATAAAAATGACAAAGGAAGAATTCCTATAATAAAATGTGATAACAAAAATCAATGACTGATTTGAAAAGAAAAAGAAAGGTTATGTTAGTTTCTACGGCAAGCGGGACATTTCAAAAGTAGTGTAGGTCATTTAATAATAAGAAAATCCAGACATTAGATTAAAGTCTAAATTTGTGACTCTGTTATTTCACCAGGGGATTGTGCCCTCCCGAGGATGCTGTGATTGGTGGATGGTCTGGAGCTACAAGGGGAAACATGTAACTGGTTTCAGGCTGATCTTTGAGTCGAGATAAGTTTATACTATCTAAAGTAGGAATTTTTTGTTGGGAAAGGATATTTTAACATCAAAGATGACAAACTTAATATTAATAAATAATCATTCTATTTACCTTAGCATTTCTTTTATTTATGGCATGCTAGAGTGGGTTATTAATACTAGGAAAATGAATAAAATGGTTAAATTAGATTTAATTCCTAAAGTATGATAACATAGGAGATAGATGTAAAATATGCATGCAGACTAAAATAACTAGAATGGCATTTCCTAAAGTGGAAAGAACCACATTTTTGCTAGAACTTGTTCATAGTGATGTATGTGATATGAATAGCAACCCCACTAGAGGAGGCAAAAAGTATTTTGTTATATTTAAATTATGTTATATTTATCTTTTGCAGTCAAAAGATGAAATTCATAACAAATTTATGGTTTACTCGCAGTTGAAAATCAATGTAATGTCAAAATAAAAGCGGCTAAGGTCTGATGAGGAAGATATCATTTTTCTGAATATTGTGAAAATGTGGGTATTTTTACATGGAAACACGCACGCCATACACCTCGACAAAATGAATTGTTCTTTGAAAGAAAGAATAGGACCTTAAGCGAAATGATAAATGCTATGCTCTCTAGTGGGGCTTAACCCAGTTATTAGGGTGAAACTGCTTATTGCATGTTATATACTTAATAGAATTCCTATTAAAAGAATAACATTACTCATATGAGCTCTACGGAAAAACGAAACCTAACTTGAGTTATTTTAGAACTTAGGGTTGGCAGGCATTTATGGATTGCGATCCTAAAAGGAAAAAGTTAGGAGAAAAAGGGTTAGATGTATATTCCTTGGCTATACTTTACATAGTAAAGCATATAGGTTACAGTAATTAGATTAATAGTTTCATGAAGTCGTAATCTAGAATCAGGCGATGCGGTATTTTATGAAAACCAGTTTTCTCTATACCAGTTAAGATCTAATCAAGAAAATTTTCTTTACCTTAGAAAAGTATTGAACACCCTAGGTAGATCTATTGAACCTAGACGTTAAAGGGCAAGGATTACCAAAGTCGTTTGGTCACGATTTTGTTGTTTATCTTGTAGAAGAACTAGGAATTCTCTTAATGACAAATAATGGTTTCATCTGTCATGGAGGCGGATCATTCAACCTTTGAGAGGCTATAGAAATCTATTGATTACGCTTTTGGAAAGAAAGCGGGTTAATGATGAGATGGATTCTATTAATGGCGTGGAAGCAAACATTGGGAAGCATTATTTCCTGGATTCAGCGATTGATTGTAAGCCAGTTTTTAAAAAATGGAAGGAGTTTGATAAAGATTATTGATAAGTTCAACAGAGATGGTTATTAAAAGGCTTGTTTGTAAAGGATTAGTGACTTTGTGCCATGTAAACTCAAACATAGATCTGTACCATTAGTATTGTTTGGATTCTATATATAACTAAATTAATCAATGGATATTAAAACGGCTTTCTAAATGTTGGGAAAATATATAGATAGCCAGAAGGAAGTATTATAGGAGATAAAGTTATATTTGGTTTAATCTCTATGAACTGAACCAACAACTCAACGATGGCATAAAAATTTGTGGGATTATAAAAAACATATCAAATGATTATGGATAGTATGAATGGGTTCAATCTTATTGTTTAATAATAAGATTTAAGATAAAGGATTATAATGAATAAAATATTAATTTTAATTTTTAATCATTGGATATGAAAGTGTAATATTTCAGCAATATCAAAACTTCCGGATGAAGAATATGACGTGGATGTTATTGAGAGACCAAGAGTGGGAAGAAAATGATGGTGCATTCTTATAGTCACGTTCTCTTAGAAAATTCATAGAAAATTGATAATAAATGACTAAAATATCAACACCATTTTGATCCATTTAAAGTGTAATCTCATGTGTGGACAGAGTTGTTGATCATTATTATATACAGGTGAGTTGATAACGATCATATGCAATGACTTAGCATACTGAACTATCATTTTTGAGTGGGAAACTTCAGTAAATCTTAATGACAAGACTGATGACATTGCATTCATTAATCCAGTGTTGAAATATAGGAAAACTATGATTAATGGAAAATAGATATATCTGCAGAATATCTTGGGTTCTGAGATGGTTCTGATTAAGATATGAATAGTGAGATATTCTTCATACTAGATGGATTGAATCTTTACTTGGGAGATGATTATGATGCGGATGAAGAAGTAAGGCGTTATGGGATTCAATAGTAACTCTTGTTAATGGCATGAAACCAAGCGACAGAAGGCAGATATTTAAGTTTTCCTGCTAAAAATACACATGTGACTAAACAGATTGTGCAGTATCTTCTTGATGTGGCCCTTTGAACCGCTCACCAGGCTTATAATTAATTGTGTGTCAGCATATTAGTTTAAACCGCCCTTATCTTAAATGGATTAATAACGATGTTATAATAACCATAATTAATAAAATCAGTAGAAAAATTGCTGAATCTTTATAGGTGGACTTACCAAAGGATTAGTATTGAAGCGATCAAGAGGATGGGACTTAAAGCCATGATTCAGAATCAACTCTTGGGTGACTGAGCTAACCTTGGACATCAGTTTCTTGGAGTTAATGACAATACACCATATCTTGTGGTTTCAACCAGTTAAAATTCTTGAATCAATATTAGAGAATCTAGTTGAATTCGCATCTAAAGTTAGAGTGCTTGGTAAGAACATAAATAGAAAGATGGATAAGGATTGTTAACTCTTAATATTATGATGGTGTAGTTGAATATATCAGTTGAGAGTACTTTATAGTCTGCCCTATATGGTGGAGGGATAGTGCAGCTTCCTGCATAATCAGACTGATTCTAAACATCAGCAGAGAATAGATGAACCATGAGGCCAGTCTGGGTAGTTTTGAATACTCTGTGTTTTATCAGCATGTGTGGTTATATAGGTTAAATACGCAGATACTGGATTAAAGATCAAATTATTATGCCATCTTGATTAACATGATGATTTACTTTAAGTGAAATATTACCGTCGGGTGAAGGTTTATATCATCTATGCGTAGAAAATCAAAACAAACCAGATCATCATCGTATATTGCCAAATAGTGGGGTTGTTGAATATTTTCAAAATGAGTTTTAATTTTGGTTTGTGAAAATTCTTTATATAAGAAAGAATAGTGTATCCATCAAAACGAAAAGAATTAGTGGCTTCTCCGTCATTAGTGACATGGTTGAAACTAAGGTACAAAGTTTTAAGAAGGAAGACCTTAATAAAGTTGAGTCATTGAATCTGATGATTCAATCTTTTGGACCGTCGATAATTGAGTTTGATCATAGTAGATCGCGGATAATACGGTACTAATGGGACATAATAGTTAATGTTGTGACGTTGATGATTTTTATTCACCCAGTCAATTTTGTCATTGAACATGCTCTAATAAGGGTTGATGTGTTGTTGCTCCATTTTTCAAAATTGACACTTCACAAATCTCTCTCTCTCTCTCTTGCTCTGACGTGAGATTTTGGTTTGTTACCAGTTATTACTCAAATTAGAAAGTGATATCTTAGTTTATTGATTATAAATCTGAAGGTATTTGCTCCTTTCATTGATATGACAGAATAGAAGATCATCAGGATATTTAGTTTTATCTAGGACATTACAGTTCTTCAAATTTTTTTTAATTGAAGATAAATCATGTCTTGACAAGCCATGGTTTTTGTGACCAGAAGACGTTTAGATTTGTGACGAAGAACTGATTAATTCTTTAAATAATGTCATCAGTTTTTGTTGATTATGTTTCTCTTTTAAACATTAGGTTGTTCAGAAGACTAGTAAGACTCCCATATTCGGATTTTAAATTTCGTAGGTTCTTATCTGAAATCCTTTCAATTATTTCCATTTGCATAAAGTGAGTATGAATTTGACATTGGAATTCCATGACATTTTAAAACTTCCATGGAACTGATTTTGTGATTTTGGATAAATTTCAATAAAATCCAGTGGATGGAATAAGAAAAAAGCCAAAATAATGAAGTTTGGGTGATTCCAAACCCAAGGATTCAATTTTGTGCAACAAAATGCACCAAAAATTTCTCTCCCATTTAGACAATCATATTTCTTCAGTTCATTATTTAAATGTGTAGTCATATATTGTTTCTATAATATTTTGACTTTCTCTTGCTTATCTATTAGTTATAGCAATATTGAGAGGACGCACCATGCTCGGGATGTTATTTCTTTTGGCCTACTTGATCTACAAATTCCACCGAAGGCACTTATCATTAGATGAAGATATTGAAGAATTCTTGCAAAATCGGAAAAATTTCCAGCCCATCAGGTATTCTTATTCACATTTGAAGAAGATGACTAATAATTTTAAAAATAAATTAGGTCAAGGCGGCTTTGGCTTTGTATACAAGGGTAAACTTCGAAGTGGTTGAAATGTAGCAGTAAAAATGTTGATAAGATCAAAAGCTAATGGGCAAGATTTCATTAAGGAAGTTGCTACAATTGGAAGGATTCATCATATCAACATAGTACGATTTGTTGGATTTTACGTGGAAAGATCAAAATGGGCCCTCATATATGACTTCATGCCAAATGGTTCTCTTGATAAGTTTATCATCCTTAAAGGTGAAAAGAGCATTCCTTTAAGTTGGGAAAGGTTGTACAAGATTGCACTTGGGGTAGGGCACGTAATTGAATACTTACACCAAGGTTGTGATATGCAAATTCTACATATTGATATCAAGCCACACAATATTCTTTTGGATGAAGACTTTACTCCAAAAGTTTCTGACTGGCCTAGCAAAGTTATATTCAACAGATGAAAGTGTTGTGTCTCTCACTGCAGCTCGAAGGACATTAGGTTACATTGCTCCAGAGTTATTCTATAAAAACATTGGACATGTGTCATATAAAGCTGATGTTTATAGCTTTGGAATGTTGTTAATGGAAATGGTGGGGAAACGGAGGCATGTGAGTGTAAATGAAGAAAATCTAAGTGATATTCCCTCATGGATTCACGAGCAAATTGAACAAGGTGGAGATATGGAAATGGGTGATATCACAAATGATGAAAAGAGATATATAAGCAAAATTATCATAGTTACACTATGGTGTGTGCAAATGAAGCCCACCGACCGTCCTTCTGTGAGCAAAGCCCTAGAGATGTTGGAAGGTGATGTTGAAATCTTGCAAATACCTCCTAAGCCTACTCTGTTTTCTCATGAAATGTCATTTCAGGATCATCAAAACAACCCAATAAGGGATCCAATTTCCTCATGCAATGCAAGTCTTACAATTAGCTTAGATGGAAGGTAACAATATATCTACTTGTTGTTGGAGTGTTGACTCTAGGGTATTCAAATATAGTAAAATTACTGGTTGAAGTTTCAGTTTTGAAACATGCAATGTATACTATCTGATGAACAAATGTAAATGTGAAAGCAGGTTATACGAAGTGTTACATAACAGTTTACGATATATCACGAGACTAGATCTTAACTTTGATTGCTAGCTTGAGGCTGTGATAGAAATTAGGTAGATCGAGGCTAGTGTTTACGACACTATGTCATAAGGCGATTTCGCCTCTTGTGGTGTATGGAATACCAAGCGTTTTCCTCCCAGGATACAATGATCTTCACACAGATAGAAGTAGCACTCCTATCTATCTGTCAGTAGACAAGCTATGTTGTGTACTCTCGAAACCTTGCCTTAAATCACAGAAAGTGTCAAACAAGGCTACCTCAGTGCATTGTTTTCCGAATGAAAATGACTGAAATTCGTTTGCTATATTTTAGAATGACAATGAACCTGAGTATTTATAGACCTCTTGGTGACTTTCCGGACAGTCACCATCCTAAAGACACAACTCAAAATGAAAAGACACAACTCAAAATGAAAGGACACAACTCAAATTGAAAGTCCAAACAACACCTTTTCATGAACGGATACAACTCAAACAGAAAGTCCAAATAGCACCTTTTCAAGAGGGTCACTTGGGAGCCTATTTTCTCATTCATTTCTTACTCGATTTGTGTGAAACCTTGGAAAAAATTCAATTTTTCTGAAAGAGGGTAAAACGGTAATTTCGGTTGAAAACCAGAAATTCTCTATATCTCGGATGATGAAACGGACTGTGCCGTTAAATTCGTCTCGCGAAATCTAGTGACCCGGAAAAGTTTAGTCAAATTAAGGATAGTCGAGAATGTTTTGCAATTTCAGGTGATAAATCTTAATATTAGGGATGAGTTTTACAAAGAAATTTAGTGAAATGAGCAGGTTAAAGTTCATTTAAAGGAATTTAGGCCCGAAAGAAATAAAAATTTTCGAGCAGGACCGAATAAAATAATATAGACCATGTATCCAAATGATAATAAATAATAATAATATAATAATATTATAATAATAATAAAAAGAAAAAAAAAATCAATCATAAAAAGGGGTAGAGGAACGGACAGGAGGAGAGGGAGGCGTTGGAGAGAGAGAATTGTTTTTTTTTAATTTTTTTCTCTCTTTATTTCTTTCTGGATCTGAAAATCGGATAGTAGGGGTTTCACTTCGAAATTTGAAGGCGAAATTGATCTACGTGGCGAGAGCTGCAGCGTGGACACCAAAAAGTTGGAGTTTAGACAAACTCCAGCTGAGGTAGAGGGTTTTATCCTGCTTGTTTTTTACCCTTGTTTAAGTGTTTTGTAAATGCTTGTGTTGGTTTGAAGTAGTGAGAGCCCGTTTGATCGGTCCCAAAATCTTGGAACCCAGTGGAAATTTTGGAGAATTTTAGACCCATTGGGCGAGTCAGTGGCTGTGTAGAAACTATTTGAGTGTTTGTTTAATAATTTATGAAATAAATTGTGTTTTAATGTATAGGTCATTGGAGATAAAATTGTGATTTACTCAGGTATATGGAATATAATTGTAGTATAGGCCATTGGAGATGAAATTGTGAATTCATAGAGTAAAGAGCTAATTTGGGTGTTGTTTGATCGTATTGTTAGATTACATGTAGTGTGATTGCAAATTTGAGAATGTTGCATAATTAATATATTGAATATATATTGTATAAATGGTTTTGGAAATGACATAATGCATTTTCATATACCTTTGAGTAACTAGAGATTAGGTGTTAGTGCATGGCGTAGATTTTTACGAAAAGCGAACATGGTTGCGAAGGAATTTCTGGGATGATTTTAGAGAGTGGGTTGGGAGATAGGCCCAGCGGATCATTTCGGTTCAGGGACCGTGGCCCCATTTCGGAAGCTCACTGACCAATTCGCCTCGGAGGGTAGTCCATGTACACAGAGCACTTAGGTAGTATATTTTCAGAACAACGGGTTTGTTTGAAATGATTATTTTCTCATACATGGCTTAGGCAAGTGTGAAGTCGGTGAGGACTCGAGGCGTAGGAGCAGGCGTTTAGACATTCAAGTAGGGATCCACGTATTTGCTTGGTGTGTGTGTTTAAATTAGAGCATTGCATAATATGCACTTGGGGTGGGTAACCCATTTAGGGTGATTCCCTCTTTTAGGCGATACTTTCACCTGTCGAGGAATTTTTTTCAGTGCAGGGTGTTGAGAAGACAGCTCTTCTTGAGACCGATTTGAAGAAAGCGGGTTTAATGACTTTGATGGTTTGGATAATATTAGAAATGTTAAATTTTAATATGTATTTGTATTAGAGAAATGTATAACTCTTGGACTATTGGAATATAGTTTGTGATATTTATTTTTTGTAGTATTGGTTTATGGGCTGAGGCCATTTTTACTCAGGTATGCGTCTTGTGATACGAGACGTATAGATTTTCCGCGAGGTTGGCCAGGTGGTCAGCGGACCCCCCGGTTTGGGGCGTCACGAATTTGAAAATGAATGGACCTCCTTGCATTATTCTCCTCAACGGTAGAGTATGAACCCCTGAAGTATTGTTCAAAATAACAATTGAGTCCCACTTTAATTTAGGCTCAAGTCAGCCAACAACTCCAGTTTTACCTTTGAAAAAAAACCTATTTTGAAGTACTGACAGTCACCTTGTGAATGGAAAATTGGTTGTTAGTATGCAAATGATAATGCTGACACAATATAGAGAGTACATCTTTGGAAAGATCATGCTTCGAGATAGGTAGGTTTTGGCCTTGAACCTTCCCTAGTGAAAGCCCATCAGACATATCGGCTAAATAGTGAACGTGATGTCTTAAAATATTTAGCTGTTTGATAAATCAGATTGAATAGACTTCACAGTCTCTTTCCCCTGCCTGATTGGTTCTCATGATTGTGTTCATTTTGGCCCTGAACAACTCTTGGTTTTCATGAGTGCTTTAGAGAATTCAGCCTTTATAAATTCTCATAGAAGAGGCCCCTTTACACCCATATAGGTTACTCCTATTAGGAATATCCTGCAATATCCCACTTGGATTTTCCAAGTTATAAGAATCATTAAAAGCATATCTTACCCTAATAAACTCTGCAGGCAGCACTAGTTTATCATAGGAATAGGTAGGAGAAATTATCTCCTTAAGCTATTTTGAATCACGCATAGTCGATTGTCCCTTTGAACTGGATCTTGGGATCTCCAGTCAACTAGGTTGGGTTGCATTAAGGTGATTCTTTTGTTATAGGCTTTAATCTCATTCCCTCGATGTGCGATTTACTTGCTCTCGTGAGCCTTTGGTAAGTGGGTTCGCTTCGTTATCCTTTGACTTTATATAATCAATAGAAATAATCCCATTTAGAACAATTGCCTAACAGGTGTTATGTCTCGCATTATATGTCTAGACTTACCGTTATACATGCCGTCTGTGCCTTACCAATTAAGATTAAAAAACATACGTATATCTGAAATTGTTGGCACGGGTTTAGGCCATATTGGAATATCCTTTAGAAATTCGCGAAGCCACTCAGCTTCTTCTCCTACTTTATCTAAAGCAATAAATTCAGATTCATTGTGGATACGGCAGTACACGTTTGTGAAGTTTCCAAGATACCTTCTCCACCAGAGTGTAAAAACATAACCACTTGTAGATTTGTATCCTTCATATTAAAGATATAGTTTGCATCATATACACTACAATGCTATTTGGATCATCTTGTGTAATGCAATCCATAATTCTGGGTATATCTTAGGTATCTGAGAACCCTGATAATTGCCTTCCAATGGTCTACTCTCAGATTATTCGTATATCTACTCAGTTTACTAATGGAGTATGCTATATATGGTCTAGTGCAGTTCATGACATACATTAGACTTCCTATGATACGAGAATATTCTAATTGTGATATGCTTTGACCAATATTTTTAGACAAATGAATATTTATATCAACTGGTGTTCTAGCAATGTTGCTTTCATCTTTGTCGAACTTGTCAAGTAATTTCTCAATATAATGTGATTGAGATAATATAAGTCCACCAGATGTTCTAGAAATTTTAATTCTGTATAAAATACACGACACCTAAATCCTTCATGTTAAATTTACTAAACAACATTTTCTTTGTAGTTGTAATAATATAATTATTGCTACCCAAAATAAGCATATCATCCACATATAGACAAACAATGACATATCCATTATTTGTGTCTCTAACATAGACACATTTATCACATTCATTAATTGTGAAACATTTAGTATCATTACCTTGTCCAAATATCTGTATCATTATTTTTGGTGCTTGCTTTAAACCATAAAGTGATTTAACAAGTCTACATACTTTCTTCTATTGTCCCGGAGAAATAAACGCCGAGGTTGGTCTATACCATTTTATAATTTAAGTCACCATTTAGGAAGCTGTTTTCCACATCCATTTGGTGTATCTCAAGATTATGGAATCTTGCAATGGCTGTGAGCATACGAATAGATGTTATTCTCGTGACAGGAGAATATGTATCAAAGTAATCAAGACCTTCTTTTTGTTTGCCACTACAAATTAGCCTTGTACTTATCAATTGATCCATAAGTTTTAATTTTCCTCTTGAAAATCCATTTACACCCCAATGGTTTACTCCACGGAGGAAGATCAATAACTCCAGGTGTGATTTGCATGATGATTCATTTCACTGTTCTGACTTCCACATAGGTGCTTCAGGAGTGGACATTTCTTCATTGAAGATTTGAGGCTTGTTTTCTAACAAATATGTTAGAAAATCTAGACCAAAGGACTTGGAAGTCCTTGCCCTTTTACTGTGTCTAAGTGCCTCTTCACTTTCATCATTTATAAACTCATGATCTATATCAGCAGTCGCGGTATCTTAAGGTTCTTTTAGAAAAAACTCCATCCACATGCATTTTTGGAAATATATTTTCAAAGAATGATGCATTTCTTGACTCAAATTATTATATTTGACAGAAAATAATATCTCAGAATATCATATTTATGCACTAGAAACTATATGCACTACTATTTATTGAATAACCAATGATGCCACAATCAATAGTCTTAGGTCCTATTTTAATCCTTTTGGGAATAGGAGCCATCACCTTAATAAACACCCCCATACTTTTAAATATTTGTGGAAGGACTCGAGCCTTTCCATAATGAATAAGGGTTTTTTGTCTAACTTCTTGTGGGGTAATTTATTTAAAATATAATTTCTTTGAAAGCAAAGCACCCCACAGAGCAGTAATCTGAACTAATCAACATAGCATTCATTATCTCTTTCATCATTCCATTTTTCGTTCGTGATTCCATTTTTGCTTTGAGGTGTAGCGGCCTAAGCCCGATCCGACCCGAAGAAAGCGGTAGGCGAAACGAGGGCCTTGTTTATTTCTTTTAGTTATCGTTTATTAATTTTTTATTTTCAAAGTGAGACCAATCCCCGACCCGACGAATAGCGAATCAGAAGCAGACCCGGTTTTATCGGCGTTTTCATTTATCTTATCAGCTTGTGTTATTAATTCATTTAGTTCAAGCGGTTGATTTGGGCAAGCCCGCAATCATTTACAATTTCAAAAGCAATTGGTAGGCCAAGCATTAACAAAATACATTTACAAAGAAAAAGCATTCTATGCCCTTTTCAAAGATGATACAAGAAATCAAGTTTCGGGGTTTATAACTGTTCTAAAACACCACTTGTTCGAAAGATGATATGCAAAATTACGGGTATACACTTATGCCGTACTTTCTCTATATTTCTGTATTTGCACGATCTTGGCCTTCTTCTCTGCTTTTCGATACTGCGCATAGTTAAAACTACACGCTAAGCATTTTCATGCTTAGTGGTTCTCTGATTATTCCAGTATTCAATTTAACTCGGCAAGAATTTATCATTAAACTATGCCTAATATATCAACATATACTCATGCTTTCAATGTACAAATCATTTCATGAGATTCAAGCATATACATAAAAATATCTCATTGCACTCGTCAATGTTGGCTATTTCACCTTGACTATTCGATTCACAATTTCTGGCGGATTCCGTTTGATGAATCCCGCCCTTATTATCATTCGGTAATGTGTTTATACATTTTACAATTCTATCTCCCATCATGCCGGATGCCGTTTGGTGCATCCCGACACGTGGTATCAATTGACCGGTCTCGGTCATACCAGGATGCCGTTTGGTGCATCCGAGCGCGTGTTTATCGCCGTACCGCCATGCCATCATGACGGATGTCGATTGGTGCATCCGCCGTGGGACATTTCTTGATGCCATGCCCGTCGCCGGCGGATGCCGATTAGTGCATCCGCCCAGTGGGACATTGGATGAACTGGGGTGCGCCGTGGCGGATCTTGGAATTTAATTATCCGTCGGCGATTCATTCGGTACATTATTCACTTCCGCAATTAGACGGATTAGTTTGGTAGATCCGTCCTTATCATCACATTCACTTTTCATCCGATTATCGATTATCACATTCAATTTACGTATTCACTTTCGTATTATCTTTCAGATATACTCAATCGTAATCATATGCATACTCATTCATGTTTCATTCATGTGCTCATTCATAGTTAATTGGTAAACTACCAAAATACTTGAATTTAAGGATAGAGTCGAGAGAACAAACAAATTATCAATTCCGTTTCTTTCTCGATGTCAATCCTAGGCGGGTTGTCGATCTTCACCCACTGTGATCGAATACAATTTATTCACTCTTAGTGATTATGCAAATGTCGTGCTAAACGAATATCGTTAAGAGCAAAGCAAGCTGCGAGGAGTGGTGAGTACGGTACATTTTGGCTTTAGACTCATTCTTATTCCCCTATGAGTCTGCTTTGCCTTACGAATTGGAATCATTCCAATCGGATTATCCGACTAAAGTTATGGCATTTTCATGCCAACTAATCAATTTCTTAAAATTTACCTTTGGGGACAGTTGTATTACAAAATTTTTCTAGGGTTCTAACTTCATTTTGACACTATCTCTTTGTACTCATTAAATGGAGTTATAAGGGTTCTATTCAATTGGAATCACCCAATTCGAACATCGAAACTCAAGTTCGTCAGAAACAACTTGGGACCTCTATGTTCAAAGCTGGAACCGAGTTTGGCTTGCACATGGCTCCACTTTGAGTGAATTTTTAGGCCTCTTAGGATCCAGAATTTGTGATGCCTATTCTTAGTTTATTCTCCTTGAAGTCTAGTTTTACACAGCCACTTGAATCACTCAAATTGGATAGAAATGGTGAGTTATGGCCAAATACAAGCGGTCGAGCGAGAGCAGGCAGCGGGTGTACCAGTACACCCCTAAAGTGTCACCGTACTTTGGCCAAAATTGACCAGAAGCAGTGTACCGGTACACTTTCAAAGTGTACCAGTACAAGTCACCCGAAATGCCTTAAAATGTGTGTTTTCTCACATTTTTTATACTGATCCCGATCAATTCTACACTTCAAACACACATCAAAACCATTCAGACTCACCTTAGAATCTCTTTTCTCAATTCCTCTTTCAATTACATATAACTGCTTTAAAAAATTCTTTCCTTGAATTTCTTCAAAGATCATTCAACATGAGTTTGTGACATCCTCAAACCAACCATGATGATTTAGTTAGGGTTTATTCTAGCTAACTCAAGAACTCAAATTAACCATGGATCCATCTGAGAGGATTATGATTATCTTATGCATATAGGGTTTACCACAACCTCAACAAGTTAAGGGTTGTGTGATCTCTTCCACACAAAACCCTAGACAAGAGGACCATTCTCCAAGAGCAAAAGCCTTGAAATCAAAACATGATCCTAAGATGAATACATACCTTAGTTTTAGTCTTCTCTCCTTTCTCCTTCTTCATACTCTCTTCTTCCTCTTGTTCTCTCCCTTCTTATCCTCTGGGTTTCTTTAGGGCAAGTGGAACCAAATGAATTTTAGCTTTGTTTTCCACATATTTTCAACTTTTCATAAATTGCAACTAGCCCTCATATCTTTAATTTTGCAATTCAGCTTGTTTTATTTCTACTATGGCCCATCTACTGCTCCCTTTTTTATTTTATACCCCTTATGGCATTTACAATTTTGTCCTTGTTCTAAGTACCATTTCGGGTTCACTAAATTTATCATTTCATAACTTGTCAATTTACAATTTTAGGAAAACACAAGTTTGGCTCAATTTATACTCAGAATATATAATAAAATTATTATAAAAATTCACAGGGTATTTTTAAAGTACATGGGGTGTATAAGGCGCGAAGTTCAGTGAATAATCCCATGTTCTTGAATGGAACCATTCGAGGCGATTTACATCATATTCACCACCTCGATAGCTTCTTATTCTTGCTTAATCTCTGCAAGTAGATTCTCCAGCCTCATTCTTATAACGCATAAATTTTTCCAGTAAGCTTCAAAACTTTACTCCTTGAAATATGCAGCATTATCTTGTGCAATCATCAATAAAAGTCACAAAATATTTCTTTCCTCCTCTAGTTTGAACATATTTCAAATCACATGTATCACTATGAATCAACTCTAGAGGTTCAGTACTTCTTTCAATATTTTGAAATGATGCTCTAGTTAATTTTGATTCAACACATGTCTCACATTTATGATTTGCATCAATATTAAATTTAGGCAACAATTCTATGAGGTTCATTAATTTCGCAAAGTATCAAAATTAACATGTCTAATCTACCATGCCATATATTAGGGACTCAAAGAGTATAAGCGAAGATGTATTTCTTATTATTAAAATCAGATACAATAGTCATTACACATTCATCTTAAAGAGCCCATGCTCATATCCGCGCCTACATAAATCCCACTCTTAGTGAAATTTTATTTTCCAGTTCAAAAACCAACCTAAACCCTTCTTACTCAACAACGATCCGGACACAAGATTCTTTCAAATTTACCCGAACATGCAGCGCATCATTGAGAGTAAGCTCTTTCTGGAAGTCATCTTCAATATAACCTTTCCTTTGCCTTGACTTTTTGGAGTGGAATTTCCCATAAAGAGTTGTTCTCCATCATTGATTAAGCCATATGAAGAGAACATCTTCTTATCGAACATATGTGTCTAGTGGCCGATTGTCCCACCCACCATTCCTTAGTATTTCCCACAAGTTGACTTCGGATACTACAGTAAACTTATGTTAGAAGCATTTTCAAAGAAGTTTTCTATTGGATTTTATATTGGCGACAACCTTTATCATATGATTCATATTTCTGGTTTAAACGTCTTTGCAAATAATCAGTTTGATACCTCTACAATGATGCTGAACTCATGAGATCTTTTATTTATGACAAACTAACATCTTCTTTTGTTTAGTTTCTCTCTAACAATCATAATGCATGCATTCATGGAATGTTATTTTCTTTTAGACTCTATGTCATCCTCTATCCTCGATCTCACGATCAAATCTTCATGCTTCATTTCTTTGCGTTTGTGTTTCAAAATAATTTTAAGTCCTTCAGATTTGGCGGTAATTTCTCCAATAGTGCAGCCACTTAAAAAGATTCACCTAAACGCCATCCTTAAACATGAATTTCATGGGATCACTTGAAGATCTTGAACTTGACTTATAATAGTCTTGGGGTCACCATTTTATAATCAAGGAATCTGCCCCTATGAATTTCTTCATTCCGACATCCTCTGTCTTGTATTTTCTATTCAAGGATTCTGAAACTTTCTAGCACGTCTTGATTGGACTATACACATTATATAATGTATTTATCCAATCCATTGAGATATAGTTTTTGCAAAGAAAATCGAGAGTGCTTCCATTACATCCACAGCAATAAACAACGTGGTCGGCCTCATTCTCACTTACAAATGGAAGTATCCTCACGAAGAAACTTTCTTAAGTTGTGATGAGATAAAAACAACATTTTCTATTATCTCTTGGAAATGTTAGTTTGGGCTTTTGGGTTTCTCACAGTGGGCGCTAGTAAGGTGAAATAGGCACCACAGACCTGACATGGTTGTAGTAGGGAACATTAATATCATTTGCATCCATTTCTGACAAACAAGATTTTACAAACTATTCAAACAATATAAACGATGAGTGTAAAACGGCAGTCCATATTTACTGTTTTGAAGTACCTACTTTAACGTTTTTTGTATGGTTTATCAAGAATCCTTGTTTGGTGTAACATTTTAAATTAAACAGAAACCGAATCAACATTTTATATCAAAACGGAACCTGATAAGTAATTAAACTAATTGAAATCTGTCATAAGAATGTTTGGAGTGTTGACTCAGGGTATTCGAATATAGTAAAATTCTTGGTTGAAGTTTTGAGTTTTGAAACATGCGATAATACTAATACATTAACAAGTAAATGTAAACGAGTTATCACGGAAGTGTTACATAGCGAGTTTACGATATATCACGAACTAGATACTAACGATTCGCGAGAACAGGAACTATGATAGATCTTTAGGTAAAGATCAAGGCTAGTGTTTGACACTAGTAAGGCGGATTTTGCCCCACTCTTGGTGCTTATAGATGCAGAAATGCACTGTGTGGCGCCCGAAACGGGGTGTCAGATTTGACTACTCGTCAACCCGCGGAAATACTCGTGAATGTCAGGTGACCCGACATCTCTCACGAAAATCGGGCAGAGTCTCCTTTGTACAGGGAGCTCTACCCAAGAACCAACCTGTGCCAAACAATCCAATATAACATATCCAGTAAAAGCGGCCACTTGGGCCTAAACCAATACTCATCCAAATAAATACCAACTATATACAACATATTAAAATTTATAAATTCTAATACATGCATACAACTAACTACAAAGCCCGCAACCCGGCTTTCTTCTCAAACTAGAGCCTCCAGTAGTCGTCTTCTCGAGCTCCACATTGCACGAAAAATAATATCCCTTGGGGTGAGCTATCGCCCGGTAATTAGAATCACCTAAAGTGGGTTACTTTCCACCTAAGTGCATATACAATGCTCAAGTAAACCCGCATTCAAGCAAATTAAATGATCCTACTTGAATGTCTAACACCATCCCCATGTCTCGAGTCCTCCAGAGCTCCTCGCTTACTAAGTCATGTATGAGAAAAACATCATTTTCAAAACAAAACTTGTTGTTTTCGAAACTACACTACCGAGATTCGGTAAAATGATGGGACTACCCTCCAAGGCGAATGTGTTGGAGAACTTCCCGAAACAGTCATGGTCCTCATCCGAAATGAACTGTTGGACCGTCTCCCAACCCATTATCCGGAAATTCATCCTGTGAAATTCCTTTCCAAAAACGTTTTCGTTTTTCTTTCAATTTTTCATGTCATGCACTCATCTAATTTCTAGGCTACTCCGTTTTGATGCATTATGCCATTTCACACAATATATGCAATTATATTAATTATGCATATATTATCCAAATTCACAATTTCTACATGTAATTAATGATATCAACCATCACCAAAATTAGCTCACTTGAGCTAAACACAATTAGTTTCAATGGCTTTACCAGCGATTATATTCTATATAATTATGGCATCATATTAACACATCAAGCATTAACCTATTGATTTCTTTAATTATTAACTCAAGACACTCACATCAAACAATTCCAATGCCAAAACACATGGACATTTATGTAGTGCATTTCGCCTGGCTGAGACTATTTTTTACGGGTCCTAAAAACGAGCAAGTGGAAATTTGTCCACGGGCAACCCACTCCTCCTACATTGGTTCCTCTTGGTGGAACCGAATTTCCATAGCCATTCGACCTCCTTACACACAAAACACAATTTAATGCATAATAAAAAATTACAGCACAGCGGCCCCAAACGTGGTAGGCTTGTCATAGAACTCGATAAATTCCAACAATTTGGTCCCATGTTTTAGGACCGATCAAACGGTCCCTCACGGCCTCAAACCAACTCAAACATTACAAAACACTTAAATAAAGTGTAAAACAAGTATGATGAAACCCCTACCTCACAGAGTTTGTTGAAAACTCCCAAGCAGGTGCTCGTCTCGCCGCGTAGAACAACTTTCCTTCTCGTTCAAGGAAAGAAATCCCAGCGGTCAGAACTCCCGGAATGTAGAGAGGAGCACCTTCTCTCTGCAAACTCAAAAAGCCTAACTTCCCTACACTTTCTGCATCTCCCTTCCCTTCTTCGTTTTGTTCTTTAATTTGGAGAAGGTCCGCTATTGCTATCTTGTCTTCTTCTTCATTTAACTTTCAAAAATGTCATCCATGTCCCCATTTGTCACTATTTGACACATGGCTTAATCTAAGCCATCAATTTCCATCATCTCTCTACTCATGCAACATGTATCTCATGAGTATATGTTATATGTGACTTTTGTCACATTAAATTTCATTTATATCCAGATGCACCGATTGCCTCGAGAAAAGCGTCACGATTAAATGTCTCGGAATTCGACGAAAGTCGACATGTTAGCTAGATTTAGTGAGGCGATTTATGGGTAAAAATCCGTTTCGTCATCGAATCTAGAAAAATTCGAGTTTAGACGAAATTACGATTTTATCATTTTTCCAAAATTGGAATTTTCTCGGGTCTTACATTTCTCCTCATAAAGGAATTTGCCGTCTTGAAATTCTAGACAATCAAACAAAACACGTCCACTTATGCGGCACTCTACCATGCATATGAAGCTCGTCATTAAATATTAAGCGGCCAAACCACGTACTTTCATCACTAGCGAAGGGATAGGTGGCGCGCTCGTGTCCTGGCGCTCCCGCGTTGAAGCTCCTCCACTCCATAGTGCCGCCATAGCACCCCACACTAGCCTCACGGTCTTGCGTCGTAAAACACGATCCATGGTATCAAAATGCTGGTCCCTCCTCGAAGGTCCCATCGGTGTCAACCTCGTCATCCCCGATCCACCACATGAGTTGGATGCGGAGTATGCCATAGGGCATGGATCGTGAATTGCCTGTGGTTTTTGACATCTTTGGCAGTAACGCCGGCGAGTGTGCAGTGCCTATCCTCTCGAGTATCTCGAAAGGCCTAATAAACCTCAATGATAACCGCAAACGTAGAACTTGACTACTCCCTCATAGGCATCACGCCCAGAAAGCGTGATCACCAACCTCGAACTCTATAAATTGACGTCACATATCGGCATAACTCTTCTACGGAAACAGAGCCATGAGAGGCAGTCGTATCAAGCTCACCTTCTCGGAGGTGTCTCTAATCGGATCGGGACGGTGATGGAGCTCTCTCCCACCTCGGTCGACATAGCGGTGACCTCACGTAGCCTCGAAACTACAATGCACCAGCGATTGCCATACGTATACTCGCACGATCGCGTTGTGGTAGAACCACTAAGGGCAATTGCTCTCCGGCTACCCTTATGATCCAAGGCCTTTTTCGTAGCATGTCCTCTAGCACTTTGTATATAATGCGCACGATGTGGCCTACCTGACTTTCATTCTTGGTGTGTAAAGCGATGACCTTCCCGAGTCCTGTCGGCAACGATCAATGGACACCGTCCAACCTAGTCCATGTCATAAGATGACATCCATATAAAGCCCTTGCCGGCTCAACAGCACCCAATGCAATCTCAAAGTATCAAATCTCGAGTCACTCTTGACTTCTATCACTCAACTCTAAGTCTATGTGATAACCTGACCGTGTGTTTTCATCTCGAGTCACTCCTATCACTCAACTCTAGGTCTTCGTGATAACATAACCATGTGTTTTCTCTCTCGGGCAACAAAACTTCTCGGCCTACTCTGCGAGCCTCTTACATTCACACAGAAATTTCGGATATCTCCACGGGTCTCTTACACCCCACACAGAAATTTCGGATAACTCCACGGGTCTCTTACACCCTCACAGAAATTTTGGATAACTCCGCGGGTCTCTTACACCCTCACTGAAATTTGGGATAGCTCCCCGGGTCTCTTACACCCACACAGAATTTGAGATCTCTCCCCGGGTCTCTTACACCCACACAAAAATTTGGGATACCTCCCCAGGTCTCTTACACCCACACAGAAATTCGGGATACCTCCTCGGGTCTCTTACACCCACATAGAAATTTGGGATCTCTCCCCCGGGTCTCTCGCTACAAATTTGGGATATCTCCCCGGGTCTCTTACACCCACACGGAAATTCGGGATATCTCCCCGGGTCTCTTACACCCACCTTTCGGATACTACCGCGGGTCTCCTTCACCTAACTCTAGGTTTCTCATCTTAGGGATTACGGCCCTTCTTGCTTTACTTGACACACTTCAGTACTCTTACATTTCCTGATTGACTATGAGTTTCATTGGACGTAGTCCCAAGGTAAACCGACCCACACTCACAAAGAGTGGTGAATGTCCATACCGTGCACCACACCCGACTAGACGCGATGTTACCGTGCACATGAATGCAATGATGCCATACTGTGACAACCCATTCTCGGGGGTCCACCATGAGCAGAATCTCAGAGATCTCTAACTCGTAATCTCGACCTATCAGGTCAACTCTCACCCTACATCCTAGGGAAGAACATCTATACCTGGCTTCTCTAAAGGCCCCTTAACCTCCTAAGCCCAAATCCATCACACAAGATGCAACAATGAGCGAATATGATGCATCCAATTTCGCCTTCTCTAGTCAGCAATTGCAAGAGTAAACGTACCCAGTATATCAATTGTCTGCGTGCTCAGTCTCTGTACCATGAGACCTCTACCTCCTAGGACAATCTTGCCTCATATGCCCAAGCTGTCGACAGAAATAACATATAATCTGCCCTACCTGCCTAGAAGTCCCGGCCTGTGAGTCCTGTACCTGACCTCGACCCACACTCACGGCCCCTACGGCCCACACTGTCTTCCCTTGAAAGGTGCTTGTATAGCACCATGGTAGCCCCAGTTCCTCGACCACGTACTAAGAATTTATGGAGGAATGGTACACTCTCTCATGTGTCCCTCACATTCTTCGGGGCTCTTGTCCTAAGATCACAGGATCCACATCTCTGGGGCAATCCCAGTCTCACATGCCCAGTCTATCGAGTAACATATTATGCGCCACTGGTGGCTAGATGCCAATCCCCACAGCCACGGTCCTGAAACTGGGAGTGTGACGAAGTCTGCACCTCTTCATTGAGCAAAGGTTGATCACTCCCCTCTTGCTACTAACACTCGCATCGAGTGCTCAGGAGCATCCTGCATCTCTCTGTATGGTGGTGTCCTGACCATGGAGTCCGTATCTGTAGGCGAAGTCTATAATGCGGCGAATGGACGGCTTGATCCATTCTCAAATCTCCTAACCTTGGCCATGTCCGTGGCCACGTAATCATCAGCAAATCGGGCTAGCTCTGTGAACCTAGCCACATAATCCATCACCGTCATCACCCCTGCTTCAGCTCTAGGAATTCCTGAGCCTTCGCATGCCTCGCAGTATCTGGAAAGTACTTACCCATGAAACGGCTCTGGAACTCGCCGTGTCATTGCCTCTAGGTCTCTAGAGGTCCTCTTATTTTCACCATACTTGGGCCTTACCACTCATTTGGAGCGCCGCTAACTTTGATCTGGTCACGTCGGTAATCTCCATGGCCTCTAACACCTTCTCGACTGCATGAACCAATGGTGCCACCGTCGGGTCCTCACTCCCCACAATGAATGTCGGAGGATGATGCGCTCTAAACCTCTGGAGGTTACTAGGACCTCCCTGACTACCTGCTATACCAGCCTGTGCTATAGTTGCCGCCGCAATACCTACAGCCTCATCGAAGGCCTATTGATCAAATGCGGTGGCGAGATTCAGTCTTGCCGTTAGTGCTAACCCCGGTGCCTCGTGGGCCGCCCTCGTCCTCGTCCTCGATATCATATATAGTTTAAATGGCAAGTTAAATCTGATCTGATATGCAAAAGGCATAACACTTAGCCGAGACACTATTCATATACAGAAAAACATTTTATATACTATGTCCTTGCATTTTATAGGCAATGCAAGACAATTTATTCAATATATCAAATCATATTTATCAACAAAAATTTTATTTTATTTTATTTTATTTTAAAATTTCTCTCATTTTATTTGATTTTATTTGATTTTATTTATTTATTTATTTTTCGAAAATTTTCTTTGTTCACGGTTGACCGTTCAGCGATTCTTTGTTCACCGATTCTTTGTTCCTTTGTTCGCTGATTCTTGTTCTGGAGTACGCCAGACGACCTAAGATTTGCAATACAATTCGGCCCAGAGTCCCTTCTTATGCAATCTGTATGTGTATTGCAATGCAAAAAACGACCCTTCAAGCCCCTTCAAAGCTACAGTATTGCGTATTAATTTTCGCTACACACCCCTCTATATTGCAATACAATTTTCCGACCCTGCTTTGCTCTTGTCCGCGATAATTTTTGTATTGTGACACTCTCTGCGGCCGGCCTTCTCTTTTAATAAACCTAAGTTTGTAATACAATTTTTTTCACAATACAAGGTGAGCGTGGCAAATCCGTTCTGCACTATTTTTTTTTTTCATTATTTTTTTTTTCATTTCTTCCGGCCATTGGAAAATACAAAATATATATATACCTTTTTTTTCCGAATACTGAATAAATTTATAAAAATTTGGCTTTTCTTCAATTTCTTGGTTTACAAATTGTAAAACCTTAGAAAATAATCTTCTTCACCTCATTTTTTTTTTCATTTAATTTTGGACATTTTGTCCAAAATCTCAAAACCTCATGATCCAACACTAAACCTAGTGTTCCACATTAAAATTTATTAAAATTTTATTTTGTCATCCAATAAACCAAATAAATTGATTAAAATTTATTTCATTTATTTTTCTTTGTTCTAGTTTACACACTATAAACTCCTAAAATTTTTTTCCAACCCATCATGTTTTTTTCCTATGTGCTAATCACTAAGCACACAAACAATCACAACACATAATTCATGTTATGCATATTTTTCACACAACCATTCCTCGGAAATCACACAAAACACACAAACATGCATGCGGTGTCTGGTTTTGTCTTGTAGTCTCTAGGTAATCTCATACCTAACCCAACATCGAGCCACACCAGAGTGGTGATGTTCTTACACAACTATGGCCTAAGCGAGCCCTCGAGCCACAGGGCATTCGTATGCACAGGCGATCTGGCCGTGGCCACTAAAATCAGGATGTCCGTTGACTACTCGTCAACCCGCGGAAATACTCGTGAATGTCGGGTGACCTGACGCATCTCTCACGAATCGAGCGAAGTCTCAGCTGTATGGGGAGCTCTACCCGAGACCGACATGTCCCGAGCAATCGATATAACATATCCATGAGTAGAACGACCACTTGGGCCCACAAACCAATACTCATCCAAATAAATACCAACTATATACAACATATATTAAAATTTATAAAATTCTAATACATGCATACAACTAACTACCAAAGCCACAACCCGGCCTTCTTCTCAAACTCGGCCTCAAAATGAGCCGTCTTCTCGAACGCTCCCTGTACCTGAAAAATAATATCCCTCGACAGGGTGAGCTATCGCCCAGTAGTGGAATCACCCTAAGTGGGTTACTCTCCACCTAAGTGCATATGCAATGCTCCAAAGTAAACCCACATTCAAGCAAATTCGTGATCCTACTTGAATGTCTACATGCCATCCCCATGTCTCGAGTCTCCCTTGACTCCCTCACGCACTAAGCCATGTATGAAAACATCATTTTCAAACAAAACTTTGTTGTTTCGAAACTATACTCTTAGAGATTCGGTAAAATGATGGGACTACCCTCCGAGGCGAATGTGTTGGAGAACTTCCCGAAACAGTCATGGTCCTCATCTGAAATGAACTATTGGACCGTCTCCCAACCCCATTCTCCGGAAATTCATCCTGTGAAATTCCTTTCCAAAAACGTTTTCGTTTTTCTTTCAATTTTCATGTCATGCACTCATCTAATTTCTAGGCTACCTCGATTGCATATGAAATGCGATATCATAAATTTCACGCAATATATACAATTATATCAATTATATATATTATCAAATTCACAATTTCACCACATGTAATTCAATAATATAAACCATCACCCAAAAAGATTAGCTCACTTGAGCTACAAACACGGTCAGTTTCGATGGCCTACACCACTGATTATATTCTATATAATTATGGCATCATATTAACACATCATTGATAACCTATTAATTTCTTTAATTAATCAACTCAAGACACTCACATCAAACAATTCAATGCCAAAACACATGGACATTTATGGTCCATTTCGAGACAAGCGGGGCCCATTTTACAGTCCCAAAACAGAGCAAGTGGGCTGTCCACGGGCAACCCACTCCTCTTACATTGGTTCCTCTTGGTGGAACCAAATTTCCATGGTCATTCTCGGCCTCATACACACAAAACACAATTTAATGCATAATTACAACACAAGCAGCCCCAAATAGTGACTGAACTGTCCAACCGAGCTCCAATAAATTCCAACAATTCGGTCCCATGTTTTGGGACCGATCAAACGGCCCCTCACGGCCTTAAACCAACTCAAACATTACAAAACACTTAAATAAAGTGTAAAACAAGTAGGATGAAATCCCTACCTCACGAAGTTTGTCGAAAACTTCCAAAACCGGTGCTCATGCGTTGCCCTCACCGCGTAGAACAACTTTCCTTCTCGGCTCGAAGAAATCCGACGGTCCGAACTCCCGGAAATCTAGAGAGAAGGAGCACCTTCTCTCTCTAAAACTCAAAAAGCCCTAACTTCCTGCACTTTCTGCATCTCCCTCCCCTTCTTCACGTTTTGTTCTTTAATTTTGGAGAAGGTCACTATTTGCTATCTTGTCTTCTTCCTCATTTAACTTTCAAAAATGTCATCCATGTCCCCATTTGTCACTATTTGACACATGACTTAATCTAAGCAGTCCATTTCCATCATCTCTCTACTTATGCAACATGTATCACATGAGTATATGTTATATGTGACTTTTGTCACATCAAGTTTCATTTTACGGCATCCGATACTTGATGCCTCGAAGCGATGCAAATTCAGTGTCTTGAGTTTGTGTGAAGTCGACGTGTTAGCTAGATTTCGAGACGATTCAACGGTGAAATCTGTTTGATGCGTCAAGATTTAGAAAATTTAGGGTTTACGGCCAGAAATTACGATTTTACCCTTTTTCCAAAAATTGGAATTTTCTCGGGTCTTACACTACCTCTCAAGATACAATGATCTTCACACAGATAGAAGTAGCACTTCGATCTATCTGTCCAGATAACCAAACTATGTTATGTACTCTCCGAAGCACTACCTTAAATGCCGAAAATTAATGCACTAAAGGCTACCTCAGTGCACTGTTTTCCGAATGAAAATGACTTAAATTGGTTTGCTATATTTTAGAATGACAATGAACCTGAGTATTTATAGACCTTTTGGTGACTTTTCGGACAGTCACCATCCTAAAGACACAACTCAAAATGAAAAGACACAACTCAAAATGAAAGTCAAAACATCACATTTTCATGAACGGACACAACTCAAACTGAAAGTCCAACCTTTTTATGAACGAACACAACTCAAACTGAAAGTCCAAACAACACCTTTTCAAGAGGGTCACTTGGGAGCCTATTTTCTCATTCATTCTTATAAGTTTTGACAATGAATATACTACATTCTCCTCACTGAGTAGAGTATGAACCCACGAAATATTGTTCAAAATAACAATCGGATCCCACTTTAATTTAGGCTCAAAGTCAACCAACAACTCAGTTTTTACACTTAAAAAAAAACTGTTTTGGTCCAACATTTGTAAACTCTCCATATGTATATGTAAATTAATGCACTATCTAAGCAACATGGAAGCTAGCTCCTTTTCTTTCTAGATTGTAAGGAATAAGTGGTTGTAATGCTTGGGATAGATTAATTTGAGTAATTTATTTTATAATGCATTAGTTGCAGGCCCTCTGAAATTTTTGGATTTATAGTCCTCCGTAATATATGTGTGTGAGTGTTTAGTTAGGTTGGCGATTTAGGACAAAAATTCTCAAGTGTTCCTTAGTCTTGAGTATCTAAATCTCTTATGGACTATTGTTCTTTGAAGCTCAAGAAATGAAGTTTGCTAAGGGTCAACGATGAATTGTGGAATGTTTGATGGTCCTCATCAACCCCAAATTATTTTCACAATGGTTTATTTTTTAATTTCTTCTTAAATTTGGGGGAAGCTTTGAAAGATTTTATATATCTAGGACCAGGATTGATTCAACTTAATTTTTTAATATATTTTTTCAACCTTTGGATCTAGGGTTTTGTCCCTTTCTAAATAGAATTTGCTTTCCCGCTTTAGGGTAGAGAGAGAGACATCAATGCCATTATCTCTAAAATTCCAAGATTTTTCCTTTGAAAAGGTGTTTGTTTTGCAAGAAAAATCTCTCTCTCACTTCTTTGAGTTTTTGTTTGTAAAAGGGGGTTGAGGTTATCTTAAACACTACTTTTCTCTCAAAATCAGCCAGGTTTTAGGTGAAAACCCATAAATCCATTTTCTTCAGGGATTAGGGGCTTCAAGGTTGGGTAAACCCTTGTACAATTTCTAATCAGTTGTAGGAGAGAGGAAATCTCAAACTAGGCTATTCAATTCTGTACTCATATTTTGATTAAAAATGCAATATATCTAGCCCGCTTGAGCAACAGGCTTCCAAGCCCAAGCAAAATTCCTTCACAATGGATTGGCTTGGACCACCTTTGTTTACTTCAAGGGGCTATATAAATGCTTTTGAATCTCCCACCCCGTCAGATGGGGCTTTTTAGATATTTAGTGTGAAAAAAATAAAAAATTCCCCAAAGTTTAAAAATATTTATAAATATAATGTAATTTTTGCTATATGGAAAGTGTCGTCTGGAAAGACACTTTCTAAAAGTGTCTTTTCAAGAGACACTTTTAAAAAATTTTAAAATTTTACACAAAAAGTGTTTTTTAAAGAAACGCTTTCAAAAATTTTGAATTTAAGCTGAAAGTGTCTCTTGAAGAAACATTTTTAAAAGTCGAGAGAAAACAAAAATTAATATAGTAAGAACGTTTTTAAGTATTAAAATATTATACTAAAAGTATCTTTTAAAAAGATACCTTCATAATTTTGAAAACACTGAAAGTGTCTTTTGAAGAGACTCTTTCTATAATTTTAAAAATTTTGAATTTAAGCTAAAAATGTATCTTGATGAGACATTTTTTTAAATTGTTCAAATGTTATAATAAAAGTGTCTTTTGAAAAGACATTTATAATTTTAAAAGTTTTGAATTAACACTGAAAGTCTCTTTTGGAGAGACACTTTCTATAATTTTAAAAATTTTGAATTTAAGCTAAAAGTGTCTCTTGAAGTCGGCTTTCGGTTCAATTTTAAAAAGTGGCCTTGAAGAAGGCAGCTTTAAATAATTGAAATGTTATACTAAAAGTGTCTTTTGAAAAAACACCTTATAATTTTGAAAGTTTTAAATAACACTGAAAGTGTCTTTTGAAGAGACACTTTCTAGTTAAAATTTTGAATTTAAGCTGAAAGTGTCTCTTCAAGAGACACTTTCAATTTTTCGAATTTTTAGAAAGTGTATTTTGAAGGAACACTTTTAGAGGTATGAATGTTATGTTAAAGTGTCTTTTGAAAGAACGCTATAATTACAAAAGTTTTGAATCAACACTAAAAGTGTCTTCTAAAGATACTCTTTCTCTAATTTAAAAATTTTTGAATTTAAGTTGAAAGTGTCTCTTCAAGAGACACTTTCAATTTTTTGAATTTTTAGAAAGTATCTCTTGAAGATACACTTTATAAATTGTTGAAATGTTATACTAAAAGTGTCTTTTGAAAATACACATTTATAATTTTGAAAGTTTTGAATCAATACTAAAAGTGTATTTTGAAGAGACATTTTCGATAATTTTAAAATTTTTGAATTTAAACTAAAAGTTTCTCTTGAGGAGACGTTTTTCAGTTTTATGAATTTTTAGAAATTGTCTTTTGAAGAGACACTTTCTAAATTGTTGAAATGTTATATTAAAAGTGTCTTATTTTTAAAAGACACTTTTAATATAATATTTCAATAATTTAGAAAGTATCTCTTGAAGAAACACTTTCAGTTTAAATTCAAAAAAGACACTTTTATAATTTTGAAAGTTTTGAATTAATATTGAAAGTGTATTTTGAAAATACATTTTCTATAATTTTAAAATTTTAAATACTTACTCAATTGGTAAATCTTCGTGCTGATAACGTATTGTAAAATATTGCGTTGCAAGAATATAATAGAGAGTATAGAGATAGATTAAGAATAGAAAGTAGATAAGTACCAAATATGGTAGAGAAAGTCAAAGGAGATTTTATTTTCACTGTATATTTTCCTCTTTCATTCTCTTATTCTGTTATATTTTCTTTTTACAATGACCAAAACCCAAGCTTTATTTGTAGAACACAAGGATGCACATATCATTAATGTGATGTATTGAATATATACATTGAATAGGGAGATGGGCATTCATCGTGAAATATAGGTTCTGAATGTGCCATAATAGGTACATTGAATATTCATTGATGTATATAGGTTACGAATGTGTCATAATAGGTACATTGAATATAATGAATATTCATTCATGTATTTCATAACAGAATTTAAGTTGAAACAGTTTTTCAAATTTTTAGAAAGTGTCTTTTGAAGAGAATTCCTAAATTATTTTACTAATGTGGAAAAAATTAAGTTATATTTAGGATTATTTTTCAACCTACATTTTTTTAATTTATTTATTAATTTTCGGGAAGTTCCCTGTCTGATGTGGGACAAGTTATGGGAGGATCAATTTAGAAACCTCGTTTTTTATTAAATGCATTGGGCTTGGCCCACGTAAGAAAACTCAATAACAACCCCACCTGACTTAAATCCATGTGCAATGGCTTGGCCCATTTTTAATGACCCACCCATACATTGTCTTCTTTCAAACGTTTATATATAAACTATTTTGATCTCACTTTACAAGTAATGGGAGGTTCAACTTAAAATATTGACTGGCAACCTGAGACCAATTTCACACACTTGGAATACACTACCACTTGCTCTAAATGTTAAAGATAAATAAATGAAAATGTTATATTTATTAACAATTACAACATGAATAATACTTCATATCACACTTATTATAATAAAAAATAGACATTTCTCTTTCAATCTAATTTTGGGACAACGTTCATCTCTTGTTGTAGAGACTGTTTAGGCCTTCTAATATTTGTTCTTGTTGGACCCATGGAGGCAAAAGGATTGGGAGGCATTGTAGTCTCTGGAATTCTCAGAGTCAATGGATCGTCGGGGTATTCATCAGTCACCAGTGGTGTAACTATGAAAGCAAAACAAGAAGGCAGCGGTGGTGTTTGTCGTCCCTCCGATGTGAGTTAGCTCTTTTGGAGGCGGGCGTTAGAGCGCCCAGTTATCTCAATCGAATGTCATGCCTCATCACGGTGTGATTCTTTTCTCTTTTATGGAGGGAGAACGTGGATCCACCTTCTATGGAGAGTGGACGATTTCTTCCTATAAAGATAGGGGAAGGTGGTTCTTATTTCGGTAATGATGACTTATTCTTCTTTTTATGTAACTACTTTCCCGAACGGGCCGCTGTTGGGAGTGCCTTCCTATTCCGTTGGAGGCGGGGTGACTGATTCTTGGGAGAACATATACTTATATCATGGAGAGCCCAGGTTGCGATTTCACTTAGTAAGTCGATCGGGAAAAAGCATCCGGAGTGAAGGAGCATCAGGAGCATTAGGCGCATCTCGGGGAGAGGCATCGAGTGAGAAGTGCCAGACGGCGGGCAAGAGTCGCCCGGGCATTCTAGAACTATTCCTTTGTCTGAAATTTGGTGATGAGCTTAAATCATCTATTTTCAGTCCATTTTTACGATTGATTTTTATATAAAGGGTGGTTATATGCAGAATATGAATAAACTTCACCATTGTTGTCGACGAGGAATTAAAAAGCGGGAATTTGCGGTAAAAAGAAGGGCTTGAGAATGTGGTACAAACGATCTTACGATATAATTGAAATTTGAAGGAAGTTGCGTGGGAGAAGCGCAAGGATTAAAAAATTTGATGTCGTAGGCTTTTCACAGTAAAATGCATATTAGGGTTGCAACTCTAGCTCGGTCGTAAATGAAGGCGTAATTGAAGACAAAGCGAGTTAGGCGTGAAAGGAACTCAGGTCGAAGCAACCCGGGAATTGATAAAAAGACGCCGATGTAGCGACATCAATGTCGAGTCGACGAGGAATTCTTCGGTACAGTGGAAAATGAGGTCGCGACACCAAAAAAAGAAGTCGTGACAGAAGATAAACAATTGGCCCGAACATTTATGTCGCGCGACATCAGTTAAATAGTCCGCGACATCGGTCTGTGAAGAAGATCGCGACAAGATCAGAGTGCCGGCGACATCAGCTACGAGAAGAGTCGCGACAACGGTTGTAAGAAAGGGTCAGACAACACCTGGTTATCCACGACATCAATTGTAAGGACTTGAGGTTGCGACATGAAGATGTCGCGACATCATTTGCAAGGACTTGAAGGGTGCGACAACATCTAAATTCGCGACATCAAATCTGAAAGGTTAAGTCGCGGCGTCCTAAGCGATCGCGACATCGGAAATAGAGAAAATTATGACATCATCGAATTTGTCGCGACATCGTGAATCAAAGACATGCCGCCCAGCGAACAAAGGCCTGCTGACAAAAGCTGCGGCGAGGGGTCGCGACAAGGACTTCGATGTCGCGGCAGTGTATCTTATATTGGGCGGTTAAGCTGCGGTCAAAAGAAGTGCATCAAATTAAGACCCAACTTAGAACCCTATAAATACACAGGCGCTACTAAAGAAAAGTAGCTCGGCGACTTGAAGAAGATGCAGGTATTTGAAGGCTCTGTACTTTTATTTTTCTTTTCTTTCTTTCATTTTAGATTAGATTAGATTAGTTTGTATATTTTTGTTTCTAATTTGGTTGGACGTTAAACGTAAGGTTTTAGGCGAATACGGATTTATATTTCTTCAAATTCGCATCTGGTTGTTCCAAATTCAAACAAATTTGGATTTCAAACCACGGACCTCCCATTCTGATGGTTTTCTTGATCGTGAAGCCAATGTATGGTATAATCGATAATTTAGAAACCCGACTTCTATTGAATTAGCGTTATTAATGAAATTATCTTTCACAGAATTTTATTCATTTGACAGTTATAAATCGACTTCTTTGGTTTTAACGTGTTTCCTAGGTGGTCCCAGCATCGGTCTCATAGACCCAGGCAGGATTGATTCAAGCTCACGATTTCGAGGCCCTACGGTGACCGCGAAGGCATTCACGAGTAATGAACAATTTACGGAAGGTATCTGAGCGATATTGATGATCCTAATGTGCTCTACATAGTGCATCATTTATCCTCTTCTCATAGGCAAAGAATGAGTTGAGTGAGTTATCAATTTAAGCATGCGAGAGAGTTCCTGCAAATTTGAATAGTAGAATTCAATCCCGTGTTAACAGGATCTAATCAAGGAAAGAATAGCGAGTTCTAATTTGAGGATGAGAAACCCGATCTGAGTGCCAACCTCTGGTGACTATATTTAAGAACTCAGGGTTACGGTCCACATGTTATGGGTATGAAGTATTGAGAAGAAAAATACCCCGGAACAAGGATAGCAGTTTAAAAGTAGTCATCTAGCCTGCGTCTTGAAAGAAAGCAGTGAAGGTGAATGATGAGCGGTGGGGTTTGGAGAGATTCCAGCCACTACCTTACTCCTTGGACTAGTTTTAAAATGCGTAGTTGAAAGCAAAAATTACGATTGCAAGGCGTAGGAATTGATTACTTCACAATAAGCTGATTATTCAATGTTTTCTTTAGAGATAACTGTTCAGTCTAAATTTGTTATTTCATTAACTTCGATTATTCATTTCATTTTGTTATTCATTTATATAGTTTTTTTTTTAGTTTTTATTATTTCCAAGCTTTCAGTGATTCCAATTGTCCTATCGAGTCCGAATAGTGTAGATTTTTGAAGTAGTAAAGGTAGTTGATCGAGAATTCTTGAGATCTACGTGGGATGTCGGACTTAAATCAAATTTACTGTTCGACCTGTGCACTTGCAGCATAACGGATCAAAACCACTCATTAAACGATTTACTCCAAATGAAACAATCTTTTAACTAATCAAATAGCTAAGGCATACAATCAGTAAGTTTATGGCGCCGTTGTCGGGGATTCTATTTAATCCTTGGTAATAGTGGCAGAAATTTGTGTATATATTAAATTTTAAGGGTCCTTGAGTTTTATGGCGTAGTTCTTTGGGGATTAGATAATAGTCCTTTTGTAATGGTGTTATAGACTTGTGTATAACTTTTGGTGGAATCCAACAAAGTTTATAGGCGTTGCAGAGTGATAGAAAAAATTTAGTAGATCATATTCGGGCGAAGAAGGAAATACTAATTTGGTTTGATAGAAAGAGCAAAAAATAGTTTTTCAAGGCGTTAGGTATTTTTTTTTTTTTAGCCACTAACTTTAACAAGCCATGTGAAAATATTTGTTAGCACATTAATCACATTAATGTAAGTGTGTTTTTATTTCGAAAATTTTGAATGCATAGGAAGCAGAGACATTGAAGTCGATTCCGAGATATTGAATTAGAAAGAACACTTTCGAAGCGAGAAAAAGAAAAGGAATAGGACAACTCAGCCATGGCGAGATGAAAGCAGACGGGCCCGAAGGGCGAGACGCGACGGCAGAGACTTCCAATCAGCGATACAATGGAGGACTTAAGGCTGTGTGAGGATGGGTCTCTGCTGATCGAACTGACTGCGGTTGATGCGATAATTTAATTTGAAACCAGCATAGAGTTACAATGGTTCGAAACTAACAACGGTTCTTGGTCATCCCTTACAGAAGACCCAAATGAGTATACGGGAAGGTTTCTCGGAATGCAAACACATTAAAGTTAGATAGAGTGAGACGAGGTCATAAAATTGCATTTATTCCCATTTTCTCTAAGAGATACAACGGCCACATGGTATGACTCTACCATATGGTTGCATTGATACTTGGGAGGAGCTCGTAGAAGCTGCCCAGGATAGATTCTTTTTCCACCTTCACTCACCTCTGAGAAGGAGGAGATAGTGTGTTCGGCAAGGGGAAGATAGAAAGCCTTTACGTAGCATGGGAGAGATTCAGAAAGGTTCTTTGAAAAAGATGTCCGATGCATGGGACAGACACGAAGACCCGGATGGACATAGTGTATCATGCCTTGAATGATACATCTAAGGGGCGCATTATTGATCTTCGTCTTTGCATGGAGCATTGGCGTGAAGTCTTTGAAGAAGCCCAAGAGATCGGACTGGCTAAATACGATATGAAAGCTCCATCAGAGTTTTCCAAAGTAATTGGCAGAGGAAGAGGAGTCATGGAGCTAAGCAAGATAGTGACCATGGGCCAAGCTAGATACCATCATGCATAGAATGGATAAACAAGGAAAGATACTTGCTCATGAAATAAGGCTTGATCGAGAGGAAACTGTGAAGGAAATCTTGATAACCCTTGAAGAAACGATTTTATGATCTTGAGGAGGTTAAGAACTTGAAACGAAGTTATCACTTCAAACCAAATCTAACACATGACACACTATCATCCGGCAACGAGGAACCATGAATTTTCATATGGTGGAGGGGCCTCCTGAGGCCAAAGGCATGGGAACAACATCTCGGCAAGGATGCTCGGCAGCCTGGGTTCCAACAACGGCTGACAAGGAGACGAAATGAATATCAAGGTCGGAGGAGAGCTCGGCCATTTGAAGATCCAAATGTTTGCAATTCATGGGGACAACGAAGGCTATTTGGCCTCACTGAACAAAGTTTGCGAATTGGAAGCCTCAAATGCCAATTCTCAAAATTTCAGAAATTCTAAATGCCTCTCTCGAGAGACACGGAGACACAGAACCGGATGAAGATGCCTTTCCCAGTGACACAAAGAAGAATCCGAAAGGCCCAGGTATGGGCTGTACAGCTCAGAAGTGGGAAAGACTTGGAGGGAAAAGGCAGAAAAGATGAAAGCAAAAAGGAAGAGGAAGGCCCCAGACAATGCGAAACCTTTGGAGAAAGAAAGAAAGAAGGAACAGTTGTCCGGAGAAGAAGGAAGTAAGAAGAAAACCCAGAACAGTCTGCCTGCAGTACCATTTCCATAGAGGCTGTAGAAATCAAAGATAGAGGAACAGTTTGCAAGGTTCTTGAAACCTTTGGAAAACGGAGATCAGCATGCCTTCGCGAGAAGTGGTTACTCGGATGCCGCTTTATCTTCAGAATTTTTGAAAGACATCGCGGCAAAGAAAGATTCTTTGATGAAGGTGTGAACTTGGTACGCAACTACTGATCTTTGTGATCAAAGAGAGACTTACGAAAAAGATGAAGGATCCGGGGGACCGCATTCACGCACCATTGGAGAGTTTGAGTTTGAAACTCTGTGACTCGAGTGCGGTGTCGACTTAATGCCACTGATACATTTGCCAAGAAGTTAAGTTTGGGGGAGCTTACTCCCACTACTGTTACACTCCAAATGGCAGATAGAACCCTGGCAAAACCTGAAGGAATCATAGAAGATGTGCTGGTAAAGGTGGGGAACTTTATTTTTCCAGTTGACTTCATTATACTGGATATGGAGGAAGATTCACAAGTCCCTCTGCTACTGGGAAGGCCATTCCTTGCAACTGGAGCAGCTTTAATCGATATGCAGAAGGGAATTCTCACTCTCAGAGTTGGAGATGAGGCGTCTGACTTCAATCTAAGCAGAAGTTTGAGGAATTTAGACATATAAAGGGATGATATCAAGTGATGAAGATGTATATGTCAGCAAACTCTGATTTTCTTATGATTGTAATGACAACTTTCAATCAATGAAAGAGATGAATTTCAGTATCTTGAAGGTTTTATTCCGAATTTCTACATCGGTTTGTTCTCTTGAACAAGTGAAGGAGTCTTGAACAAAGCGGGATAAAAAAGAGACAAAAATGAAAAGGATTTTCATCAAAAGAAACCAGTGAAGAAGGGCTAGACTTTAAAGGTTGCCAAGTCATTTTTAAATATGCTGGGAATGCCAAAAGAAGTAAACCGGTAATAATTTACGCTAGACTTAGTGATCTTTGAGGAGCAGAGGTTCTTGGAAATTTTGAGAAATCATAAGGAGTCCTATAGCATGGTCTATTGAAGAGTTAAAATTATCAGTCCATCAATATGCATGCACAAGATATAGAAGAAAATACAAGGCTATTTATTTGAACATCAAGGAGGCCAGATCCGAGTAATGAAAGAAGTAGTCGGAAGGAGGTGCTCAAATGGTTAAATCTTTGGTTTATCTATGCAATTTGAACTCAGTCCTTGGGTTGCGGGTCGTAATAGTTCCAAGAAGGGTGGATTTCTTTATTGATCATGATGAAGAAAATGAATTAATTCGAAGCAAGAGCAGTGGCAGGGATGGAAGTATGCATTGATTCTGGGAAAGGTAGACACAACAACCGGGGAAAGATCACTTCCCTTTGCAATTCATTGATCGGATGTTGGGCCAGTTATCGGGGCATCCTCATTTTGTTTCTTGAATGGGTATTCAGGCTACAATCAGATTTACCAATTGCACTGAGGACGAAAAGACCACATTCACATGCCCTTATGGTACCTTTGCTTTCAGAAGGATGCCATTTGGGCTGTGCAATGCTCCTGCTACTTTCGAGCTATGTATGATGTCGATGTTCTCAGATTTGGTTGAGAGTCATGGAAATTTTATGGATGACTTCAGGTGTATGGAGTCAGTTTTGAACAGAAATGCGAGACAACACGGAGATGGTACTTCAAAGATACGAGGACAAGCATTAGCACTAAATTGGGAAAAATGTCATTTCATGGTAACAGAAGGTATTGTTCTTGGTCATAAAATTTCTGCTACAGGACTAGAAGAAGACCAATCCAAGATTTCTATTATCAGAACCCTTGCCTCCTGACAGTAAGGGGATAAGGAGCTTCTTAGGGCATGCTTTTGGATTTATAGGAGATTCATCAAAGACTAAAAATAGCGGACCACTATGCGGATTACTTGGAGAAGGACACAAAGTTTAGGCACGACAGTTCACATAAGCGACCTTTAAGAAGAAATTAAGATTAGGTGGTTGAGAAGCACCTATCATGGTTGCGCCATAATGGGATCAGGATTCGAAATAATGTGTGATGCGATTGATTTATGATAATTTGTATTAGGGCAAAGAAAGATACAAAATATTGAGCATATATTATGCTAGCGGAACCTTTAATGAAGCACAAGAAAATTATTCCACCACTAAAAGGGATGCTAGCGCAGTGTTTGCTTGTGAAATTCAGGCTTATACATTTTGGGATCCCATGTTATAATTCTACCTGAGACCATGCGACCATCAAATATCGATGTCAAAAGGAAGCTAAGCGAGGCGATAAAGGTGGAGTCTTGCTATTACAAGAAGTTTGATGCGGAAATTAAAAGATAAAAGGGTTTGTGACAATGTGATAGCTGATCACTTGTCCAGGTAAAACGAGAATGAACGAAAAGGAGGCGAGTAACAAAGAACTTCGGATGAGACGGTGATTTAAGGTGTCATTCAACTGCATGGTATGCGATGTGTGAATTACCTAGCTTGTGGAGTAGTTCCTAAGGAATTCAGCTACCAACAGAAAAGAAAGCTTAGGGCTGGCGAGTGTACATCACAGGATGACCCACTATTTAAAAGAAGTGCGACATGATTATCAAAGTGTGTGCGAAAGTGAACAATATAAAATCTTGAATGAATGCCACGCATCACCATATGGGGGCATTTTGGAAAAGAAACGACTCACAAAATACCAATCTAGATTTTGTTGGCCCACTATCTTCGGTGCTGAATGGGTCAAATTGTGTAGCGAGATGCCAAGATTGGAAATATCAACGCGAAATGAAATGCCCCTAAGGCATAATGGTGGTGCAAATTTTGATGTATGAGAATAGATTTTGTGGACCATTCCCACCATCATTTGGAAACACATATCTTTGCTAGCAGTGGATTATGTTTCCAAATGGGTGGAAGCAGTGGCTTGTCCAAGGAATGATACTAACACGGTTGTGAGTTTCTTACAAAAGAATATTTTGAGCAGATTTGGAACACCCAGAACTATCATTAGTGATGGGGGAAGCCATTTTGCCAACAAAATATTTGCAAAACTCATGAGCAGGTATGGGATCAAGCATATAAAAGTTTAGCATCATCCCGGACCAATGGACAGGCAGAGATTTCCAACAGGGAGATTAAAAGAATCTTGGAAAAGGCGCAAGTTCAAGCGGGAAAGTTGGTCTTCAAGCTGGGCGATACTTTGGGCTTCTGAGCGCATTCAAAAACTCCCATTGAATGTCCCCATACAGAGTTGTCTTTGGCAAACCATGTCATCTACCTCTTGAATTGGAATACAAAGCTATGTGGGCCATCAAGAAGCTGAATTCGATTTCAAAATAAAGCGAGGAAGGTACTTCAAGCTGAATGAAGCTGGAAGAACTGAGAAATGAAACTATGATAATGCTAAGTCTACAAAGACAAGATAAAGAAGTAGCATGATCAAGGATTCTGAGGAAAGAGTTCAGAGAAGGGATCAAGTTCTGCTATTTAACTTGGTTAGATTGTTCCAGGAAAGTGAAATCTAAATGGAGTGGGTCATACAGTGATGTCCAAGCACTACATTTGGAGCAATAACATTAAAGACTGATGCTGGGGAATAATTTAAAGTCAATGGACAAAGACTTAAGCATTATCAAAGCAGGGAGGAAAGAAAGGAAGAGCTCCAGCTGGTTCATTGAGAGAGAGAAAGAATTAAAACAGCAAGTCATTAAGGACTCAAAGCTGGCTTGGTGATGGGGAGGCAACCCATGCAAAATTTAGTTTCGATTTTAGATTTTGTTTTCTCAGTTATTATAATGATTAGTTAGTACTTAAGAAGTTAATTTTATTTAATTGAATCCTTCACAGCGTAAATGTTGCGAGTGCTTATGCGAAATACGAGGAAGGAAAAGAACGACTCAGGACATATCGACAGCTTACGAAGAAGAGCGAAGCGGGGAAAAGGGGGCATTCCTTTCCCTATATAAGTGCAGTGAAAATTGAATAGAACATTCTTGAATTCTTTGTGTGGAATTGGTTTACCGTTTGATGATGAGAATTTGCTAATTTATCGAGTGAAAAACATTTGTTCATTAAATTTGAGGCAAAATTACGGACTAGGTTGCGATGAAAACTTATGTCGTGACGGCGAAGTCACAACAAAGGTTGATGTAAGTGACTTAGTCAATCTTTGAAGGAAGAACAAAGTGGTCGCGACCCGAAAATTTGGGTCGGCAGTAAGTGGCTCATCCTTCCAAAAAGAGAGAAGAGTGAAAGCCACTGTGACAACAACAATGTCACGAGATGCGATGTCGCGGCTTTGATGTCGACCTTTGGATAACTGGTCCTCCCAAAGTTTAAATATGTCGCGACAAACAATCATATGTCGCTGACATGAAGGAAGGTTTCGGTTGGGTGATTTTAATTTTGCCCTAAATTTAATGACATCACACATTCTCAGCCTGAAGTTAGGACGAGACGAGCGCAAATAAACGGGGTAATAAATAGTGATTAATGTAGAAACAAAAATTCAAATTCTGATTGAACCAATGTGTTTAATACACTCAGTTTCGAGGGGAATAATCAAAGGGAAATTAATAAGTTCAAGAAAAACTTTCAAAATTCTCTATCAAAGACCATGAACCTCTGTTGGAATTACCAGAAGAACAAGGTTCAAGGAATCTCACTTAATCCACTCATTGTAAATATAAAGAAGGAATAAATGGTTGTTCATCCCAAAAGCGAAAAGCACTATAAAAGGATGGGAGACTGTAGGAAAATGAGAGAAAGAGAATGGAGAAAAGGAGAATAGAGAAAAGAAAGAGCTCCAAGGGTTTGAACACGGGTTTTATGGAATGAATGGAGTGAGGAGAAAACAAATAGAATTCCATTCCTTATTCCATAAAATCTTTGTGTAATAAAGAGAATGGTTAAGTGGGAGAATATGGATTAGTTAGAATCCATCAACCAAAACTCGAAAGAGAAAGGGAGAAGCGACCCAATTTGTTGCACAACCTTGTTGAAGTAGAATCACTCTTAGAGAGACTCAGTGCAGTGAGCCAAATTTTGAAGCGGGGCTGCAACTATACAGGAAGATATAGGATTCTAGGTCGAAGAAGAGAGTTTTCTAGGGTTTAGTTACAGTTTAGCCTTAAAGAAAACAGGTGTAATAGATCGAAATGTTTTGATATTTGAATAGAATTCCTTACGATTTACCAAATTGGTTGTTCATGATATATGAATTTTATTTACGTTTCATTTAGTTTCGATTTGAGATCAATTTAATAATTCTATTCAATGCGAGAATAAGGAGCCAAATAATGAGCAATTTAGTGAAACACAAATTGCGATTTAGTTTGAATTTTGCTTATGGAGTCGAGGATAAGGATAGTTTATACAATTGAAGGAACAAAAATTTTTTTGAGTTAGTGATATGAGCAGTGAGTCAAGAAACACAATTTGGATATAACATTATTTGAATCCTCATTAAGCGTGGTCGAAAATTACCAAGGGGTTAGTCACGATTAATCAACCCCGAATTCTAGAACTTGTTAGATTATTGATCAGGCGAAATCTAGGTGATACAACCAACAGAAATGATGCAGGCCATCCTTGGAAAGTTTGAGCCATTCTAGCCATTCCCCATTCATATCTTTGATGCATATACTTTAGTTCGGTGGGCCAAAACAAGCCTTATTCTCGAAACTAAACTGATGGAGACCAGACCCTTCACGAGGAATCAATCCTCGAAAGGAACCGTGATTGCCAAAGAATTCAAAAAGAGAGGAAAGTAAGGGTTTAGAAGTATAAATTTCTTGAGGAACTCGAGGAGAAAAATCTGAAAAGAGATGAAGAAAAAAGTCACATGAAATCCTGAATGAAAAGGAGCTGGGATGGTTCTTTATCTTGTGGCTGTTCTGAACAATTAGTTACTAAAGGTGTTTCTTCATTTTTCAATGCCATTGGGTATGGGTTCTTGAGATTGCTAAAGTGTTAAAAAGCTAAGAAGATAAGTATTTTTCATTCTGGACTGGTGGCAGAGAGAAGAAAATTGGGTTTGATTCTGTACTGAGAAGCTGGAGCACAGTTTTGATTAGAAGAAAATCAAAATTGGTATCCCAAACATGAAGTTTAGGGGAGTTTATCAGAAACTACAAGGAGAAAAAGGGGCGACGGATGAGTCGGAGAAGGAAAAGGGTATTGGTAATCTTAACACAAAAATCCCATCCATCCTACCCTTACCCAGGCTTTAACATTCTGAGCCAAGGAACCGATTGATCTTGAAGGTTGTAATTACCTACATTAGTGGAGATCAATATGAACAACAAGCCTATGGAATTTGGAAAATCAGGAAAAGATTAAAACTTTGAACATCCTCTAAGGGTTAATTGACTCATTAAAGAAATGAGAAGAAAACCAATTTCATTTCGGGATAAATTAACTATCTTGTTTATAAAACAATTTCAACAATTTCTGTTTTGTATGCTAGAAGAGTAAAAAAAGAAAGCCCGACCTTGATGCTGGACTTAAAGTGAATACCACGAGAAAATAATGCAATTTAGTCTTTCAATTAAATTGGTTGCAAGTGCAAACGAAACGAAAATGTCCTTTTGTTTGAGGACAAACAAATCTTCTTTTTTTAACTGGCAGGGATGACAAAATTTTAAGTTTGGGGAGTTTGATGAGCTTAAAAGTCATCAATTTTTAGTCCATTTTGATTGATTTTATATAAAGACTTATTTATATGCAAGAATATGGGATAAACTTCACCAAAGCGATGTGCGGGAATTCAAAAGTGAATTTGATAAAGGAGCAGAATGTGGCTGACGTACTATATAATTGGCTGAAGGAGATTTGCGTGGGAGAAGCGCGCCAAAAGGATTGAAATTTGATGTCGTAGGCTTTTACAAATCAAATGCATATTCGGGTTGCAACTACAAAGCTCGATCGCCAAATGAAGCGTAGTGAAGACAAAGCGAATTTGGCGTGAAAGGAACTCAAGGTCGAAACCGGGGAATTGATAAAGAAGACATGATGTCGCGACCAAATTTAACTTCGGTCTGGAGTGAAAATGAGGTCTCGACACGAAAAAGAAATCGTGACGAAGATAAACAATTGGTGAACATTTATGTCGCGACATCAGGTTAAATGGTAGCGACATCAGATCTGGCGAAAGAAGATCGCGACAAGATCAAGCTGTCGCGACATCAATACATAGAAAAAATTCGCGACATCATCGTGATGCGACGATTCAATAAGAAGGGTCGCGACAACTTTTGGTTGTCACGACATCAGTATAAGGACTTGGTCGCGACATCAGGATGTCTTCGCGACATCGGCTACAGGGCCAAAGGGCGCGACAACATCTAGAATTCGCTGACATCAAATGTCTGGTTAAGTCGCGGCGTCTAAAGCGATGCGAGCGTGTGATGAAAAAAAGGTCGACATCGTAGTACATCGCGACATCATTGAATCAAAAGACATGTAACCAAACAAAGGCCTGCGACAAAGGCTGCGACAACGAGGGGGGTAGCGACAAGGATTTCGATGTCGCGGCGGTATCAACTATATTGGGCGAGTTAAGCTGCGGTCGAAAAGAAGTGCATCGAAATTAGAGACTGACTTGAAACCATATAATCTGTGGTACACTCTTGAAGAAAATGGCTCGAGGGCGACTTGAAAGAGAGATCACGGGTCGAGGCTCTGTACTTTTATTTTCTTTTCTTTCTTTTCATTTAGATTAAGACGTTGGTTGTATTTTTGACACAATTTGGATTTGGACGTTAATTTGTAAAGGTTTTGTGAATCTGGTTATATTTCTTCAAATAAGCTGTCTGGTTGTTTGAATTTAGTATTTTTAGTTTGAACCACCCGAGTTTCGGTTATTCCTACGGTGGTTTCTTGATCGGCAAGCCAGTAGCATGGTATAATCATTAATTTAGAAACTGATTCTATTGAATTAGCGTTATTATCGAAATTATCTTTCCGACATAATTTATTCATTATTGCTGAACCCAGTTATCGTCGACTTCTTGGTTTTGTTTCTGGAATTGGTCAACATCAGTCTCATAGACCCGAGGCAGGATTGTTTAAGCTTTGATTTCGGGGCCCTCACGAGGTGACCTGAGAGAAGGCATTCCACGAGGTAATGAACAATTCACGGAAGGAAGGTATCTGAGCACGTGTGATGATCTAATGTGCTCTACATAATTCATCGATACATCCTCTTCTCACTTGAAGCGAGAATGAGGTTGAGTGAGTTTTATCAATTTAAGCATCTGGGAGAGTTTCACCTCGATTAAAATAAGTGAATTCAATCCATGCTGCAAGGATCTAATTAAGGAAAGAATAAGTTGTTCTAATTTTGAGGATGAGAAACCAGTACAGTGTAAACCTCTGCAGTGACTATATTTAAGGAGCTCAGGTTACAGTCCATGTTATGGGTATGAAGTATTGAGAAAGAAAAGTATAGAACGGGATAGCCCGGTTTAAAGTAGTCATCAGCCCAGCTGTCTTCGAAAAGCAGTAAAGGTGAGATGATGAGCAGTGGGTTTGGAAATCCAACCACTACCCTTACTCCTTGGACTAGTTTTGTCTGTGGTTCGAGAAAGCAAAAAATTCTGATCTATTGCCAGGAATTGATTCTTCGCAATAAGCCAGTTATTGATGTTTCTTTAGAGATAAGCTGTTGATCTAAATTTGTTCACTCATTAACTTTCGATTATTCATTTCATTTGTTATTCATTTATATCGTTTTTTTTTTTTTTTAGTTTATTATTTGAGCTTTCAAAGTTGATTCAATTGTCCTATCGAGTCGAATAGTGTAGGTTTGAGTAGTCGGGGTAGTTGATAGAGGGTGCTTGAGATCTCTGTGGGATCGATATCTGACTTAAATCAATTTACTACTTGTTCGACTGTGCACTTGCAGCATAACGGATCAAACCACTCATTAAACGATTTACTCCGAATGAAAGCGATCTGCAACTAATCAAATAGCTAAGGCATACAATCAGTAAGTTTATGGCGCCGTTGTCGGGGATTCTATTTAATCCTTGGTAATAGTGGCAGAAATTTGTGTATATATTAAGTTTTGGGGTCAACAAGTTTTATGGCGCCGTTGCTGGGGATTAGATAATAGTCCTTTTGTAATGGTGTTATAGACTTGTGTATAACTTTTGGTCGGAGTCATGGTGTTTTGGCTTTAGGGCTGTTCCCATCGGGGCCAGCAGAATTTGGGCCGGTTGGCTAGGAACGAGGCCGGACCAATGGCACCCTGTGCCCCCCTTTTTCTTGCCGGGGAGGATAATCGTCCCCGGTTGGAAAAAAAGGAACAAGCTTGACCGTCATATCATGGGGAATAGTAGACCATCAATGTTGTTGGATTTCAAAGTGAATTTTGTAACTTTTTGAAACTGCATTAGATGTTATATGGTTGCTTGAGTTAATCCGAAATTTGGAGGAGCTATAAAAGGCTAGAGGTGAGAAGGTTTGTTGTCTAATGGTTATCCATGTTCGCCGTCGAGAGAAGGATAATTGAATGTTCTTGAGACTCGGGGTGGGGATTCTGGGATGAAGGTTGGGTGTGAGTGATCATTTGAGCGCTTTCCAAGCATGGATCGGGCGGAGACTACATGGTTTGGCCCAGTCAGAATTGCAGGGGTGCTTTAGATTATTACAAACTTGAATGGAGTGGACGCACACATTTGAATCTATTTGGGATCTCTCAAGCTTCCACTTCTTTCAGCCCCATCACCATCTTTTCCTCTTTCTTAGCCTTTGCAGCAGCTTCTTTCAGCCCTATCTCCATCTTTCCCTCTTTTTTGGCCTCTGCAGCAGCTTCTTTCAGCCCCATCTCCATCTTTCCTTCCTTCTTAGCCTCTGCAGCAGCTTCTCTCTCGGTTCCGGCGGTGGATGCTTTGCCTGTTTTTCTTCTGTATTTCGGGTGTTTTGTGAGTTCTGAATGTTAGTTTGACGTGTTGTAATATGATTGCTTGGCAACAAGCATCGCTATGTAATGCCGAACACCTTTTCGGTGTAATTAATAAAATCGCAGTTTTTTAACGGCTTAGTGTCTTGTGCGATTACGTGTGGCGATATTCGGACATTACGCTAGGGCGGTCGAATATTATATGGCTTGTTGAATGGCCTAATGGCAGAAGGGCCCACTTGACGGCCCACCTTAGTCTCTTGTGCCTTACTAAGCGCGGCGTCGCGATGGTTGAAATCCTCGGACGGGCGTTTGGTAAGTGATTGCATTAAATCGCATTTGCGGCCCTAGGCGTCGGTGTATATAGATAGACATCATTAAGTCGTACTCTTTTCCCTTCTTTGTTGTTTTGGGTTTATCTGTTTCTCTCTCTGCGACCATCCGCTGCAAATAGGCCGAGTGTAACCTTGCATTCGTTCGCGGGCCATTGTTGCAAGCACTCGCGCACTTCATTTCTCAGGTAACCATCGTCGCCCCTTAATAATGTTGGGTATTGGTGAATTATTTGGTTTCATTTGTAAGGCACGGATGGGAGAGGAGACATGGTTTAAAATTTATTCAGCCCGGGCGGTCCTTGCCCGGGCTTAGGGTATGCCTTCGTACCAATTAGGTATATGGCTAGAGTCTAATATTTGTTTTCTCTTCTTTCTCCATTTGATGCCTTGTAGAGATGGTGAGGGGTCGGGGAAGAAACTTCCATGAGGTAGTCGCGAAGGGGCGCCTTGAGCGGCGCCTTACATAGCGACATCATCGTCCACGACGATGGAAGTGCTAATGGCTTACTGCGAGGTGCCCGATAACATTGACCTCCGATTGATGGATAGCACGGATGAGTCTACCTTAGGTGGAGAACATAACGGTGTGTTTTTTACCTGGGAGCACCTTGCGGTAGAGATTTGCTTCCGTGCCAACCACTAGTCAGCGGTTTGCATTTCACGGCGCCCCGACTCTTATCCGCAACGTCATTCGTATTTTGATCGGGTCTTTGTGTATTGAACCACTATGCAAACTCGACTTCTCATTGGTTGGAGTTGTGTATAGTTATTTTACGAGCAGTCGAAGCGACCGGATGTCTATATCGGTTGTGAACCCCCGACTTCAGGTTGTTAATGGGCTTCCCGACTCACCTAAGACGGAGGCGAAAGGCGTTTTGTTAGTGAGGGGACCCTGGGACGAGTCCCCGGGCTCCCCCGGCCTTCCATTTAATATCAACTGGTCTCAGTCTTTTCTAGGTGTGTGGTCGGGTTAGGGTGCCTGATGGCCCTTTCCTGGATATTTAGTGTGTTATGATGGACTAACCTTGGGTTGCTTTCGTAGTAGGAAGGCTTGCGAGGTAGGGTGAGTGAAGCGGGTGGAGAGTCGAGGCCGAGAGACCGGTAGCTATCGAGAGATTTACGGCGGGAAGCGTCAGCTATAAGGTTCCCCTGACTCCAGATAATATATCTCCTGTGAGGAGCAACCCGGCCCCTTACACCCTCCCGGTTATTCCCCGACCGTTGCCTTCGAACATTGTGGAAGGGGTGCATTTTGTCATTGCTGACCTACGGAGTCTGATTTCGAGCAGTGCCCGTCCCTCCGACGGCCCATTAATTGAGGCATCAAGTCGGGTGCAGGGTGCTGGAAGCACATCAGGTTCGTCGACTTCCCCTAGTGAGGATTCTAGTTCTGCCCATCACGTTTCCAATCGGAGAACCGGGAGCGATGTCGACGGCTCCCTCTCGAAAGCTTGAAAGTGGCGAATCTACCCCCAGTGATAAAGATTAAACGAAGGGGTAGCGATGACAGCGGAACACTCTTAGGTCAAGGGGAGGATTTCGTTCCACAGGTTAGTCTGTGAGCGTAATGATTTCCGAGTTTGGAGGAGGAGGAAAGGAAGGAAAGGATGGCGAGAGCTCTTGGGCCATTACACCGCCTCAGAGGAAGCGTGAGTTCGCGTGAGTCGACATCGCCCCTCCCGAGGCTCACGGGACCTAGTCGGCCGTTCTTTGAGGAGGCAAGCCGATATCATCTACGGCTCTCGAATCGAGTGGAATCCAAACGGGCCTAACGGGGTCTCCGGGATAGAGGTCGAAGGAGGCCGATCCGGTTAGAGTTCGCCGGGTGATCCCCTTCCGGTAGGGATGGTCGGCAAGCGGGTCGAGTTTATGCGGTCCGGGCTACCAAGGCCCACATTGCTGGAGCGAATTATAACCAATTGTTATGTTCCTCCGCGGGGGCCGGAGCCTCCGAGAGTGGAAGTATTGGCTCCCGGGGCGGACGAGGTGAAGTATATCTTACGCCTTTGGGAGCCTTTCCACTGTGGAGAGTCCGCGGCCGATCAGCTGAACAATCTATATCCGCACATGCTTCGAATGCCGGTAGTTGCTCGGGGCATGGGTCTTGGCGAGGACTACTCGGTGAGCGTTCCTGCAGCGACCCGAAAGGAGGACATCCAGCGGATTATCGATGACGGGATACAAGTTCGCAACCGTAACTACGTTCAGTCGACTGAACTGGTAAGATAGCGGGTTTCGTTATGTGATATTAGCGCCAATGCTTGATTTCTGTATTCCTAATGGGTTTCTTTGCAGGCCGTCGTTGCTATTCGAAACATGGCACTTCAGCATCACTAGTTCGAGCTCCGACTGTGGGACGCCGAACGACTGCGATTATATGTGCAATCGGGAATGGCTGAGCGAGAGATGTAGAGTGCTTCATTAAAGGAGGCCGAGTTGGCGTGCTGTTGCCTAGAGCTAGAGGCTAATGAATCTGCTGAAAGAGCTGCCCGGGCAGAGGCTGAGAGGGATGCGGCATGCCATGAGGCAACGATGGCCAAGTTGGAGATTGAAGGGGCCGTTAATACCCGAGCACAGATGGAGTCTGAGCTTACCTGGGTTTAACATGCCTTAGCGGTTGCGGAAAGCGCTCGCCTGAAGGCGGAGTCCAAGTGTGAAGCTGCTCAGAAGGCATTGTCCCTGGCGGGAGAGGCTTGTACGAAGGCGGAGGAAGGAAACAACCGCAGACGGATGACATTTCCTTGATTTTGGGCTGGGACTATAAGGATGGATTTCGCCACCCTCAGAAGGCGGGTCTTGATAGAGAAGCGATAGCGAGGATTCGATGCAGCGCGACATGCTGTTCAACTATGGCTATGGTTGATGTGTTTTTACACACAACATATGCGGGAGTAAGCCTCAGATCCCGGATGGAATGCCGGATCCTTTAGTCCCGTTAACTCCAGAGTTCTTTGCTAACTTGAATTTGCCTAAGCACCTCGATCTGTTGCTCGATACGGATCCATTCTTTGTGCGAGGAAGGCGATCCGAAGAACAGCCCGACCGTCGTCGGAGAGGAGGAGACTCTTTCGATGGGTCTCCCGGCTTTGTCGGACAACGGGGTTAAGGATGCCGCTACTAATTAGGACTTGAGCGCTTCTTGAACTGTTCAGTGTTTCTGCATTAAACAATTTACATCCCTTTTTGTTTCTTCGTTACTTTTTATTTGATACCTTGTTGTACGTTTCGATGTTGCGCCGTCCGGGTTTGTATGGATTTTTGTATGGAGCGGATGGGCAGTCTGTTGTGTTGCCCGGATGGAGTCCTTAAGCTGCGCCATCAGGGCGGTAGATATTATACATCTTGGTGGATAGGTCATTTGATCTCGAACCATCAGGGCTTTGGTTGCTAGCTAGATGTTATCTATCTTTGAGGCGGATAGGTCATTGTTGCGCCATCGGGCTTAGATTTGACCTGACTAGATGTTATTTATCTTGGGCGAATGGAGTCATTATTGCGCCATCAGGGCTTTAAGATTTGACGGTATTTATTCATCATCCAGGGCTTGCAGATTTGACATTAGATGTTATCTATCTTTGGTCGAGGATGGAATCATTAATTCATGCATCAGACTTAGATTTGACCGACTAGATGTTATCTATCATGGTGGGATCAGGTCATTTATTTGTGCCATTCGGGCTTAGATTGGACAGGTGGATGGCCTGCTAGGTGACGGATAGGTCATTTTACCCTCATATGGAAGCACTAAATTGGACCAACTATAAATATTATCTAGCACAGGTCGGATAAGTCAATATTCTTGCTAGCCATCAGGGCTTTTAAGTTTGACCGATAGATGTTATACATCTTTGTGGGATCAGATATTTGCACTTTTTCATCGACTTTAAGTTTGAGCATATATAATGAAAATATGAGACATTTAGTAAGCCAAAAATAAAGGTATTCTTTTATTGATAATACCTTCTCAAATGCATGGCATTCCACATTCTAGGTACAGGGGTTCCATCTATTTTATCTATAGCGTAGGACCCAGCTTCACCGGTTCGCGTCACGACATAAGGTCCTTCCCAGTTAGGTTCGATTTCCTGCCAAGTGCGGTGTTCCATGGCTTTCTCAAGGGCCGGATCGCGGTGAAACACGAGGCTTTACCGTCTATTATAAGAGTTCGCCGGCGGCGTTGGTAGGGCGTTATGCGGATTCTGCTGCGGCTTCCGCATTTCATCCCTTTCCACGTATAACTCCACGGCTGTGATTCCGCATTTCGGCTGAGCATAGCTAATCGGATGGTGGGTAGACCAGTTTCAATGGGGATAACGGCTTCCGTCCCACAGCCAAGTGGCTGCAGGAGGGTCTTAGGTTTGGCTTTGGGGCGTGTGGATTACGTAGGCCTAGAGCGCGGGGAGTTCTTCTACCCATTTCCCTTTGGAGTCTAATCGCTTTTTAAGCGGTCAATGAGAAGTTTTGTTAGAACACAGCCCATTTCTTTGAGGATACCCGGGGTAAGTATAAATTCTTTATCTTGATTCTGGAAAAATCCCGTGAACTGTTTGTCATTGCATTCATTATTGGACCGATTGATCTTTGGATGTCGGGTGCGGGCATTGTTTTCGGATCATGGAAGTAACATCTTTATCTTTGATTGTGAAAGCATCGACCTATCCATTTCTTTGGAATAATCTGTGGCGACGATAATAGTTTCTTTTGGCGCGCGGTGGAGGCCCAGTTGACTATCAATCCCCCATTGAAGCGAATGTACGAAGTACAGAGATAGAGCGAGTCTTACGGGTGATTTCAAGATAGGGGTCATTCGGCGGAAATGAGGTCCGCATTTCATGGCGTGTCGACGTCAGGCTTCATAGTTGTGATAATACCCTGAGGTGTGAGCGGTGTGCTGGGAGTTCTTCACCCAGGTAGTTCAGCATATGCCTTCATGTAATTCGGCTAATACGTGGTAAACCTTGCTCGGGGTTAGACACGCGGTATGGCGCCATTGGATCGCTTATATTGCCGGAGAGTCACATCATGGAGAATCTAGCCAGAAATTGAATCTAAACCTTGTGGGCCTTGTCTACTGTCATTAGGTAAGCTCCCAGAAGTGGCTGTATGGTCGTATGGGGTCAGCTCTAGAGACCAGAGGAACTTCCTCTATCTGGTTCACTTGGGCATGCAGTATTGAGGAGTCCAGTCGATAGTAGATGGGGAGAAAAACAGTTTCCCTTATCGTGATGAAGCGACCCATTCGGCTAAGGCATTTAGCCCTCTCATTCTGATCCAAGGGGATATGTTCATATTTCGGTAGGAAGGGTATTTAATTTTTGCTTGACTGGGACGTATGCTTCGCCGTCGGGGATCCACACTGGATTTAGATTCTGTTAGCACAATCCTACGACTAGCTTTAGATAAGCTCCCGGCCAGAAGGTTTGCCCATTTTATGCGCGAGTGCAAGCTCGGTGTTATAATGGCCTCGTACTCGATTCGATTTGTTGATGCGTGGCGAAGCCTAACCATCTTGCATGTTCAATCTCTCGGTTGGGAGGTTAATTCTGAGACTAATGCCCGCCTGGTTTGTGGAAGCCCACATCTGTGAGTGCCCACGACCGTTTCATCGGGCGAGGTGTACGAGCTGCGGTTTTGATGAAGTTGGCCAAGACTTTGCCCTTTCTTGAGAATCTTGACATCTTTGGATGCTATACTGGCCCAATTCCGTGCCAGTGATTCATCCTTAGGACATATCAAGTCACATGAATTGTGCCTGAGTGGAAGATCGATTAAGCACCCGCAAGCGGGATGAGCCGGGAAATGAGGCGAATTTTGAAGCATTTGTCAGGAGAGCTAAGGCAGCTCGTTCGAGGTGGCTATATCTGGTCTCCGCGTTGGTTAAGTTTGTTGACAAAGAACACAGGCCTCAACTTCGCATCCCCACATTCTTTAAACGAGTGGCCTTCTTCTTTATATCATTTGCTAGGTAGAGGTAGAGTGTGTCCTTAAACCCAGGGCTCACAAAAAATTGGGGGCTCACATCCAAGTATTGCTTGATTTCCATGCATGCCTGATCGCATTCCTCATTCCATTCGGCCTGGTTGGCTCCCCTTAGGGTAGCGAAGAAGGTTTCAAGCGGTGCGTGAGTAGGGAAAAGCATGAGAGCGGCCCGGCGGTGGTCAGTTCTTCGGATCCTTCTTGTTTGGGGGCGGTGATTACAAGATCACCTTAAGGTACGTGCGGGGATTAGCCTCTATTCCACTTTGGGTTACCATAAAGCTAAGGAATCGGCCGGCGCTAACTCCAAAGACACATTTTAAAGGTTGAGTTTCATACCATACTCCCGGATGAGGTCGAGATATGCTTTGGGAGATGAGCGGCGTGGTGCAGGGTGAATGGTTTACCGGCTATATCATGATATAGACTTCCATTGTGCTCACAAGAATGTAATTCGAAACATCTTAAATCACTAACCTCGGCCGAAGGAGTGGCCCACTGCATTCTTTAAAATTTGAAAGGCATTACATTTGTAACATTAAGTCCGTGGAGGAGTGATGAAGATGTTTTTAGCATCCGGGTGCATGGGGATGCGGTGATATCAGGGAAAGTCCGCCAAGATAACGTAGTACTTGTGAAGCATCCATAATCTGATCTATGCGAGGCAGAGGGAAGCTGTCTTTTGAACATGCGTCGTTAAGGTCCGTGTAATCCGCCACTCTCCGTTGTTGCCATTGTTTGGACTGACCACCACGTTGGCTAGCCATTCGGTACTTAGCCCATTACGATCGTCAGGTTATGCGGTGATCGACCTCGATCTGGATGACTAAGTGGCGATACGGATATAAACGCCTCACTTTTGTCGACCATATTCATGGTGCTCAGGCGGTGTCGGTCCTATTGGTTTCTCGTGGCAGTGCGTGATGCTGATGGATTAATTTGGGTCGGCGGGGGCCTTTTACGGATTGGGAAGCCTGCGGGCGTTTGGGATGGTGAGCGGCTGGGAGGCGGAAATTGTCGGAAGATAATTAGGTCATCCCGCCGTGGAGTCAATGCTTCGTCGAGATGCGGCCTCCTTGCCTTTATCGGGGCGAGATGGAGGAAGTGGGCGGGGAGGTCCGTGACTTATCGGCTGGCGGGGCCTCCAGCGGGGTCGAGGCGCTCGTTATCCTCTTCTGTTGTCGGTTCGCGGTCGCGCTGGCTCGACCACCGGCTGGCTGCTCCTCTGTCTGCCTCCATGCTCTTGGCGGAGGGCGGATGTAGGGGAGAGGTTTGTTGGGTTGCTGGACGCTGAAGTGAGTTCCGGCGTTCGGTGGGATGTTCGAATGGCCAAGGCTTCGGAGATCGGGAGATCACCTGGGAGCGGGTGTACCCAAGCTCTTGCGTATCGCCTCTGAGATTTCTTGCTCAGCGTTTCCCCAGACGCGCGAGTGTAAATGGAATTCTCGGTCGATGGATCGTCGGGGCATTCACGGTGCGGTCGACTCTGACCTGAAACAAGCAAGAAGGCGATGGTGGTGTTCCGTCGTCCCTCAGATGGAAAGGATTAGCTCTTTTGGGAGGCGGCGTTAGAGCGCCAGTTATCTCAATCGAGAATGTCATACCTTTGGTGGTGTGATTCCTTTCTCTTTTATGGAGGGAGAATGTGGATCCACCTTCTATGGAGAGTGGACGATTTCTTCCCATAAAGATAAGGGAAGGTGGTTCTTATTTCGGAAGGATGACTTATTCTTCTTTTTATGTAACTGCTTTCCCGAACGGGCCGCTGTTGGGAGTGCCTTCTATTCAGGTGGAGCGGGTGGCGATTCTTGGGAGAACATATGCCTTATATCATGGAAGCCGGTTAAGCGGTTTAGCTTAATGAGTGGGGTGATCGGGAAAGAAGTATCGGTGAAGAGGCATCCGGGCGTTAGGGCGCATCGGGAGAGGAGGCACATCAGGGGTGAAGTGCCGGGCACCGGGCGGAGAGTCATTCCGGACATTCCTGGGCGCTGTGCTGTCTGGTAGAATTTGGCTTTAGGGCTGGTCAGTCGAGGCCAGCAAATTTGGTAGGTTGGCTAGAGACAAGGCTTGGGCCAATGGATTGCCTAAATGGTTAAATTATCTCCTCTTCCTTCCAGCGTTTGAACAACAACTTTCATAGAAGGTTGATCTATTGGATACCATTGAATGCACCAAAGTACCATTGAAGGGTTTGACGATGCATTAGGCGGGAAAGCGCCCAGGCGGTAACCCGGCCCGGTCGATTCTTGGATCTCTTTCTTGGAGCTGGGGGCCGGTGATTACAAGATCACCTTAAGGCTGTGCGAAGTTAGCCTCTATTCCCCGCTAGGTTACCATAAAGCTGAGGTCGGTAGAGCGCTAACTCCAAAGACACATTTTAAGGGGTTCAGTTTCATACCATACTCTCGGATGAGGTCGAATGTCTGTGTGGAGATGGCGTGGTGCATTGCTTGGATTTTACCGACATATCATCAAATATAGACTTCCATTGTACTCTAGAATGCGGTGAAACATCTTAATCACTAACCTCGATGAGTGGCCCTGCATTCTTTAGGTAGGCATTACATTGTAACATTAGAGTCCATGGAGAGTGATGAAAGATGTTTTTTCCGCATCCGGGGGGTGCATGGGGATCTGGTGATATCCCGAGAAGGAGTCCATAAAAGATAACATATCGTGCCCGGCCGAAGCATCCATAATCTGATCTATGCAAGGCAGAGGGAAGCTATCTTTTGGACATGCGTCGTTAAGGTCCGTGTAATCCACACATACTCTCCATTTGTTCCCCTTCTTTGGGACAACCACTACGTTGGCTAGCCATTCGAGTATAAGCGTGTCATCCAGGCCTCTGAGAAGATTATCGACCTCGTCTGGATGACTAAGTGAGCGTCTGGATGAAAAGCGCCTCACTTTTTTATGCGGCCGGCGCGGATGGGGTGACATTTAATTACGTGTGGGCGTGCGTGGGGCTTATTCCGGTCATATCTGCATGGGTTCAAGCAAATACATCGTCATTCAACTGCAACACATGGCATAATTGGGCCTTCTCCTCTTCGGACAGGAGGGTACTAACATAGATGCATCTGTCCGGCCAGCTAAGGGGCGCGACTTCCAAGGGATCATTTGCTAAACGGATCACATCCCTCCAATTTGGCTGGCGGATGGCGTGATTGCTATTGTTGAGGTTGATCCTCAAGGGATGGTTCACCGGAACACTCCCCTTATTCACGTTCCTGCATTGAGAGCTGATAGCATTGTCGTGCGGCTAACTGGCTTCCTTGAAGGTCGACTTGCCCGGATGCAGTCAGGTAGCTGATCGTTTGATGGTACGTGGAGGGTACCGCTTTCATGGCGTGTAGTCAAGCCCGACCCAAGATGGGATTGTATGGCCCCAAGTCCTCTACCACCCAGGAAACGATGCTTGTTGAGTTCACAGAACCCGCCACCTGTAGGAAAGCTGATATCTCCGACTATCGATACTGGTAGCCTAAATTAAACCGGACAAAACCACCTTTAGTGGGCTGAGATGATCAAGCGGGACTCTCATGCAAAAATTTGGGAGGTGTATTAAATCGAGTTTACCTTGCTGGATCAGCAAGGACCTTGTGTACATCACAACTGTTAATATAGATAGTAAGTACTAGTGCATCGTGATGGGGGGTAATGACCAGTAGGGTTAATAGGGGGAAAGAATATAGGAGCGTCCTTAGAATTTGACCTTGTGATGTTCTCTCGGCGCGATGGTGTTCACCACAGCTCGGCCAGAGGCCGCTCGAAGCATTTTCTCCTACGCTTTATGGACTGATGCCTGCAGCAATGGTCGGTCCCCCCCGGTATAAAGTTAATGGGTAGTTGGGATCGAGGCATGTTGATATCATGACCACATTAGTTGTGGGGCTTATTTGCTACCCCACGGGTTGGCTCTTAGATATCTTGAGGTGCGGCGAATCGAGCCCTTTCACTAGGAACTTCAAGCTTTGGCGGAGTGGTTGGTTTTGTGGCCATGAAGTCACATGATAATCACACCTTAGGGATGCATTGGGTTGGTCAGGGCCGCCCTCATAGGTGGGGGAGCCATTTGGAAGTCGGGAGGTCCGGATAGGGTAGGAATGGTCATAGGCGTGTTGAGGAGGAGTGGCCCCGGGGGCTCCAGCCTTCCTCTTTTCCATTGCCATGAGGCGCTTGACCCTTGTTTTTGCATTTATTCTTTTGTTCGGATGAGCCTTTGGTGGCTGGCTTGCCACTCTGGATGGTTATCATTACAGTCTGTGAGGTGGCCCGAATGTTTTCTTCTAGCGTGGAGGAGACATACGCTCGATACAGATTCTTCCATAGTTGCGACGGATCGGGGGATAAAGACTTGAAGAGCCGGGGTGAGTCGGCTAAGCTTAACCCGGAAGTTTTGCGAGACCGCTCCATCTTTGTAAATATCAATCGATGGAGCGGCTTATGCAGATACGTATGTGAAGTCCGGATGGATTCGTCTTCCGTTTAAGGATAGCACGGAGGGAGGCGTATTCCCTTTCTACGATTGAGCCCACGGATATTGGGAGGCGAAGCGCGACCCTGACTCCACCGAATGGGTTTAATGACCCTCTCGGGAAGCTTGTGGACCCAGCGAAGTCGGGCCCATAAAACAGTGAGACACTTTACAATCGATCGTCCGATTATTTGAGGATCATCACTTGGTTGAAATGCAACATGTGATCGTACGGATCGGAAGAGCCGTCGTACATGGCGAAGGACGATATAGAGAAGCGCGGGAGGGTCATAATCCCTAGAATATCTTGTGGGGAGAGAGGCATGTCTTTGTGGTCCTCGGAGGCGGAGGAAAACATGTGTGGGCGTAGCAACCAGGAGGGAGGGTACATGGATGGTACCGATGGGGTGACGCCTCCGAGTTGCTCGGGCGCATATTCATGGTGGCTCAGTAGTGTCGGTCCACATTGGTTTCTCTCAGTAACCGGTTGCGTGAAATGCGATGGATTAGATTTGGTCGGCAGGGGGCCTTTTACGGATTGGGCCTGCGGCGTTTGGGATGGTGAGCGAGTGGGAAGCGGAAGTGTCGGAAGATAATTCGTCATCCGCCGTTAGGTGATGTCGTCGGTGCGTGACCTCCGCCTTTATCGGGACCGAGATGGAGGAAGTGGTAGGGGAGGTCAGTGACTTATCGGCTTTGTGGGGCCTCGGCCAAGAGTTCGCGGGCGCTCGTTATCCTCCACACTGTCGGTTCCGCGGCGTTCCCAGTATGACTTCGGCCACCGGCTGGCTGCTCCTCTGTCTTGCCTCCATCTTGGCGCGGAGGAAGGAGCTGGTGTGGGGGAAGGTTTGTTGGGTTCTTTGGACACTTGAAAGTGAGGTTACGGCGGTTCGGTGGGATGTTCGAGAATGGCAAAGGCTTTGGAGATCGGGAGATCACCTAGGAGCGGGTGTACCCAAGCTCTTGCGTATCGCCTCTAAGATTTCTTGCTCGGCGTTTCAGGCAGCCTTGGTGTAGGAGTCTCAGATTCTGAGTCGATGGATGTCGGGCATTCACTGATCTGATCGCTACAAGCACACTCAAAACAAACAAGAGGCGATGGTGGTGTTAAAGTCGTACAGATGGAAAGTTGGCTCTTTTTGGGAGCGGCGTTAGAGCGTAGTTATCTCAATCGAGAATGTCATACCTCATCTGGTGTGATTCTTTTCTCTTTTATGGAGGGAGAATGTGGATCCACCTTCTATGGAGAGTGGACGATTTCTTCCCATAAAGATAGGGGAAGGTGGTTCTTATTTCGGGAAGGATGACTTATTCTTCTTTTTAATATGCTTGCTTTCCCAGGCAGACATTGTTAGAGTGCCTTCCTGTCGGGTTGGAGGCGGGGTGACTGATTCTTGGGAGAACATATACTTATATCATGGAGAGCCGGTTGGCAGTTTCGCTTAGTAGAGTCGTTGATCGGGAAAAGAAGTATCCAGGTGAAGAGGCATCCGAGCATTAGGGCGCATCGGGAGAGGAGGCATCCGGGGTGAGAAGTGCCCGGGCACCCGGGCGGAGAGTCGCTCGGACATTCCTAGGCTGATAAGCGTCTGGTAGGGTGGCTTTAGGGCTGTGGTCCGTCGAGGCCAGCAGGGTGTAGGCCGGTTGGCTAGGGGAACCGAGCCCGGGCCAATGGTGCCCACAAGCATGGTTAAATTATCTCCTCTTCCTTCCAGCGTTTGAACAACAACTTTCATAGAAGGTTGATCTATTGGATACCATTGAATGCACCAAAGTCCAACAATTGTTAACTTCTTTGTAATTATAATGTCCCCTTCTTCCTCAACCCGAATATAGACTTCTTCCCTTTGATCTAATTGGTTGTAAACCCATTCTGGGAAGTATACTCGGCTGGTGTTCTTAATTGTAACATCAATATTCTTTCTTCCTCCTACCATTTCAACTAACAACATTCCAAAACTATAAGCATTCGACTTATAAGACACATGCCCAAAGTTCTTAGATATCATTTCTTGTGCGATGTAACCCATAGTCCTCCTTGCTGCAGTCATTTAAATTGCACTTTGTTCCTTAGAAGTTAATTTGGCAAGACCTAAATCGGATATTTTTGAATTGAAGCTCTAATCAAGCAAAATATTATGAGGTTTGATATCAAAATGAAGAATTCTTTGTTCACAACCTTGATGAAGATACTCAATTCCTTTGGCTATGCCCACTACAATGTCTTGAAGTTTCTTCCAACTAAGTGAATGGTTCTTAAGGGATGTTGAAAATATGAACTTCTCTAAAGACTCATTTGGTAAGAACTCATAAATTAAAGCTCGTTTGACTCCATCAGCACAAAATACAACCAACCAAACTATGTTGACATGATGTATCCTACCCATTGTTCCCATTTCATTAATGAACTCTTCTCCATTCCCTTTAGAATCGTTAAGGATCTTTACTGCAACAAGAACTTCATTGGAAAGTTTTCCTTTATATACCAATCTATAACCTCCTTCGCCTAATTTGTCCTTGAAATTATTTGTGATCCTTTTAATATCAACATAGGAACATCTTGAGGTATTGAGAGCTTTGTAATCTTCCAAAAACTTTTCACCTTCCCTGTATTCTCTCTTTCGAGTTTGTTTGAGCTATACACATAATAAAGTGTAATTACTACAAACACGAGAAGAAAGAAACCAAGGACTAAACCTGCATATGGAAAACAATAATCTCTTGTTAGTAAGCGGGGAAAGGATGGGGCCAAATATGTGCATCCTATGAAATTAGCCCGACAAAGGGTGCATATCTTTTTCACTGGATTAGAGGTGATTTCGAGCAAGTGCGCGGCGAAATCTTGAGGAAGGGATCTTATCCACTGAATTAGAAGAGTGTTATGCCTAGTTCGCGCAGATGTTCGAAGCGGGGTGATGAAAGGACAAATTTGGAAAGTGCGAGCTTCAACCATGAGCTCGGAACCGGTCTAAGAAATCAAAGGTGGTCTTTCAACACCCGACAAGACGAAAAAGGTACAAATCCATCCTAAGGCGCTATTGGTGGTGACCGTCATCCAGCCTGATGCACTCACTTTGTGATCAAACGGGTCATACAAAAAGTCGATGCTATGAACTTGTAGGATATAGGAATGGTGGGATCATAAGTAGTGATTCTGGAAGAAGAATTCCAAGAAGGCCTCTGCTTTGCAATTATTGGAAACAAAGGCCAGAGGATGATAAGCGGTGAAAAGTCCCTCGGCATTAGCGGCCTGACAAGTAAAAGGTGTGGAGTTTTAAATATTTCTACACACAATTCTAATAGTGCATGGATAATTGATTAGGTGCTTTCACGGATCATATGACATTTGATTAGACAAGTTTCACCTCTTAAATCTTCCTACTTACAAGTGCATTTCCATTGCCAATGGTACCTCAATTCCGATTATTAGGGAAGGATCCTTATCCCTCACTAACACTTTGAATTTAGATTATGTTTTGATTGTTCCCTCTTTGAATTATAATCTTTTGTCAGTTTCTCAAATAACCACTGCCTTATTTTGTGTTGTCTTTTTTGGCACGAATTTTTGTGTATTTAAGGACATCAGAACAAAGTAGACAATTGGTTGTAATTAGGTGAGGAAGAACATGTTAGCCCGACGGTGTCTAAGTTCAGATGAGTTACGTCAAGCTTTAAAGATTAGGGGTTCTAAGAAAAAAAAAAAAAGAAATCTGCGATATGGTTATGACATCGACGTTTGGGGCATGCTTCTTTTGGATACATGAAGAAATTATTTCCTAGTTTATTTGCAAACTTTGATGTCTCTAGTTTCAAATGTGATGTTTGTGAACTTGCAAAAAGCCATCGTGCTTCGTTTCCATTAACCTTGCATGAAGTCGATTCCTTTTATGATCATACATTTATGATGTTTGGGGCCCGTCTAAATTTGCACTTTGGATGGATCGCGTTGGTTGTTACTTTTATTGATGATTGCGGGATGACTTGGGTATGTTTGATGAAGTCCAAAAGTGGAAATGAAGCTTGTTCAAAGGAATTTTCATAAAATGGTTTGTAGTCGATTACAATGCACGGGTTCGGGTTCTCACGCGGTGTGATGGAGGTGAATATTTGAGTCTTGAATTAGGCAATATTTGGGAAGCCCATAGAACCATTCATGGCTACTTATTCCGTCCTGACCAATGAGAGATGGGGTAGGCGGAGCGGAATCGTCACTTGTTGGAGTTGTCCATTCTTCATTAATAGAGCCACATATGCGCTATCCTATTGGAATGAAACGCACACTACAACATATTTGATCAACCGAATACCTTCTAGCACTATTGATTTCCGGACACCATCCCAGGTTCTCATTGAAGCAATTGTTGCTCCAGTCGGTCTAAACTTACCTCCTCATGTCTTTGGTTGTATAGAATTTGTCCATCTTCATAGCGTCGGTCTGACAAAGTTGACACCTGCGAGCATTGCGATGTGTCTTTTAGAGATATATTTAGCATCAAAGAGTGCAGATGCTACCACCCTCTAAGGCAGATGTTTGTTACAATGGATGTAGTTTTTCATGAGACTGATGTATTTTTCCTGCGAGGCCTAAACTTGAGGGCACTTGGAAGAAGTTCAAGCTCTAGACTATGATTTGATCTACATGGAAGGGAACTCTCTGAACCTGGTAACAATATGAATGGGAATGAAAAGGAACGCCCTGGACTTGGTAATGAGAATGCGAGTGAATTTGATTTGAGTGGTATAAATTTGGACCACAGTGGTGATGAACATGATGAAGACCTAGAAAATGAAGTTATGGACTGACCTCGCCAGATCTCGCACCATAGGTAGTGATACACCAAACCAATCGCTGCGAGGATGGTCCCTACGCAGTGTACGAACCACCCGAAAACAACTACCACCGCTTCAAACTAGAGGTATTCCCAAACCTACATATGAACCTGGATTTTCTAGTAAAGTTAAATATCAGTGAGTCATTATGTATTGTCTAACCATCACTTATCACGAATCAAATAAGTCATTTGTAAATCAATTATCTGTTATCTATTCCCTAACGGTGTGCGGGGAAGCCTTAGCTGACCTAAGGTGGAAAGCTGCTATGAATGAGGAGATGAAATCCTTGCAGAAGAATGAAACTTGGGAACTTGTTGATCGTCCTCCAAGGAAGAAACCAATTGGATGTCGGTGGGTTTATACTGTGAAGCATAAAGAAAATGGTACAATTGAAAGTTTTAAAGCGAGACTGGTAGCAAAAGGGTACACCCAAACCTATGATTGATTATCTGAGATACATTTACTTTGTGGCTAAAATCCAACCTGATTCGAGTCTTATTGTCTCTAATTTGCAAACACAGTTAGCCATTCTGACAAGTTGATGTGAAAAACACCTTTCTGCATGGCGAGTTGTCCGAAGAAGTGTACATGGATTTGCCACCAGGGTGCATGATACTAGAAGTGCATTGTAGGAAAGTGTGCAAATTAAAGAAATCGTTGTATGGGCTAAAAAAATCTCCGAGAGCATGGTTTGGAAGGTTCACGAAGTCCATGAGTCTTTGGCTACCATTAGAGTAATTGGACCACATTATTCTTGAAAAATAGCATGGTAAGATCAACTGCTCTTATTGTGTATATTGATGACATGCTAGATTCTGAGGAAATGACCACGATGAAAGAGGCTCTACAAAGTTACTTGTCAAGTGAATTCAAATGAAGACCTCGGTCACTTGAAATTTTTCTTAGGATCGAGTGTCTCGATCCCGATAAAGGATTTTCTTATCTCAAAGAAAATATACTTTAGATTTATTCTGAGGAAGCGGTATGTCGACATGTCAACGATTGATACACCCCGATGAAAAGGATTGAAGTTATGTGTTGAGACTAATCAAGTGCCTGTTGATAAAGGGAGATATCAAAGGCTCGTTGGAAGATTGATGTACTTAACCCACACTAGGCCAGATCTTGCCTATGCATTGAGTATTATTGCTTGATTTATGCATAATCACGAAACAACATATGAATGCGATTATGCGCATACTAAGGTATCTAAAGTCAGCTCCTGGAAAGGGCATTTTGTTCATTGTCAAAGTGTGGATGCATATAGTGATGTTGAAGGCGAGGTACGGAGGCGATAGATGATAAAGTGATCTACTTCGAGATATTTCACCTTTGTAGAGTGGCATCGCGTTACATGGAAACAAAACATAATGTTGTTGCACATTCAAGTGCCAGAGTTGAATTTAGAGGTATGGCATGGAATATGTGAAGCATTGTGGCTAAGACTTCTATTGATGGTTGTCTTTATCTGCTGAAGCGTAGGTCCGGCTTTATTGTGTAATGATAAGCGGCGCTCGATATTAACTCATGTCCAGGTACAACATGATACGTACAAAGCATGTGGAGGTAGGCAGATTCTTCATAGGAAATTGGATAGAAAATTGTCGAGTTACTTTAAGATTCGATCGAAGATCAATTGGGCGATATCTAGAAAGAATTAAGCTCTTGGTTCAATACATGTAAGTAATGGTAGTATGCCACTTAAAAATTACTCTTTCGTATATATATATATATATATATATATATATATATATATATATATATATACCCTTATACTAACCATAGCAAATCACTTGAAGAGAAGAGGACTGGCAGGTTTCCTTTTCCTAACTCGAGGGACCCTCCCGGCACTCCTATGGATTTGAAAAAAAACCTTTCATTTCTTTTAAACCTTTTTAAAAGTGAATCCGTTGAGCGAACTCATTTATAAAGTTACGTTTTCCTTTAAATTCTTATGAAACATGGTGGGACAAATTTTTTTTTTTAAACAGACAGCCCTTTATAGAAAAATCGGGCGAGTTTCCTCATTTTTTTGACATGTCCCAATTTACAACACCTGTAATAAAACAATTTAATTTACTCCACATCAACAATTAGGACATCTAGTCCACCACAACCAATTTCAAATCAAACTTTAAATCATTTTTAAGACACTATAGATATATAAACAATCTTTTAAAACCTAACCATTTACAAAATAAAGGTGCACATGTAGTTATTTACAGCAAAACTATACATTTTCAAAGAGTGGGTCATCACGTAGGCGGAATTATCAGCGGCGGAGGATGCTCGAGCATGTCGGTCTACGCCCCTTGAAAACATTTTATAAAACATTTGGAAAAAGGGTAGGCTAAAGGAGCTCGGTGAGTACAATTCATAGGAAAATAATGTTTCAGATATAGTTCAAATACAATGTGTAAAAACAATTGTATAGAAGTCTCATTCCATAAACATTTTACTTTTCATTCTTTTCCTTTCTATTCAAATACAAGTAAAACAATTGTATAGAGATCGTTTTCTATAAACATTTACTTTGCATTCTTTTCCTTTCTATTTACCAAATACAACGTGTAAAACAATTGTATAGAATCTCATTTCTATAAACATTTACTTTGCTTTATTTTCCATATAGTTCAAATCTGATGTGTAAAACAATTGTATCCAGCATATCTTTTCAATATACTTTCTTTTCCTTTTGAATCTGTCATATCGATGGAACCGCCTCACAGATTGTCATAGTTGGTCCATGAAAGAACCTCAGAAGCAGTCTTCACGATCTGGAAGTGGCCCCGAGGAACCTCTGAGAAATCGTGTCATATTGTTAATTACCGTTGGCCCATGAAAGAACCTACTAGGAAATAGTCTTACGATCAGGTGGCGCAAAAGGAACCTCGATAAATGTTGCGCTCTTTTAAATACCATTGCCTTTATGGAATAAATCACATTATGCGTTAGTAAACTTTTCGTACTTTACGTGTATGGCAATGGCATCACTCTTCCACTTCCCTCTATAAAATCTAACCCTTTCCACGCCATGCCTTGCGTAAAGTACTTTGTTGACTTTCCTTTAAACTTTATCTTTGTAACATAGGGTAACCATGGATTCAAACATTTTCATACTTAAACATGTATATATGAAATATACATTCATAAACATTTCATTTCATATGGAAACCATAAATCATGCTTTATAAAACTATGGAAACCATAATCATTTCATATTTTCTCAACATAATTTAAAGTCAAGAAAACCATATTTCTTTTTTTCATTTGAACATTTATAACATAGATATGAAAAAATATACATTGGTAAACATTAATATATATATATTCATAAACATTTACATTTTCTCTCACCTTAGTTATTTAAGCCATTTTTCTTCCTTTAACAAAACTTTCCACCTCCACCCTTGTCCTTTATCACCTTCCTCCTACAAGTCACATTATCTATAAAATCCATTAACATCCATACCTAAATCTTGTTCAATTAAACCATTAACTATACTATACTTTCCGGCCCTTAAGCATTTAATCACTTCAATTGATTAAAATCAATTGAACTCAACCTCTTTGTTCTCATGAGTTTCTTATATGCTAACTCCACTTGCAATTACTACCTCCATGATAGCCACACTTTGACATGCCATAAAATGGTCATGCAAAACCGGCTATTATCGACCTAACGAAACAACTTTGGACACTTGGTACATCCATAAATTTTCAGTCACATTCTGTTCATCCACTGTCCTCTACAGGAATATGGTTAGAATCTTGACTCAATGGGCTTTTCATAGAGTCTAAGAACACCCAAAACAGGTTCGGACTGAAGAGATTATGGCCTTCAGTGGAGGGCCATGACCATTGTCCCCGGAATTAGTGTACTAGTGCACTTTTGAATGAATTCACGAGTCCCAATGGGTGGAATTTGGATTGACCTATTTCAAGATGTTCTCCTATCCAGTCTAGTTGCCTTATTTGAATCACTCAGTCGGATGAGTGATGGTCAAGTTAATATCAAGAAATGCAGTCATGGAGTCACCCAAAAATAGAGCGGCTTGCTGAACATAGCTAAAGCTTTGAATGAATTTTTGAGTCAAATGCGGGTGAATTTGGATAGACTATTTAAGTGAAATGTTCTCCTATCGATCCAGTTTGCTTTGATTGAATCACTGATTGATGAGTTATGGCTAGTTATGGCCAAAATATCATGATTAATGGCGACCAATTGCTGACATAACTCCCTTTCAATGCATTTTTGAGTCCCTGAGAATTCGAATTTGGATAGACCTATTTCAAGGTGAAATATTCTCCTATCAGTCTAGTTTAATTAGCAATTTGAATCACTCAATTCGGATGAGTGATGTCCAAGTTATGGCCAAAATACAGTCATTGGGCGGAGAAAACAAACTGGACATCATCTCCCTTTGATACACCCATGCCCTTCGGCCAAGAGTGCTTAGGAGTAGAGAGAAGCCCTACCTCGAATGGCATTGTTTCGAGACACACCGCCTTTTCTCGGTTTCATGAAAACTGAACGGACACAGGCGGAATCTTGTGATTTGGAACCCACCTTGTCTGGAATCGACTTTAATTCTTGACCCTACTTGAGGTCGGCCAGACGAAATCCAGAGTAGACTCGAAGAGAAAATTGCTTTTCTCTCTCTCTCTCTCTCTCTCTCTCACTCTTACTCTCTCTCTCTCTACGGTTTGGATTAGAGCAAAAAATGAGATCTTTTGGTGGTTTAGATTTTTTTAGGCTATTTGTACATGAGACATGTGGCTCACGTCGTGCCACGTGTCACGTTTCCTTCGGTCCGTTTTCGTCCCGAAATAATTTATTTCATCCCGGTTTTAGTTACATCTATTTTAAGTGGACATTCTTTAAATATTTAATATTGTTCAAGATTTTTCTAAAAATCTCGTTTTCGAGTTCCATTCGACACTCGTCCTTATCGAATTTAAGTGAAAATCGGTATCTCGAGAATTAGCTTGAGAATTTGATTGGGTAACTAGATTTTGCGAGACGAATTCAACGGTGAAGTCCGTTTCGTCATCCGAGATCTAGAAAATTTTCAAAATTTTCTATGGTAAATTACCATTTTGCCATTTTTCAGAAAAATTGCATTTTCACCCCTTAACATAATTCCGTTTTCATCTATTTCAGATTCTTTGGACTCAATACATTATTATGAACATTTTCAAAGGCTTGTTTTCGAAAATTACTATTCATTTATTTGTTTCAGTCAAATACCTAACGTCAGCGAAATTTACTATTATAGAAGGCCTTAAGTGAGGGTCTTACAACTGAATTTATATAGGTAGACAATCCTTCAAATAATATCATGAGCACACAACTCCAAGGGATCTTGCTAAAGCGACCTTTAAAAAATTTATAAGAACATATTGAGTATTTTGTGAATGGATACCAAATTCCACTCAATGGGACATGGAACGGAAGAGCCTGATGAGCAGTGGCGTCACATCAAGGGTCTAACTATAGTGATCATCAGCAGGAATGACTACTATAGTCCGACCGAGGGAAGTTGTAGAGTTGGAATATCTTGGCTAGTCAGTCAAGCGAACAGTATTATTCAAGTGTGGTTTGATCCGACCTTAAATATTGGAACAGGGTTTATCCTAAATGCTAACATTGTGAGGTAAACCACCGGCGTAGATTTAACAAGTATGAACCTTTTGTTTTGGCTCAGCCAAGCGGCCTCCAGAGTGTATTGTGTCCATATCCTAGCTTGAGGCGCGATAGAGCCTAATTGGTGGAGTTGTTAATAAAATAAGCGCGAATTGTTTGGAAATTCCTCAATCATCTGGAATAATTCATCCACCACCTAAAATGACCATTCCAAAGAGGATGATATACAATTTCATGCGATAGAGGTTGCCTCGATGAACGATGTCCTTGGTTGATCTAATTCTAATGGGCGATGGCCTAAAATTGATTTGGAGTCGGAAACTGAAATAGAGGATGAATCAGAATTTGAATTTGAGTTAGAATCTGATTCAAAAGAACCGGATGATAATGATAATGACTAGTGGGTGATTTACATCATGTTCATAATTATTCACATATGTTTTATTTCATAACCTTGTACTAACATGTTTATATGTTCTCACCGGACATGTGAGATTCGAGGGATCAAATGAGGGAGGTTGCGTGGGGACCCGGGAGGCGGATGTTGTAGGGGGGTGCTATCCATTACGGAAGGTCTGGCTAGTACCACTCCCATGAGAGGGGTGCATACCTTATCCATATAGCCATCTCTGGAATCATCTTCGGTGCATTCAGGCTTTGTGGACACAAGGCTGCCAAGCCCACGCCTTCACTACGATTGGGTCTACACCGTGACCATGTCTCATTATGACCTTAGCATGCGGTAGGACTCGATTGATTGTGGAGAATGGGAGGTAAGTGAACATAATATATTGAAATATTTTAGATTATTGCTCTTAAATTTTTTTTATGTGTGAAAATTGATATTTGCATGCTTTTAGGTTTGTCGAGTCTTACTGATGCGCGTCTCGCATCACCTCCATTTTCAAGGAGCGGGTTGACATTAAAGGGTATAAATGGAGCACCATCACAAAAGAGATAAAATACTTTTATTGGGAAGAGTTCAAGGTATAACTCATTCACTTATAGCCTTTATATGTAAAATGTGTACATGACAAATTGGATATATGAAGTGTTGTGTTTGTTGGTTGAGATGTTGTTAGATTAGTTTAGGAGTATTATATAAGTGCCTTATTATATTGCAAGTACTTAATATGTTTGTTTTATTAGGTTGGATTGTTGCAAGTACAAAGGAAACTCTATCGAAATTTCCATAGAAATATCATTATTAATTATTTTAACATTTATTTTGTACTTATATGAAGTAACTATTACCTTTCTTTATAGAAATATTTCTGTGGGATGTGAGATGGAGGGTAGCATCAAGCAACTTAGAGGAGGTGCTTGCTAAGTCTAAGTATCTGGAGATAATTTAGACAAGTGGAGAAACAGGAGACCCCGATTGCATGTTCGGAGTCCATAAGGCTAGGTAGAATGAAACATAAATCTTTGAGGATTTCGGACTCGGTCGACGAATGTCTACGAACTTACTTCGAACCAAGAAGGTTGGACCCGAGGCCACAGGACGGGGCACATTGGGGTTCCATTTCATTCTCAGAGCATGTTAGGAGGATTGTAAGTACTTAGAAATCTTGCATTAATTTTATTTTGATTCGTAAGATCATAACAAATATAAGTTCTAATTTTACTAATATTTCTATATAGGAGAAAGAGATCGGGAAGAAGCCATCCCATATCGGATCCATCGACATTTGTACACTTCAGACCACTCATCTGTAGGTAGACGAGAGGGCTCGCGAATCGAGGTAAATAAAATTAAAAAGTATATTATATTACTTCGGGTTTTTATTATATATTCATATATTTGTCTTAATAATATCTATTCCAATTTTTTCTAGAGGCTTTATCGTCGAGGAAATGCGGATGGGTACAAATAGATGAAGGTTCGAGGAGAGAACCTTTACATCTATCGATGAAGATCACGACATACTTACGAGTTGTAGTAGGCTGATAAAAAAGCGCTAGTGACTCATATCTGGATTAGGTAGCGTCACTTCAACATACACAAGTGGCCCATCTTACCATTCCTTTGCATGCTCATCCGGGAATGATCTTGAGCTACGTGAGCCTTCCCGGGACGAGGTTGACGAGAGGTGCGAGAGGAAGTGGATACTAAGGTTAAAGTCTTTGCAAGATCCAGCTTGGTAAGGAGTTAAAGGCTCTGTGAGGGCTTTGCTCGATCGGCACGAAGTCTCCTCGACTACGGCTCCACCCCTACAAATGACCCCACCACAGATGATCCCCTCATTGGAGCTATGTGAACATTCCTATTAATTGAACTTTTTTTGGTCATATTTGTATAGCTATCTAGAACATGGGATTTAGTACACATTATTTTGGTTTATGTTCGATGGACGTTATTTTTGCGAGTAATAGGATCTTATAATTTTAATTCATTTTAATTTTTTTTTATTATTTGTTTTAAGGTTCTAATAATTTAATAATTAATTAAATTAAATTAGTCTTTGTATAATTAATTTAATTATAAATTCAGCTACTACCTTAATTTAGTTACTAAATAGCTATTCTTTATTTGGCTACTAACTCATTAGCTAAATAGCTACACTACATAATACTAAAATTAATCGTTAAATAGCTATTACTATTAATCTACAACATAGTAGCTAAATAAAAGCTACTACGCAACCTACTAATTTTTTTTAAGCATAGCTACTACTGTTTAGCTACTAATTTAGTAGGTAAATAGCTACTTTTTTTAGCTACCACAAAAAATAGTTACTAAATAGCTATTACAATTTTGCTACTAATATAATAGCTAAATAACTACACTTATTAGCTACTACATTTTTTGCGTCGTTAAATAGCTACTCCTATAGAGCTACTATGTTAGTAGCTATATAGCTATAATACTTAGCTACTAACTAGTTCATTCACTAAATAGCTACTACGTTATGTAGTAGCTATGTAGTAGCTATATATTGTTTTAGTAAACTACTTCATTCTCAATTTTATCTACTATTATTGTGAGTAGCTAATTAGTAGATTTATAAATAAATCAGCCCTTTTCACTTTGTTAGCTATTACATTTCTTAACATTAAGCACATTACTATTATTTGGTAGCTGTTGGCTACTCGTAATATAGTAGCTGAAGTGGTAGCCTAATTAAGCTCGACATGCTATAGTAAAGCTAAAAGCGTTAACTAATGACGCTACTAGTAGTAGCTAAAGGTGAAACAGCTCTGAGGAATTTTGCTACTACGTCCTGTGGTAACTATTTAGTAGCTAAAGAAATTTAGCTACTAAAATAAATAGTTTAGCTACTACTTTTTTGTAGTAGCTAAAATCAATTTTTCTAGTAGTGAAAATGGTCGCTTTGTCGCAACATAGTTTTTCATCTCTATCGCCCAACTCTTGTCGTGGCCTACAGTTTCCTGTCACAACATATTTTCATGCTATCTTCTTTGATTCTGTCGCAACATAATTTGACTTTGTCGTGACATAGTTCTGTTGTTGTTGTCCGTTTTATGTCGCGACATGGTTGTCTTTTGTTGAGACAAAAATTCCCTTCTCCAGCTCTTCAACTTTGTTGCAGTCCTACTTGCTATGTTGCGACGATTTCTTCTTTGTTCGCGATGAGTTTCTCGATAGCATGGATTTGTTGTCGCGACCGACTTTTCATTCTTCGTGATAGAGTTATGTTGCCTTCTTTGAGACTAAACTACGTACTCGCGACCAGCTCTTTCCATGTTGTGTGAGTCTTCTTTACTCCTTACTTATTGTTTGAACTTTTTGTATGCAACATTGAATCCCTTGTCGCGACAAACTTGCCTTGGCTCATCTCACTTCTCTTCTATTTTCTATCGTGACATAAAACTTGTATGTCGTGACAGAAATCTCTAACTCTGTAGCTTTTATTGTCGTGGCATAATTTTCCTTTGTCGCGATAGAGATGTTTGCCTTCAGTTCATTATTATGTCGCAACATCCGTTTATGTGTTGCAATTATCTTCTTGTTATTCTCCTCACTTTAAATAGTCGTCTTTGTCTCAACAACATTCACCTCAACCTCTAGTTTTCTTTGTCGTAACAGAGAAATTCTATGTCACGACAAAGTTTAATATTTTATTAAGCGACTCACAGATATTTGTGTAAGCGACATAGTTTTCTTTTGTTGTGACATAAAATCTAGCTTAGTCTTTTCCTTAGTTGAAATGTTTGTCGCAACATAGAAAACTTTATCGCAGACACATTATTTCATTGTTTTGCTATTTTTTTGTTGCGAAGCGAGTTCATCCCGGTAACCGTTTCTTATATATGACGAATTTTAAGATGTTGTGACAAGGTTCCAATGCCATTTTCTTGATCAATGTCGCGATAGAGTAAGGAATGTCACGGCATTCTTCTTCATGAGCTGCTCCCACTGTGTCGCGACATAAAAATCCATTGTCGCGACAGAAATTAGTCAGTCCGTCTCAAATTTTGTCGCGATAGTCTTCTTTTCTAACCCCATCAGCATACCAATATCATACTCTTCTTAGCTGCTCTTATTATTATATCACTAAATCAACTGATATATGTTGCGACATAGTTTGCTGCCTTGGCCAAATTTTCTACTTTTCTTGCTGGAATTCTCTTTTCTTTCATATAAAACCTACAAAACAAAAAGTTGGTGAATTTTCCATAATTCGGCATTAAAATGTATCTTAACTACTAAAAATGTGCCTGAAAAATGGATTAAAAATAGATAAGTTTAGGGCTCATCAAATTCCCCCAAACTTAAAGTTTTGCTTGTCCCCAAGCAAAGAAAAGAAAATTTTATTTGTTTTCAAACAATTTAGCTTTTATTTTTATGGACATTTTTCTTTTGAATCCACAATTGGGCAGGGAATATAAGTCAATTATAAAGTTATCTCTAAACATGTTTCCAATCTAGAATCAGGAAGATTTTTCAATTAAGTTCACTAATCAGCCAAATAATTCTTATAATGTAACAATTCAATTATTCAACCTGAATTGTGAGTGTGTGATGGTCTGCTCTCTTTTTCCTTGGCATATTAGTTAATTTTCTGGGATAATACTCAGATGGCACACTTCTCCCTCATTCTTTAAGTTTCATATGTTTGTTTGTCATATTAATCTCCACTAATGTAAGCATATCACCACCTTCAGGATCAAATAGGTCTTTTAAGCTTGTAATGTGTGGCTTGGGTAATTGGGTGGATAATTTGACAATTTAGGCTCAAATTTTACCCAGACATCACTAACAACTTAGCACTCTTGCCTTCATTATGCATCATTGATATCAAGCTTCTAACCTCCTCATCTGGTTTTGTGCATCTTTTTGCATACTCTCTATTTTGATTTTTTTTTTTCATTCACCACAATCAGACTATAACTTCTCTTCCTTATCTTAGAAGCTTTTTCACTTTTCATCTTTTATCAAGGTTTCTAGAGTGGTGCAATGTTTTGTCTTTTTAAGCTTTCTACCTCCCTTAACGGACTTTGGGTCAGTAACTCCCATACCATTTGGCATTAGGGTACTAAGTGTTGAACACCCCTAAGAACTTAATTTTTCAAGGGAGGAAGGCTACAAGACCAAACTCATTCCTCCTTGATGTTTTACTTTTTACAGCTTCTTTTCTTAATTATCATCATATCTTCTCATCTCAATGAATTTTTCTTTCTCAACCCTTTTTATTCTTCTCCATAGTTTTAAATAATATTCCCCCAAACTTGTCCTCCTTTCTCATTTTTGTATGTGTCATGTAATCTGGGCAAATAAGGGTTCTTTGTGTAGGATCATGTATAAGGGGATTTGGGCTTTCCATTCTTTGGTTTGTAAGTAAAGATTGGCTATTGGCTCAAATAAGGAACTAATGTGTATGCTTATGCATATCATAAGGGTAGGTTTTAAAAGGCTCAAACTTCCAAGGATGACCTATATCATTTCCTATTAGTGGTATTGCCTAGGATTTCTTCTTGACTAATAATCTAACAAGTTCTAGGACATTTGGAGATTTAACTGTGAAAGATCCCAGAAGATGTCTCTAGCTTTGAGCACGATTTGTTTAGAGATACTTTTAACCATGGAGTGTTTGCTCCCGAGTTCTTAAATAAGCTGACCCATTTTACAAAACGAGAATCATAGGTCATATTTGTTCCATCAATTTGTTAAAACCTTCCTTATTCTTGAAGTTCAACATATTTATTAATATCCTTACAACTTTCCCTTTCGTTTATTCCTACCTCTATTCATCTATCCAATTCTTGTTTGGCTCACCAGATATGTTGCCATCTCTTTATTTTATAAGTTAGCTGACTCATTCAAATTAACCATTCAATTCAGATGAAGTTAACACAACAACATTTCAATTCCACTGTCTATTCAATTCTACCAAATAATGCATAGCAATCAAGTATTTCAACCTAGGAAATCTGGTCTCTCCATTATTTAACAAAACCATTCAGCAGCAGTCCATGACTTTGATTATTTAAAGTACAAGAAAGAAAATACAAATAAGACACACAAGAAATGCAAAATGAAAGTGAACACCAATTTCTGCAAAGAAATTTTCAATTCATTAAATTTTTCAAGGATGAGAGATTAGGTACAAAGAGGGAAAATGGGCAATGTTCATTTTTTTTCTTTTTGAGGCCTTTTCCTTGGCTGCTTCCATTCTTAAATATTCTTCAACTTCCTCTACTAGGGTTAGTTCTTTCTTTCCTGTTACACTGGGGGTTTTATTTTAAACTGGTGCTTTATAAGGTTCAGAAGATATTCTTCCTCTCGATTCGGGTTAGAGAAGGGTATTGGTGGGTTTGTTACACCCTGAGGGACTATTGTGTAAGGCACACAGTATGAGATTCTAATTTGTGGTAGTGGCACTTTCTTCTTACTTGAGACTGTCTTCACAGCCCAATCTAAAATCTTCGCATTGCTTTTTGTCAATTCTCGTTGCCTTTTAGCTAATGATTCCAGGAGTGTCCTGTTGTTGACTTGCTCATAAGTCATTAGGCGAAAACTTTCTTTGCAATGTGTAAGATTATTCAATCAATTCTTGTCCCTTGATTCTAGGCATGCCTTTAAGGCATTGTCTCTATCCCTCAGCATTTTTAACAAATCTGCTTCATGTTTTCCTGTTTCAGTCAAAAAAGCTACTTCTCTATCTTGAATCATTGTTCTCCATTATGTATCCCTTTTTTCCAATTCTACTCTCCATTCTTCATCTCTTTGTTTCAATGCCTCCTCCAGATTCTGATATCTTCTTCTTAGCTCTGCATCCATATATTCATCCCTGAATTAAAGTTGGATTTTTAGCCGATTGCCCCTCTCTTGTATCTCTTGTTTCATAGATTTCAACATCTCCATCAGTTTTGTGTTATTACCCTGGTGTTCTAAACTTTGCTTGTTCCTGATGGACTTCTCTTAGGTCTGGAGCTACATTTCAGATGGGGCTTAGGCTTCTCTGAATTTCTTACTACTTTTAGGGTGGACTTTCCCACTGTACTGGCTCATTGCATCTTTCATTCCCCCCTTCTTTTTCTATCTCTATTTCTTTCTCTTTTTCTCTATTTTTAGGACCTTTCGTCACTCCAATTAAGGTCAGAGGGATGTAAGGGTATGTTTCTTCTTTCCCCCTCTTTCATCTCACGCTGATGGCTGAAGGTTGGTGATTGTAGCTGGGGTGTGGAATCAAGCCCCTGCATTTTCTTATGGAGTAACTCATGATAAAATTTCGATTATCTTCCCCACATTGATTTTGTACCCCTTCAACAATGCATAAAGGAGGATTGCTTCGTTCCTTCATACTGTGCTGAGGTGCTTTGATGCGCGCTTGAGCTAACAAAGAAATAAAACCATCATTAGCTTAAATACATTAAATCACTTATGGCAATGGATTCATATAAAGTTTTCTTTGTTGCCTTCCACTTTCCTTTTCTGGCTATTAGTACGTCCACTATCTTCTGGTACTCTGGCTTCTTCAAGTCTGCGAATTTTTGACTCATCTTTATGCGCAGTTAGACGATTCATTTTATCGTTTCTTTGTTGAAATCTATCAATTTTCCTTTGTATATACTTTCTTTCCTTTCTCTTTCCACCGTAGTAGCAAAAATTCTTTTTGCCCGTACAACCTGACCAGGGTGCCTTGTGCTCGCCCAGTGATTGCCATCCTTTCTTCTCAAGCATTTCATAGAAATGGGATATGAGTTTGTTGAATCCTTTTTCAACTATGAAACCCCTATCCTTCAGACTTTTTTCCATTAAAACAGAGGCTTTGTCTGAGATTAAGATTCTTACTCTTTCATTCCTCTGCTCTGTTTCAGATTCTTCAACTCCCCTCTTCCTTTTTCTTAATTCTTCCTCACAGTTGCTCGGGGCTACTTTAGCTTGACTCTTTCTTCTCTTGCATTTCCATAGTTGATTTTTCTTAGACAACCTCTTCCTTTATACATATGCTTCCATCATTTGTTTAGGTTGGAATGAGGTCTGTGACTCAGACATGGTCGAATAGGGTTTTGGGACTCTCTAGGGTTTAAGTAAGGCAGAGAGATTTGATGAAGGAAGATGAGTGGGTTGATGGTTTATGAGAAAGGTGGTCTTTAGTTTTCAAAAATTCTCTATTTATAAGCTAACTGTTTTGTTGTGCCTTTATTAAATGTTGCGACAACAACTGACCTAGGGTTTTTCCTTTTTAATACTATGTTGCGACATATAGAAATAATATCACGACAGAGTTTTGCAATCACTTGGAAACTAGGTCAGTCTTATGTCGCGATAGAGTAAGAAATGTCCCGACATATATTTTTTTTTATGTTCATGTGTAATTTTGTCACGGCAAAAGGAATTATGTTGCGACAAAGTTTTTCTTGTAAAATCAAAGGTTAGAACCATCCTTGTCACTACAAAGAGAACCAATGTTGCATAGTCTAAGTGTCGCGAGCGAAAAGATTGTGCATCGCGGCTTGATCTTATGTCTTTCTTCAAAAAGTTACTTGATTAATCTTTTCAGCACACATCTGACTATCTGCGATATAGCCTGTCATTCAATTCATACTTATGCAAATTCATCTGATCATGAGAATCAACACATATCTTTTTCTTCACCCAATATATTTAAACATGATAATCAGCAATGCATCGAGAATGGAGCTGCCATTTGATGTTTAAAATTCTTGCTCAGAAAAAAAAATTCACATTCCCCCAAACTTCAATTGTGCATTATCATTAAAGAACAAGTTATGGACAAAGAAAACTCCCCCTTGTAACACTTCTACATAGTGATTTTTGAGAAAGAATGCTTCCAAATAAAATTCATCTATAATATAGCTTCATTGTCCTGAAAAAATAAAGAAAATTACAAATAAAATTTCTAAAAATAAACAAAATTACAAATAAAATTTCTAACAAAATTAAAACTAGAACTTCAAACACACAAAATTTAACAAAATTAATCTAACTATAAAAATTAAAATTCTGCTTGGGTTGCCTCCCGAAGTTGCTCGGCTTAATGTGTTTAAATTTAGACATTTCTTTGTAGAATGTCTTCATTTCAGTAAAATTATTTTCTCCTTTTCTAAATTTGGATCTGGCTTCATTTAAAATTTCCTCAGATTCTTTGCTACTCTTACAGATCACAACCATTCAATCCTTGATTCTTAGGTATTGTCACTTGGGAATGCATCCTTAGACTAGTGCATAGCTAGAGCCAAGTTGCCCTACGAGTTTCAGTTCTTCGGAGGCGTTTGAGTGGCGCAAACACAGTTGTGTTTACCTGGAATGTTGTTAGCTCAACAAACTTCTGCTCATGTATGTTTAGCAGCCTCTTGTTTTCTCCCATGAAAGCAAGCATCTGGTCCTCAAAGGAATTAGATATTCTTTGACCTTGATTTTATGCTCTCTGTCCTACATGTTGCTACTGCTGCTGTTGTTGTTGTTGGAGTCCAAGTGAGGCATGATATTGCTATAGATTCTATCCAGGTCTTTGGCGCTAGCCCATTGCTCTCCTCCCGTACGGCGGTTCTCATGGTTCTTGAGTGCTTTGGGTGTGTAGTGAGTGGGCAAGTTGAGGTTGGAAAAACTAAAGTGTAGCTCCCATTTGCATTAAGGTATTGTGCCTCCTCAACTTGGTAAGGACCCTCATGGGTTAGTCCCTCATCAGCACTATTTCTTTTCCCCCCTTCATCTACTGTCCCCACTTCATGTTACGTGTGCATTCTTCTCTCATTATTTCCAAGCTTGTTCATTAATGCATCCAACTTTGCTTCTATGGCAGTCATTCGATTAAGCTCAATTACACCACTCCCCTTCAGTCTGTTGCTGCTCCTTGAAGCTTCAGATGGAGCTTTGTAGTTGCATTTAGCAAGGTCTTCAATCAGTTGCCTTGCCTCCTCAACACTTCTTCTTTTGAAAGCCCCATAGCAAGCTGCATCAATTATACCCTTTGAGGCATAATTCATGGAATGGTAGAAAATGTCCATCTGAGTGGTCAGATCTATTCCATGCATAGGGCATATGTTTAGTAGTCTCTTGTATCTCTCCCATGCATTGTAGAGACTTTCATCCTCCCCACTGGCAGAGGCCCATGATTTCTCGTTTCTTTTACGAGTCGATTTGGGGAAAAATGCGAAACCATATAGGCCTCCACCAATTCTTCCTAATTTGTCACTGATCCAACAGGCAGTGACTCAAACTAAGTTTTGTCCACATCTCTCAATGAAAAGGGAAAGAGTTGTAGCCTGATCACTTCTGGTCTCACCCCATTTAACTTGACTGTATTGGCCATCCTCATGAATCTTCCCATATGCTCATTGGGGTCTTTAGAATGATGACCAGTAAACTGGTGCTGCTGTACCATAATGATCAAAGATGGCTTCAGTTCAAAATTGTTGGCTTCTATGGCAAGCTGTCTCATAGCAGAATACTCATCTTGAATAACAGTCCTCCATAGTCATTTGCCTTTGAGGTACATACATTTTACACTTCATACGGAATGAGTTGTAATCTTTCTCTTTGATTTGCCATACTTGTAGATTCAACACTTAACTTTCCTCAGATTCCTCAGTGTTCTCTCAATTTCTGTATCCAAAGGCAGCAGATCTACTTCTGGTTTTCTGTGCATTTAAAATCTTCCTGAAACATAAATACACTGAGATCAAATGAAATTTGTGGGAAGCTTATTTATGACCAGTTTAGGGTCATAAAATGGCTTTCAATAGCTTATTAAACTCTTTGCGATTTAAAAACTATTTTTTGTGTTTTCATTTATTTATGATAAAATAAAGAAAAATGTCCAAATTAGTAATTCTCTCTTTGGTTAGAATATTGATCTTTAGAGATTCATCAATCCTATCACGACCTTGACAGTAGGCGCGAAAACTTGTGGATTGATTTTGTATAGACAAATTTTAAGTGATTATACTTGCTACCAAAGACTAATTAAAATCCCTACCAACAACGCCAAAAACTTGTTGGCTGATTTTTGTATAGACCAAATTTTACCAAGTGATTAGCAATGCTACCAAAGACTAATTAAAATCTCTGGCAACAGAACCAAAAACTTGTTGATGGATCAAATTGTATATACAAATTTATGATGAAAATATGTGTTTGTCCTTTTTGTAAAATGGATTCATTAAAAATTGAGTTTGGTCTTAATCACTGCAAGTGCACAAGTCGTACAAGTAATAAAAGTGGGATTTTAAATCCACATTGTTCCTAACAGAGATTTACGATAAATTAAAACAAACCCTCTAACTATCAAGATCCTATCATTTAACTCCAATGTTGAATGGATGAGAGGACCGATAAAATAATGCTTCAAAACAATAATAGTAATGTAATGGAAAATTTTATTAAAGTGGATTTGAGAGTTTACTTAAGCGCATAACATCAGAATAGGACCACGAATAATTATCACTCGCATCATTTTGAGTCATAGCTTAGCCATAAGTTGGAAAGCTGAATTTGTCAAAGATGCATTGTAGTATAGTTTAGATTTCTCCCTTAACCATACATTTCACTAATTAGAGGTTCATGTTCATTTATGACTCATGGATCTAATCAATTACTTGTAAGATATAACTCTTTCTAAGATATGGGCATTTTTCTTGTTTAGTACTTCACCTAAATCTTAGGACTGAAGAATTATTGCCCTCATAGACGGGATATTGCAAGCCTTCTCCAATTCGATTGGCACCTCATCCTTCATTTCTGATGAAATTTTCTATCTCCTTGATTAGATCTTTGCTAACACGAGATCATAATCATTTCATCAGAAAGAGGAGAAACCTCTAAGCGATTAAACTGATACTTGATCCATCTATCCTTAAACCATGAGTAAGTTAGTGATCTATCTGAATAATCTTTCAGAGTTCATTAGTTCCAAAGTATTAGTTTGCCATACCCACAAAAAAATGCTCCATACCCTCAGGATTCTCCATCTATGTGTAACGCAAAGGGCCTCTTGGAAATCAGAGCAAGATACAATACTTTGTTTGGGTACACGGTACTAGTATTCTGGAACAGCTAACAAGAATAATATCAATCAAATAAATTCAAGAATTTAACTAAGGTTTTCTTCCACTTTGTGCGTTAAAAAATAATGAATCACTACTGACCCATTCCCGTATGAGCTCAACCTTTCAAAATCGGTTCACATATATCTGACTGTCTTGATCAAGAAAATTCATGGACATTGTAAACGAACTAAAATAAATGAACTCCAGAAATTCTTCCAACATCCATTTAAATCAGAACAATAATGAGAAAGATAATTTTACAATAAATCTAACTCGGCCGCACTTCACCGCCATTACTCACCCAGAAATTAAATTGTAAAAACTAACTAAAAACTACGCTCAAACAAAGTCTACTAAAAGGAAATAAAAAGTGTTGAAAAGAAAATTAATATTAAAAGTGAGTTTACCTTTTCACCCAGGTCCTTGATTTGCGGAAGTTGTGCACAGTGCCCTATATGAGTCTATTTATAGAGCTTTAAATGATGAGCCGCACTCCAAGGCACAAATTGTGGATCCTAAAATTTCTGGCTCAAAATGGTCTCTTTGTCGTGACAAAGGTTTGTCATGCCATCTCTATCGCCCCGCAGCTTCTGCCAGCGCATATTTTCATGCTGTCTTTGATTCACAGGATATACTCGACTTTTCACGACATAGCCTGATGCGTCCGCTTTATGTCACGACATGGTTATCTTTTGTAGCAACAAAAATTTCCTCCTCCAGCCCTTCAACTTTGTTGCAACAGTCACTGCTATGTTGTGACATTCTTTCTTTGGTTACACAGAAGCTTCCCAATAGCATGGGATTCGCTTGTCTACAAGACTTTTCTTGTCGCGACAGAGTTATGTTACTCAGATTGTCGACTGGAAACTTTGTGTCGCGATAGACTCTTTCCATGTCATGACAGGGTCTTCTTTTACCCTTATCGGATAAACTTTGTATGCAACATTGAATCCTCGTCGCGACAAACTTGCCTTGGCTCATCTCACTTTCTATTTTCCGTCGCGACATAAACTTCATTTATGATAAACTCCGCTCTACAAATACTTTATCTGCTGACATAATTTTCCTTTGTCACGACAGAGAGTCCGTCGCCATTACGATATCGCAACATCCGTTTCTTTGTCGCAATTATCTTCTTGTTATTCTCCTCACTTTCTGTCGTGACAATAGTCTTCTTTGTCTCAACAACATTCACCTCAACCTCCAGCTCCCGTTTAACAGAGAGCCTATGTCGAGACAAAGTCTGCGATTTTATTATCGACTTCCTCGAATGTTGTGTCGACACAGTTTTCTTCATAATATTAAAATCTACCTTAGTCTTGTCCTTAGTTGAAATATATGTCGCAACATAGAAAACTTGTTGCAAACACATTGTATCATTGTTTCTTACAATTGGCTGCAACTGCAGTTCATCCACTACTTTGTTTCTATGCTTGATTGAATTTTAAGATGTTATGGCTACGTTCCACCGCCATTTCTTTGATCAATGTAGCTTATTGCAGTAAGGAATGTCGCGACATTCTTCTTCAAGGCTGCTCCCACTGTCGCGACAAAAAATCCAATTATCGCAAGGCAAATAGTCACCCATCTCAAATTGTGTCGCGACAATTGATGAGTGCCTAAGACACTCATATTATACCCGCGTCTGTTTTATGTTTTTAGTTGATTTTACATTTAAATAAGCGCATTATAGCCCAATATCTTATTTCTGGATTTTTTGTGAATTACAGGTAAAGAAGGTGGTTTTTGGCAATTTGGAGCTAAAAAGAAGAAGTAGGAGAAAATCGCGTAAAAGAACGCCGCGACGTACAAAGTCGCGGACGCGCCAATGTCGCGACGCTCTAGTGTCGCGGACATCTCAACGCCGCAACGCCGAGTCACCGTAAGAAAGTCAACAAGTGACCTAACGCCGCCAGATATTGCACCGCGACGTCATCGCGATGTCCGCCCATAATCATAAAAGCAAATGGAACCACTGATGAGGGCATCAAGAACGACCGACCTGAGCTTGAAAGCAGAGCAAAGAGTGACTCTGATCATTGAAAAGACACTGCTTATATTTCTTCTTTTCCGATAAACTGCTGATGATTTATAGATTGATGTGTATATCAGTTCCAACATAAATTTAGATTTCATTCAGTATTTGTTGAACCCTGTCACAATTGAATGGATTAAGGTTTAAAATTATATTATTCAGTTTATTTATGATTTGCATTGATCTGCTCTATATTGGCAGATCCTGGTAATGTTTGGTAATGTCTGGCCAACATTGGCATGATCCTACTGAGTATCCGAGATCGAGAGATAAGACTGTGGATCTAATAGACCTCGGTTAAATCAAATAGAGATATTCAATTCGAGTGTGGCTATTAGGTTTGAGCATTTGCCGCTTTGGAGTATTAGGTCGGGTAGAGATGCACCCAACTTCTACCGGCGCATAGGCGATACACCCTGAGAAGGTATCTCGTAGCAGTGATCACCCTTCATCGAAGTCATTAATAGACCGAATAGTAATTCCTATAGGTATTAATCCATCAAAAAGGGGGAGATAACCTCAATTCCACAAGAAGTAATTCCTGCTAATTTAGCTTTCATTTTAATCTCATACATTAGTTAGATAGCCATTCAGAGTTTTGTCTAGATAATATTATAAGGACAATTTTAGTAGTCAACACACTTCTCCCCGTGGATCGATATCCGTACTTAGGTACACTATATTACTTGATACGATGAGTGCACTTGCGCACATAGGCGCTACATCTAGTTTTTACACATCCCACATACGGCCTATCAAGTTTTTAGCGCTCAAGCACGGAGTGAGTTTTAAAGGTTGATATTGATAAGAGTAATTAGATATTACTCGAATTTTCCTTTTTTTATTTATTTTAATTTTTATTTTGCTTATACAAGTACTTGGTCTTTGCGCTTTGTGTGTGATTGTAGTTAAGGTCATTGTGAGTATGTGCCGAGGTCAAGTTGAATCCAACCGCTGATCCCGAACCTAAAGAACCTTACACCGTTTACACAGAGAACAAAGAGAAGCATAACATAGAAATCTAGAAATCATGCAGAACAATGTAGAGCAAGATCATGGCCAAGAGCAAAACGAACCGCAAGGGGGTCACAATGGGAATAATGGAAGGAATCAGGTGCCTAGGCCGTTTATACAGCTAGATGATCCATTCATGTTAAGCAAGATTTTTCCTACTTCCTACGCTTGTTCGCACGTATATCCACACTATCCATTCAAAACAACTTCGAATCAAGTCGCTGACCTTACGTATGCTTCCGTAACATCCCGTCATGGATTGCTAAGTGAGAATCCGAATATGTGCCACCAACTTCACTAAGCATGTGACACTCGCCGGCGATAATGGGTGTAATTGAAGAGGCACTCAGACTGAGATTGTTCCCGCTCTCACTAGGTGATAGAGCTAAACACTGGTTGATAAGTCAGCCATCGGATTCTATTACTTCATGGAACGACCTAGTGCAGAAGTTTCTAACAAAGTTCTTCCTACCTAGGAAAATTGCACATTGAGTGCAGATTACCACATTCTATAAATTTGGGAGGGAGAGAGAGCTTGGTAGAGGCATGGGATAGATTTCATGAATTGTTAAGGAAGTGCCTACACCACAGGCTGACTAGATGGATGCAAGTCCATACTTTCTATAATGGTCTGAGGAATGCTACTAGAACAGTGATTGATGCCTCAAGAGGTTTAATGAAGAAGACTAATGCGACTGCCATATGAAACCTCGGATGACGTCACAACACCAATCGCGTTTGAGATAGGATTAGCACCAGTTGAAGGCTGTGGTGGTACAGATAACGAGGTTCTCAAAGAATCAAGATTCAGAAGTGTCGCAGCTGACAAAACAAATTATTAGCAAATATGCACGTAAATGCCATCCAGACTCAAATTCCCATGGAGTTATGTGGACCTCATGAGGATAGCATTAACAAGACAGAATGTCATCGGGCTTGGGACAACAAACAAGAGCATCCCAATATGTGTCGAGTTTGACCGTGAACTACCACAACAAGTTAGGTTTTATAGCAACAACTATCAAAACCAGACCGTGCCAAGTGGTGGCGATTAACTGGCTACCAATCGAGCAATCAGAACATGTATGAAACAACGGTGAACAACATGCCACCACCCCAGCAACCACCTCCTCTAAGAAAAGTGACTGGAATGTCTCGCGAATGCTCACTCTCGATACCGCCTTATGAATGGAGATTAAAGGCTAACATGCGCAATGATCAGGCCAATCAACTGAATCAAGCAAAGACAATTAAGGAATTATGTGCAATGGGTCAAAGTGGTCATTCCACTGACAGAAGGCAAGAGGGTTCTTACTGCTACCCCATAAGTGAACCCGAGACGAGAAGGGAATGAACATGCAAAAGCAGTCACGTTGAGAAGTGCAGAGAATTATAACACCGGGCAACCACCATGGATAGGAGGTAGAACTCCCAGGAAGTCATCCGCACTACCGACTGATAAGACAAAGGAGCAATTTCAAGAGAAAAAGTTTGTGGAGGAAGAAACTCAGGCAAAGGATCATCTAGTCACAATTGAACCTGAACCCCAATTCCGTACTCCCACCCTAAAGAAGAATAAACTGAGGAAGCAAGCCCACCAAGTTATAAAGAAACAAGAAACTACATTACTCAACATTCGCTTGTTGATGCTTTTGGAACAAATGCCCAAGCATGTCAAATTATGAAGGACATCTTGTCAAAGAAGAGAAGACTTATAGGATTCGAGACAAGATCTCATCAAGAATGTGTGTTGACATCCTTAAAGGAAGTTACCAAAGCTAAAAGACCCAGCAAGCCACTATCCCCTGCACCATTGGGAACGCCATCTTTGAGAGAGCTTTGTGTGACTTGGGAGCTAGTATTAATCTCATGCCTTTATCCATATTTAAACGCCTGGGATTAGGTGAAGCTCGCCTAACCACAAATACACTCCAAATAGCGCATGTCCTTAAAGCATCCAAGGGTGATAAAAGACGCTCTAGTAAGGATCGACAAGTTCATCTTCTCCCACAGATTTCATTGTATTAGATATGGAAGAAGATAAAGAAATACCCATAATATCGGGTAGACCATTTCGCAACTAGAAGGGTAATGACTGGCGTATAGCGGAGAGTTGAAATCGAGATGTAGGAAGATAGTCGTTTAATGTGTTCGGCCGTGAGACACCCGCGCAGAGTGATACATGCTTCATAGTAGAGACCGTAGAGGCTATAAAGTGTTCAGCCAAAGTGGTCTCACCGACCCTTCGGGAGGCTAAATTTCATTGTTTTATCTTTTCAAAAATCGTATAAGAGGCCGGTGAGTATGTAAATGGATGGATTCACGGAACCTAATAGAAGGAAATATTATGAACCTTCCGGCGAAAAACACTCAAACGTCGTTGTCATCTGTCAACAGCCCACCTAAGACGGGAGCAAAGTTAAATACCAGCCACTGAGGTATGCTTATTCTTAGGAATGCCCCACCTTACCAAAGGATGGTCAAAGGCCCCGACAAAGAATAGGAGGAAGATAAGCTATTGAGGGTACCGAGATCACAAGGATGCGCTTATCGGGTCTCTCGGTTAATTTAAAAGGATTTCGCCTTTCTATGCATGCATCGAATTTTGCTGTGGCAGGTCATGCTTCGGGTGGGAGCATAGAGGAGACCAATCCAACTATGAAAGAGGTAGTTGATTCTGTCACGCAGGGTGACGTAAATCAATATTTATAACTCTGGGGCCTCCATCGCCGTAGCAAAGCTAATGCAGATAAGAAATTCTGTGGTCGGAACACAGGATGGGTTTTCGCACAAATGATTTACAAGAGGTTCAAAAATGGTGAATTTCCGCTTGGATTCAAGGTTTTGCAAAAAATAGGGAGTTGGATGGCTGTGTCGATAATAAAATAAGGAAAAATGTAAAATAGAACCCTTAAGCAGCCAGTCACCTGCTAGATTCCTAGGGCAACGAGGGCTCTGTGGTCCTTTCAGATTGGGAGGATGACCGGTAGCTCATCTCCCGAACCGGGATCTTCTGTATTTAGCTATAAACCTAACCTTAATCATTATCCTTTGAAAATGGTACTCATCGAGCATCGTTATCTCCGATGCTGAAAACGATTCTCCCGACTCACCTTACAATGATTAATAGAGGGTAACTAACTAATCTCGGATCTAGCAACAAGCATCCACTGAACCAAAGATTTACCAAATACGTGTCACCATGAATCTAGGGATTTAAAACTTAGAGTTCAAAGGAAACAACCGCCAAAGGCGCACTGCTTGAGAAACATGAAACCCTCCAAAGAAATTTAAGATTCCGCATCAAAGAAAGATTCCACTAAGGAGGAAAGGGTTTTAGCCACTCATCCTCCAAGCTGTCATCCTTGGAGGGTGTTTGGCAAACTAAGAAAGGAAGAGAAATGAGAGTAAAGTGGAGAGAAATCGAAAAGGTGGAGAAGTCGGTGCTTCGCGCCAAAACTTGATCACAAGTGATTGATTTGTATAGAGCTTGACTGAGGCTTATATATGCTCATAACAAGGGAAATTACAAAAAAAACCAAAACTAAAAGCTATTACAAGGACAAATTTAGAAGAAACAAAAAAATGTAACAAAAACATCAAAGTGTCAAAAGCAAGCTTAACAATGGTCGAGAATGAACAGCGCTGGGTACGCAGATGAATAGCAGAATCCCGCGAATTTCGCAAAGGCGAAATTTCGCAATCTTGCAAAATTTTTGCTATGCTCCATTTTCTTCCGCCTTTTCCTTTGGTTTCGACAGTACGCCGTAGTTTGACTCAATTCTTTCAGGCTTGGATCGACCGGCAATTTTGGCATAAATATCTCAAAACTACAAATTAGCCATAAATGCGACGCAGAATATAAGACCTTAATGTGAAAATTGGGTTGACGACATTGATTAGTACACAAAGTGCTCAAAACCCGCACAAACAGGTTCAAAATAGCACTTTTGAGCATTAATCACACCCCCCAACCTACACATTGCTAGTCCCTTAGCAATGAAAGAGAGAGCATACAAAACGATAACAAAATGACGTTCACAAAAATGGTATTTCAAAAAGGTTGTGAATGAGTAATGCCTAACCTTCGATGAGAATCACTGAAACCCTTGCCCAATAACTATCTTGAGAGAATGAATGTCATACAAAATTGAGCATCAAAAGAGCCTCCCTCTTGGTGAATCAACCAGAGACTTCCACCAAAACCTAAGTGTTTGTTTGATCAGTTCTCAACAATAAACTCCGAACTGCACTCTCCCCCCAACTAAGATACTGCCTCCACCTAGGACACTAACCAACCTAAATAGATCAGGACCCATTCTTATTCCACAACTCTTTTTGTGTTGTAGGGGTGCAATGCTGAGGAATCAACCTCACCAAAGTCCATGTAACGGGGATCTACCGATGACTCCCAACCAATTAAGGCTTAGGGCACCAAGTCATAAGGATCTTTCAACCACTAACTCTTCAAGTCTCACCCCGGACTCCGAATGATTTCGAAACTCCAGCACCTACAACTTGCTAAACTTCACCCATCCACCCATATAGCAAGCACTAAGTCGGTGGCTCCCAACCAGTTGGTTTAGGGCACCAGGTTTTAAAGACTTTCGCTATATACCCCTCGGACTGTGCTTGGGTTTCATGCAAGCTGTAATTTTCTCTTTTCTTTTTCTTTTTTTTTTTTTTCACTTCTTTTTATTTTGGGAAGACACATTGGCCTTCTTTACACGGGGGTCCTTAACCTATTGTGGGAGGTAGTCAACGAAACTAGTGGTAGGTTTTGCAGTTTAGAGGTAGGCGCTTTTTCAAATTTATTGTTGAAACCCATGTATAATGTGTGGTTAGCTAGAGATGGAAGAAAAAGGTCAAAAGCAGCAAGGATTCAACTAATCATCCACCAATTAGGTGCGGAACCAATCTAACATAAATAAATTACTGTTTCAATTTTTCATAAACTGGCAGCTAGCAAAACACAAAAAAAAATGGGTGCAATTTTTGAAAAAGTAAGTTGTATAGTATAACAGCTTCACAAAAAGGAAAACCAGCAAGCAACTGAACATCACAAAATGGGCTTGCTCAAAATAGTAACAAAAATATAAATAAATGCCACTTCCTTCGCTAACTCTCCCCCCGACCAAACGTCATATTGTCTGCAATGGGGCTTGGATTGGAAATTTAGAGAAGGAAGTGCTACCTCCTTGATGAAATGTACTCGTTTTTGGATAGGAGACTTCGCAGGCTTTCTATCGACACTCATTCAATTCGCTTAGCTTCAAATAAAACAAGTTAGAGAAGAAAATAGAGAAAAAAAGTGACTAATTGAGACGGAAAATTACACTCTTCATAATAATTTCAAAGTATTCTTTCTGGCTATTTTGATCTCTGCACTCTAAGCTTTCCAACGGTACCAAAAATGCTTAAAACGGGATCTGATGAAAAGCTATGGTCAAAACAAAATTGGGTCACAAAATGGAGGGATCAAGGAAATTTCGCAAGACCGCGAAATATTATTATTATTATTGGAATAATAAAAAATAAAAAATAATAATAAAATAAAAAACAAATTTTTTTTATATAATTTTTTTTTTGAAGACCTTTTTTATTTATTATTTGATATATATATATATATATATATATCATAAAGACAAAATAGTGCACAATGCACCAAAACCAAATGTCGCTAGAGCTCACAATTTAAGAATAGTGTGACTTCATAAATTTCATAGGCTGCGAAATTTTCTGTTTTGACTTATGCTCCAAAAATTAACCAAAAACCTGCAAAAATAAACACAAGAAAATTTTAAAAATGCGTAAAATGAAAATTAATCTAAAACAATGATTAACTAAAAAATTAGAGAAAATCTAAGAAGAAAAAATTAAAGAAATCAAAATAAAATAAAATAAAATAAGATAAAATGAAAACAAAAAGTGGGAGACTAAGCCCCCCCACCCCAAAACCAATTCCTCGTTTCCTTTGGAGGCCAGCTGGAACTGGTGGAGCTTAGAAATGTTGAGGCTCAGGTGCTCCAAATCCGAACCAGCACCCGAACCACCCGCTATGCCATACAGTGTGGGCAGCTGCTAGTGTCTTTGATGTAGTGGCAAAAGCTCGAACAAGCACAATTAATTTTTCGATGTTTTAAAGACACGTTGCATAAACGGGGTGGCCTTTCCAAAGGTGTCAGTGTTGGCTGCGTCTGGTGATATACACGCTGGCCCGGGTCGAGAGGCAAGTGTAAATTATGCTTCTGGAGCTCTTCCACTACATCCTTTCCACTACTCTCCACAGTCAGCATTGGGGAGGTTTCTTCTTCTCTTCCCATGGGCAGATAACAGCACCAATGTCCGAGGATCCAAAATCTTCACTGTGCCTCTTGTAGTCGTAGACACCAAGCCTCCACCGTGGTGTCATTCAGCACTCTCCTCCGATTTTCTTCCCCGATGAATATGTTGTCAAGGTGCTCCAAATTGATTTCTCGTAAGTTGTCAAATTTATGATCGATTCCACTTTGCAGTTGTCACCCTTGGACCAACTTCACTTGAAGCCTATCTATTTTTTTGGTCCAGTGGAGTTCTCAACAAGATGAATTCTTTGACTTAATTGGCATTGAATATCTTCTGCTTCTTCCACAAAGTCACCCACTAGCTTGGTGAGGTTCAGGATGGCTTGTTCCATTGGAGAGGTTGACTGTGGTGGTTAAGGCTGAGATGAAGAGGCATACTGTGGATGTGGAGGAGGTGCATACTGTGGAGGTCTTGGTTCCCATGAGGAATTTGTGTGGTTCCCCCAACTAGGGTTGAAAGCATTTCCATATGGTGCATTTATTTGAGGCACCATGCATGAGGGCACACTCATCCATGGAGGGTTTCACAGTCCTTCATGCACCTATTCGGTTCGATTTCTCTCCACAAAGTTGTTGATTATGCCATGGAAGGTTTCTCAGAATCCTCATTGACATGTATGCTCTAGGTTTCTCCCACTCAGTACTCACCGCATCGTTTCTCCCCTTCCGCCTGTTACAATTCAAACCCATTGAAACATGCAATCCTGCAGTATAAATAGGGCAACACAAGACAACACAAAAACAATCCCAAAGAATGTTTTTTTTTTTTTTTGCTGAAAATGAAACTAAAAAAAAATGGATCAGACATGATAGTAAAAGAAAATTCACTCAAAACTCGCGATGAGGATCACAAGTGTTCAACAAATTAACAAATGCACTAAGGCACATCCCCGGTAATGGCTACTTGATTCGTGGCTACGAGGGTGATCCGAAATCAACAATATTTATAACTCAGTTCTTCCCATCACAGAGCAAAGCTACCGCAAGATAGTGGCTCTAGGGTCGAACATGTGGATGGGTTTTCTCGCACAAATGATTTACAAAGGAGATTCAAAATGTTGAATTTTCGTTGATTTCAGGGTTTTGGTAAAAATAGGAGTTAGATGGTTGCAAGTCGATAATAAAATAAGGAAAAATGTAAAATAGAACCCCTCGTTAGGTCACCTGGCTGGGATTCCTAGGCAACGAGGGTTTCTAGGGTCCACGTTGAGGATGACTTATAGTCATCTCTCGAACCTGACCATTTGAATACAAACCTAACCCCAATAATTATCCTTTGAAAAATGGTACTCACTAAGCACTACCCGACAATGAAAATCCATTCTCCCCGACTCACCTTACAATGATTAATAGAGGGTAATCCACGAATCTTTGCGGATCTAGCAATGCTATCCACTCCAACCCGAAAGATTACCAAATACAGGTCATTCAAGGTGAATCTAGGGGATTTAAACCTAGAGTTCAAAGGAAACACAAACCGCAAAGGCGCACTGCGTGGAGAAACATGAAACCCAAAGAGCCTTAAGATCCCGCACCCAAGCAGACCTAATTTCAAGGAGGAAAGGTTTTAGCGCCATCCTCCAAGTTGTCATCCTTGGAGGGTGTTTGGCAACCAAGAAAGGAAGAGAAAATGAGAGAAAGTGGAGAGAAACTGGAAAAGGCGGGAGAAGCTGAAAGCTTCTGCGCCAAAACTTTATTGTTGAAGTGATTGATTTGTACAGAGCTTGACTGAGGCTTATATATGCTCAGAACAAGGGAAATTACAAAAAAAAACAACTAAAAGCTATTATATGACAAATTTGGAAGGAAACAAAAAATGTAACAAAACATCAAAGGCCAAAAGCAAGTGAACAATGGCCGTAGGGATGAACAATGGCAAAGTATGATAAATGCTGCAACCTCGCAAAATTAGCAGTTGCGAAATCCCTCAACTCGCAAAATTTTTCTATGCTCCATTTTCTTCCTCGCTTTCGCTCCTTCCTCTGTCGGGACCGCAATGCTACGCTTGACTCGAATTCTTTTGTGCTTTGATCGACTGACAATTTTGGCATAAATATCTGGTAAAAACTATAAAATTAGCTACAAAATGCGATCGCGAGAATAAATAGGACCTTAATGTGCAAATTAAGTTAATTACGCCTGATTAGTACGAGTCAAAAGTGCTCAAAATCGCAATAAAACAGGCTCAAAATAGCACTTTTTGAGCATTAATCATTAGTCCGTAAGGAGGTACTAGCGGCTAGATGTCAAGTTTATCCTATTTCCGACAAGGTACGGGTAAGTCCCAGATACAGGTAGTGCCTAAAAAGTGAGGAACAACAATGATAAAAATAGAGAATAATACATTATCGCTTTCTTCTAAAACAAATACAAAGCTGGAGGATTTGTATTGACTTCTGAACCGAATAAGGCTACTCAAAGACCATTTTCCAACGCCGCTTCGATCAAATGTCGGATGGGACAACAGGACATGAATACCATTGTTGATGGCATTATACTACAATCGATTAGTTATAGCCTCCAAGATCAGAGAAGACGACATTCACATGCCCCTACGGTACATTCGCATTCAGGCGGATGCCCTTCGAGCTATGCAATGCACCAGGCACATTCCAACGCTGTATGATGGCCATATTCTCAGATATGGTTGAAAAGACAATTGAGGTGTTCATGGATGACTTTTTTGTATTGGGGGACTCCTTTGACAATTGCCTAGAAAACTTGAGATTGATGTTGATTAGATGCGAGGAAACTAATCTTGTGCTTAATTGGGAGAAGTCTCATTTTATGGTACAAGAAGGCATAGTACTTGGGCATCGGATTTCTGCAAAGGAAATAGAGTAGAGGTTAAAAATTGAAGCAATAGAGAAACTACCTCCACCATCATCAGTAAAGGGCATAAGAAGCTTTTTGGGCCACGCAGGGTTCTATAGACGTTTCATAAAAGACTTTTCTCGGATTGCAAAGTCGTTGTCTAATTTACTGGTCCAAGGGACACCATTTGAGTTCGACGAGCAATGTGTGCGAACATTTGGGCCTTGAAAGATAAATTGCATCTACCATTGTAGTAGCACCAAATTAGACCTCCCATTTGAGCTAATGTGTGATGCAAGTGACTATGCGATCGGAGCAAAGGCTAGGACGTAAAGAGAAAAGAATATTTTCGTGTTATCTACTATGCTAGTCTTTATGATTGAATGATGCCTAGTCGGAACTATGCCACTACCGAAAAGGAATCATAGCCATTGTTTTGCCTTTGGAAAAATTTAGGTCCTATTTGATTGGCACATGGTAATAGTGCACATCAATTAATTCAACCATAGTACCTAATGACTAAAAGGACACAAACCGAGACTAATACTGGGTAATTTTGTAAGAATTTGACTTAGATTAAAGACAAGAAGGGAACAGAGAACCTAGTCGCAAACCATCTGTCACGGTTAGAAGGGATAAGAGATGAGGCCCATGTGAATGATGATTTCCCAGATGAGCAGCTCCTAGCAATTGAAGACACAAAGCCGGTTCCATGGTTTGCCGACTATGTGAATTATTTAGTAGCCAAGGTGATCCCTCCAGAGTTTAGCCACCAACAGAATAAGAGGTTCTTTGTACATTTGAAACAGTACTACTGGGAGGAACCTATTCTATACAGGCACTATGATGACTAAGTGATAAGGCGATGTGTACCAGAAGATGAAATGGTCAGTATTCTAAACCACTGCCACACTTTACCATGTGGGGGCATTTCTGTGAGGCCGCAGACAACAAAGAAAGGTACTTCAATCATGTTTCTACTAGTCCTAGTTTATTCAAGGATGCCTACCAGCTTTGTATCCACTGCGAAAAATGCCAAAGAATGGGAGTATTTCTAAAAGGATGAACCACCCATGAGCACAATTCTAGTTGAACTATTTGATTTATGGGGGATGGATTTACGCCCATTTCTCCCTCATTTAGTAACTTATACATCTTGCTTGGCATGGATTACAGGATCTCAAATGGGTAGAAGCACACGACATCGCATCAATGACGCTAGCGTGCAGCCAGTTCCTTCCAGAGTCACAACTACACTCGCTCAAAGACTCCACGAGCATTGATCACAAATGGAGGTACTCATTTCTGTAATAAGATGGTTGACAGAGTCTTGCAAAAATATGGAGTGCAGCACCGCACATCACTCGCATACCATCCACAGGTAAATGGGCAAGCAGAGGTGTCGAACCGAGAGATAAAGTTCATTATGGAGAAAATAGTCAACAGCTCAAGGAAGGATTGGTCGAAGAAGATCGAGGATGCACTCTGGGCATATCGGACAACATTTAAAACACCATTGGGTATGTCGCCATTCCTAATAGTTTATGGGAAAGCATGCCACTTTCCGGTAGAATTGGAGCATAGAGCATACTAGGCCACTCACATGTTGAACATAGACAGCAAAATAGCAGGAGAGAAGCGGATGCTACAACTTAAAGAATTAGATGAATTCCGCAACGAGGCTTGTGAGAATGCTCGAATATATAAGGAAAAGACAAAAGCCTAGCACGACAAACATATCGCCAGGAAAGAGTTCAAGGCGGGTCAGCGAGTCCTCCTATTCAATTCCCGACTCAAACTTTTTCCAGGGAAACTACAGTCACAATGGTTGGGACCATTCACAGTGACCCAGGTTTTCCCATATGGAGGGTCGAAAATTATGCACCCAGAGAAAGGGACCTTCAAATTTAACACACAACGGTTGAAGCCATACTTTGGGTGATTTACACAAACAAGCAAAGACATTCAGGGCCAAGCTTACCGTATAGGACCGTAAGGAGTCGCAACTCGAACATTGAGATTCAGGAAGTGGAGCTAACGACATTAAACAAAGCGCTACTTGGGAGGCAACCCAAGCTTTTTGAAATCTTTCTTTCCGTAGTCTAACTTTGCGTGTTTTTAGTTTTTAGCATAGTTTTTCCGTCTCTTTCCGTAATCGGGCGTTTATTTTGATTGTCTGTTTTCAGGACCCGAGAGAGCAATGGAAGCAGGGAGATAGCTCGGGAAGCTCATTCTAGGAGTGAGAAGGGCTCATTCATTCAGGTTCTTTAAACTTCAAGCAATTTTTTGAAAATTGTCACTTTCAATTCTCTCCGTCACGTCGCGACGTTGGCCTCAACGCCGCTGACGCTGACATTATCACACACGTTCAACATCGCGACGCTGAAGCGCCTCAGAAAAATCAAGCCTCTGTCATGTCGCGACGTTAGATCCCAACATCGCGATGTTTGATATCCCTATTTTGCACCCCTTTCTGTAACGTCGCAACGTTCACCCTAACGTCGCGACGTCAATTGGCACCCCTCTCTAGAACGTCGCGACATTGGATTTCAACGTCGTGACTTTGCGATATTACCCTTCTGGAATGTCGCGACGTAGGTCTCAACGTCGCGACGTTGGCTAATAAACCCTCTGAAATGTCGTGACATTGAGCCTGAACGTCATGACGTTGCTCTTGTTTTATGAACATAAATCCTTATCCTTCTCCCTCACGAACCCTAACTCAACTCTCCCGACACACCACCCACCCCCCACCCCTCGCTTTCATGCAAAGCGAGATCCTGCGAGCGCACCTGCATTTCCACTCGCCCCAACCAAAGACTCAAGACACTCCCAAGGCCCCGCGAATTATCTCTAGAGCCTCCGTCTCCCATTGAACAACCTGGTTTGGTGCCCTAATTCGGAGCCATTCATCGGTCCAATGGCTGTTCGTATTCTTTCCGTTGAGCCGATCCGTCCCGGCTCTTTCTTGCCCAGGTAGGGTTAAGAAGAAACCTTAGGAGTATCTAGGGTTATTGGAAGTCCTTTAGTAGAATTACGAAGCCTTTAGTCCCATTATGCAAACTAGGTGTTCGATCAATTGCTTAAGTGAGCTTGGGGTGGCTTCATTTGAGCCATTCGGTCCCACTGTCTCCATTGGTGGTTAGGAGGTCTAGAGACCACCTATAGTTCAGGCACCCTTTAGCCACCATCTCAGCCCACCCATAAGCACCAATGTCGAGTAAGGGACAAAAGATGACCGCGAAGAGAGTGCGGGCTAGTGAAAAGCCTGCACGTAGCTATGACCATGGCAAGTTTGTCAATAAGAGTGCGACCGAGAAGTTCGGCCTTATTTCCAAAAATCGGTCGTTCATTAAGGAAAAGGGGTTTCACCACCCCGAGGACTTCTTCCGCAAAACAATTGCGGATAAGGGATGGTAGGTTCTATGTCAACCTCCTCGCCCAACTACCACAAGTGTGGTACGAGAATTTTACGCCAATCTCACCTCCCATGTTTTGAAAAAGGTTCGAGTGCACGGGGTGTTGGTAGACTTCAGCGCGAAGTCTATCAACCAGTACTTTAACCTTGAACCAATCCCCCCTGAGCCCTTTGATAGGCTCCATGCTCACCCCAACTACCCCGAGGTCATTAGGGTATTGACCAATGGACAGGGTCAATGGAAGATTAATAGTGAAGGGCAAGCGATGCACTTCAAGGCCAAACATTTGGCCTACATCCCCAAGGTACGGCATCACTTCATCACATCGCGTCTCATTCCGACGACGAATGTGTGTGAAGTGCTGGCCAAACGTGCCCTGCCTAATTATGCCATCATCCAGGACATACCTTTTGATGTGGGGCAGGCTATAGAGGATGCCATCCTCCATAACCGGGATGCGAAGATGAACCTAGGGCACCCCTTTCTCATTTACGGCCTATGCAAGCAAGTCGGGGTGCCCTTAGAAGATAATAAGGCGTGGATACACCCGATTAAGGTAATTATGGTCAAGCGCAACAAGCCGGGTGTACCCCGACCCGAAGCGATGTATGACTCGGCAATGAACCCTCGAATGAGGATGAGCTTCGAGAGTATTAGGCCCGGTTTAGCCTCCCGATCGACCCCAGGTGACGTTGGACAGCCTCCTCCCATCCACCACCACCACAGACTTCCACCCATCCACCACCACCATAGCCGTCCCAGAGGAGGATCTGATGTGTCCCTCGGCTATCCTAGAGGACCCAGTGCTCGACCTCACTACTCGTTTCGAGGCCTACTAGGATGAGACCTAGGAGCACCGAGTCCTCATCAGCCAGGATGGGGAGGCCCTCCGAGCTGATATGCGCACAGTCCTGGCCAACCAGGCGACCATCCTTCCCAATCAGCAGTCCCTTCAGGACCAGCTTGCACAGCTTCTCACCCTCCACTAGCCACCGCCGCCGCCATAGCAGTGAACCGACCAATCACTAGGGAAGTTTCCTCCACCCTCTCTCGTTCTTTCATAGACATTAGGGACAATGTCCACACTCGTTGGGGTGGGTGATCTAAGTTTTGTGATGCTGGGTTGTTTTGTTTTTTGTTTTGTTTTAAGCATTTGTTTTTTTTTTTTTTTTTTGCTTTGCTATTTTAGTATGTCGAGTCTTCAGGCTTAGTTATATGTGTCTCGTTTAGGCTCAGGTGATGATTATCGTAGTGGCCATCCGTTATTTGTCTATTCAGTATTTTTCGTTTTGCCACTCGGGAGTTCCCGCTTGGTTTGTTTCTGTAGGATTGTTTTGCAGTTATGTGCGGATGCTATTCCAAGGATCCCTGGGACTAATTTCAAAAATCTTTTAGAAAAACATAGTATAAACTGTGAGAGATCTCGTAGGTCATTGGGATACGGAATTATGTTTGATAGGTAGGGAGACAGAGTAATCATCTCGATATTCCAAACCATTCTCAACTAGCCTATCACACTCCACACATGCATGATCTCTCAGTGGTACTGTGCTCGAACCCGCTTACTAAGGTCCAACAAACCGTGGGGGCTTCTAAACACTAAAGTAATGAGACACCATAGGAAAAGAGGATTGCCTTCGAGCCCCAAATAAAAATAAAAAAAACAAAAAAACAAAAAACTAAAACAAAAACAAATATGAATGTAATGAGCGGGATCTTCTAACCTGAATCCCCGGCACATCTAGGGCCTTCAAAGCTCCACACTCTCGGTTAACTAGCTAGGAGCCATTGACTTCACCGCCTGCTACATGGCACGAGGATGGAAGTTTCCCCGTCGCCTTAGGCCCTTAGGTTTAGTCGAAAGTGTTCTAGCGGTTCGAGGGGAACCGAATGTCTGGCACTTAACCAATGGGAGCCACTAACAAATCTCTCGCTACAAGAACACTAAATATAAACTAACAGCACTAGTTTTTCTTTTCGTGAGTAGGTATGTTATGAATAAAAATGGTGCATTCTTATCCTTCAGAAGTTAGATGCTCTCCACATAGGTGGGTTGAATCGTTCAGCATTTCCAACTACACTAGTGGATCATGTATCAAATGCACATAGGCTCCCGTTGGGAATGGCTATTGAAAACTTAGCTTAATCATGTTCAGCTGAATTCCTTCGAAAGTCGAACATCCTTATGGATCCTCATAAATTCGAGTAAAAAGGCAAGATTTGTAAGTCGGTCCATTTTGATCCTTCTTCTAGCAGCATGGCATCACAATCGCATGGCCGAGTTTAGTATGTTAGGTTCTCGTATCAACTTTGGAGTCGGTTTCTGTTGTCTCGGGGATACAAGAGGCTGTTTAGTGATGAGTGCCTAAAACACTCATATTATACCCGCGTCCGCTTTATGTTTTTAGTTGATTTTACATTTAAATAAGCACATTATAGCCCAATGTCTGATTTCTGAATTTTTTGTGAATTGCAGGTGAAGAAGGTGGTTTTTGGCAATTTGGAGCTAAAAAGAATAAGCATGAGAAAAACTGGCAGCAACGTCGCGACGTTCCAGCGTCGTGACGTCTCAACGTCGCGACGTCTAGTCAATAGAAGAAAAAGTCAACAAGTGACCCAACGTCGTGACGTCTCAATGTTGCAACGTATCAACGTCGCAACGTCATCTCAATGTCTGCCTCATAATCATAAAAAGAAAATGGAACCTAATGATGAGGGCATCGAAGAACGTACGGACTGGAGCGCGGAAAGCAAAGCAGTAGCGAATTGGATAATTGGAAAAGACATTATTTTTGTATTTCTTCTTTTCTGATAAACTGCGGATGATTTATAGATTGATGTGTATATTCGGGCCTCCAACATGCTCATATTTCTATCTAGGCTTTGCTGAACCTATCACAATGAATGGATTAAGGTTTAAAATTATTCATTTATTTATGATTTGCATTTATATGCTCTAGGCATCTCGTGATTTAAACACATGGTAAATATCTCGCCAACATTGGAATGATCCACACTGAAAGTATCCGAGATCGAGAGATAAGGACTCTAGTGGATCCGAATAGAACAACCCTAAGCAACTCCAGAAATAGAGATATCCCGATTCCGAGTGTGGCGATTAGGGTTTGAACATTTAAGCGTTTTGGAGTATTAGGTTGGGGTAGAGATGCACCCAACCCCACGGCGAGATAGATGATACACCTGAGATAGTATCTCAGCAAGATCACCCCGCCATCAAGAAGTCATTAATAGATCGAATAGTAATCTTATAGGTAATAATCCATCAGTATGGGGAGACAAACTCAGTCTCCACAGCAAGTAATTCCCCAAGTTAACTTAGCTTTCATTTTAATCTCATACATTAGTTAGATAGCCATTTAGAGTTTCGTCCATATAATATTATAAGGCCAATTTTAGTAGTCGACTCACTTCTCCCCGTGGATCGATATCCGTACTTAGGTACACTATATTACTTGATACGACGCGTGCACTTGCGCACATAGGCGCTACATCTAGTTTTTACACATCACGCATACGGCCTATCAACAATCTCCTTTTCTGGGCTTCGCGCTTTAGTTTCTGACCTTGTTGCGACATACTCATATTATATTTGGACTCACACGACATTCTAATACTATGTCGCGACATAGTTTGTTGCCTTGGCCAATTTTTCTGCTTTTCTAACTAGAATTCTCTTTCATATAAACCTACAAAACAAAAAGTTGGTGATCATAATTCAGAGATTAAAACATCCTGAATCATAAAAATGTTTAAAAATGGTTTAAAATAGATGAGCTGAGGCCTTACCAGTGACCTAATAAGTAAACAATATCTATATGGTTAAGACATGTTGTTATTAAATGGTATTTAAACATGTATCCCCAAACCATGTTATAGCTCAGTTTTAGTCCTTTAGAAGGTGTTTATCTCTTTGGTTTGACCTCGCAATTCCATAAGACACAACAAATATATTGTTTTTGCTGTGAGGGGTAGGATATTTATCACATCCCATATTGGATAGGGGGAAACTTCCTAGCACTATATAAGTATGAGCTCTTGCTCTTCTTAACCTATTAGACTCTTTTTAAAGTCATAAAGGTCTTATGGGCCTAAAGCGAATAATATCTGTATGATCAAATGCAAGTCATTACAAATGGTATTATAATCGATTCTCAAACCTGATGTGGGGGTTTGTTGGAGTCTTAGGGGGTGTTTGTCTATTTGGTTTGACCTCATAATTCTGTGAGACACAACGAGGACGTTGTGTCGATATGAGGGGTGTTTGTTACATCCAATATAGGTTGGAGGTGGAAGTTGTCGACACTATATAAGTATGTGCTCCTCTTAACCTTATAGCCGTGTTTTAAAGTTGTGAGGGTTCCTTAGGTCAAAAGCAGACAATATAAATTAGTATGGGTGTTTAATCCATGTAGGTGCTGAAGAAGTTGTCGCACACTCTGCGCTTTGTCGGGCCAACACAAATTCCTTAGGAGCCCCTTCGTGACCCTATTCTTTGTAATAGAAGTGATCAGGTATTTTTTTTGTTATAGTGAAACTTGTATTGATACAAGTAATTTTTTTTTTTTTTGAGAGTCAAGTATAATTACAAGACTTTTTTAAACACCACTATGGTGGTAGTTTTACTTGGTTATAAATTGTTAGTCTTGAATTTTTATAATTCAGACTTTTGAAGTATGATTATGTCATTTTTGACTTTTTGTTTGAGTTATTCTCAACTATTTGCCAAAGTGTGTTTGGCTGTGTGTCTCAACTCGTATCCCTACTTGCCATAGTTATGGGTTAGGGGCGTTACATATTGGGCCTCATTCTCTGTCACGGATTTTATAGAGTGGCTGGATTGTAAGCGATTAGGGGTGTTGTTTTTGTATATTTTCTCTTCTGTTCTTGTATACTTCATGTATACACCCTTTTTCTCAATATAATTGCATTTACTTATAAAAAAACAGAAAAGACGTTTTCCTGTGGATCATTTGTTGGTATAATTATTCTGGGAGAGTTGGTCCGCACGACAATCACTTCACTCTGTATCTTATCTCATATTTGTTCTAGCATGTTCAAATCTCGTGTTTTATTTGTTAAACACTCAAATTTTAGTTTTTAATTTTCTGTTATACCATCACTAATTTTTCGGATAGACATGTAAAAATACCATCTTTAATGCCTCAGTGAATTGAATTGCTTAATAACCATTACAGGTTTTGGGTACTACCATTGATGGAGTTGGGCATGTGTCCAAAGTCTCACATCGGTTAGAAATGAGAAGGATTATAAGTTGATAAGCATGAACAACATCCCATGCGCATTTACCTTTGCGAGGTGTCTTCAAAAACAAAACCATGAAGGCCTTAGGTTTAATGTGGGCAATACCATACCAATGTGGAGGGATGAGTCCATGAGGTTTCCCAATAAGTGGTATCAGAGCCGGGGTTTAGGCTTAACTGTGTGAGTGAATGCCTCAATAAACAAAGAAATCCTAGTTTGAGGGGAGGTTCGATGGAACTTTGTTCGATGGGAGGATTGTTGAGTGCACACCCAATTGATACGAGGTCTTATTATTTTAAATGATAGATCTCTTTGGACGGCATTATTATTTTAACTTTATAATCTATCTTGTCTAACATGGGCAATTGCTCCTAAGGTGTCCTACTCTTATTCTGTTTTTTCTTCCGCTCAATTCTCCATATCTTCATCCTTAAGAAAGTTACTCTAAGATATGCTTTGAAGTTTTGTTTTGGAGATTACTTCTATAAGGTATATCCATATGGAACATTCCATTGACCCCATCATCATATGACCTCCATTACATAAACCAGAGAGCACAAAACGAGAACATTATTCAAGTCAGTGTTCAGCGTGTTAAGAATTCCAAACCAGAACTTACAAGACATGGTTGGAAGGTCCTTTCGACTACTTCTCGGCTTTATTGTGCTTTTACTGTGTACCAAACCTGACCTTGGATTCTCTATTCAGGCTGGTGATGCTAAAATTGGATGCATAGAGAGGGAGAGAGAAGCTCTCCTTAAGTTCAAAGAAGACATTTCCAATGATTTTGGCATTCTTTCTTCATGGGGGAGAGAAAAGAGCAAAAAAGATTGCTGCAAATGGAAAGGAGTCAGATGTAGCAACCAAACCAGTCACATAACCAAGCTTGATCTCAGTTCCTACAAATACAAAGACGAGTACCGGCATCTTAGAGGTAAAATTAGTCCTTCATTGCTTGAATTGCAGCAGTTAAATCATTTAGACTTCAGTGGCAGTGATTTTGAAGGGAGGTCTATGCCTGAATTTATTGGTTCTTTAACCAAAATGAGATACCTCAATCTCTCTTCTACCAATTTCAGTGGACCAATTCCCAGTCAGCTTGGAAATCTTTCAAACTTGAATTATCTTGATCTAAGCGGTAATTCTAATATGAGTTCCGAAAATCTCGACTGGCTTTCTGGCCTTTCTTCTTTAACATACCTTAGTCTGAATCATGTTAATCTCAGCAAAGCCATCAGATGGGCAGAAACAATTAACAAACTTCCTTTTCTTATTGATTTGAACTTAAAATCTTGTTATCTCCCTTCACCCATCACTCCATCTCTTTCCATTTTTAATTCTTCATTCTCTCTTACCTTTCTTGATCTCTCTTTTAATCAGCTCAGCACCACTTCAATATTCCCATGGTTGTTCAACTTCAATAGCAGCCTTGTCCATCTTGATCTCTCTCATAATCATCTTCAGGGTTCTCCTTCTGATGCTTTTGAGAACATGGCTTCTCTTGAATCTCTTGATCTTTCTTGGAACCAACTTAAAGGAGAGATTCCGAAATCCCTAAGTAGCAGCCTTGTTTTTCTTGATCTCTCTAATAACCAGTTGCAAGGTTCAATTCCGGAGACCCTTGGGAACTTGGTCTCTCTTAGATTTCTCTACCTCGTGAGGAATCAACTTGAAGGTGAGATTCCAACATCCTTCAACAATTTATGCAATTTACGGATTCTGAAGTTGCATCGAAACAATCTCACCGGATTGCTTGCCAAAAACTTCTTGGCTTGTGCCAATGACAGATTGGAGCGTCTGGATTTATCTTTTAACAAATTCGTTGGATCAGTACCTGATTTTGTTGGATTTTTATCCTTGAAAAGATTGTTTCTTGGACACAATCAGTTCAATGGGACTTTACCTGGAAGCATAGCACAGCTAGCTCAACTTGAATTTCTAAAAATTCCTTCAAATTCATTGGAAGGCAATGTCTCTGAAGCCCACCTCTCCAGTCTCTTCAAATTGCTATATTTGGACTTATCTTCCAACCCCATGTTGGATGTCAAGTTGAGCTCAAACTGGGTTCCCCCATTCCAACTCCGGCATATATTCTTAGCCTCTTGCAAATTGGGACCTCGTTTTCCGGGATGGCTTAGAACTCAGAAACGTGTTGGTTGGCTTGATATCTCAAGTTCCGGAATTTCAGGCGGCACTCCAGAATGGTTTTGGAATATCACGTCCAACATAAATCGGTTAAATATTTCCAACAATCAGATCACCGGAGTCGTTCCTAATTCAGCAGTAGAATTCTCTCGTTATCCTCAAATAGATATGAGCTCAAACTACTTAGAGGGTTCTATACCATTATTTATTTTGCAAGCTGGATGGTTGGATCTCTCCAGGAACATGTTTTCAGGGTCAATTTCGTCTTTGTGTGAAGTAAGTCGTGGAGCTTCAGCCTATCTCGACCTCTCGAATAATCTGTTGTCAGGTGAACTCATCCGACAAGTTGGGACAATGGGAAGGACTAGTAGTTCTTAACTTAGGAAAACAATAATTTTTCTGGGAAAATTCCAAATTGATTGGTCTATTACAGGCGATTGAATCATTGCATTTAAGAAACGACAAGCTAACAGGAGAATTGCCTTCGTCTTTGAAGAATTGCACAAAGTTGAGAGTTATGATTTAGCAAGGAATGAACTGTTTGGAAATATACCATCTTGGATTGGAAGAACTCTATCAAATTTGGTTGTTCTTAATTTGAGATTCAATGAATTTTATGGAAGCATACCTGAAGAGTTATGTCAGTTGAAAAAACTTCAAATATTGGATCTCTCCAACAATAATATCTCAGGTATGATACCAAGATGTTTCAATAATCTCACTTCCATGGTTGAGAAAGGGAGTTTGATCATCACTTATAATTACACAATTCCATGCTTTATGCCGTTTTCTCGTCCAAGCTTTTATATCGATAAGCAAATAGTTCAATGGAAAGGAAGAGAATTTGAGTATGAGAAAACTCTTGGACTTTTAAAGAGTATTGATCTTTCAAGCAATGAACTGAGTGGAGAAATTCATCAAGAAGTAACAGATCTTTTAGACTTGATTTCATTGAACTTATCAAGAAATTATTTGATAAGATTGATCCCTCCAACAATTGGTCGATTGACAGAAATTGATGTTCTTGATTTGTCTCGAAATCGACTTTCTGGTGAAATTCCTCCTAGTTAGTCACAAATACAACGCCTAAGTGTCTTAGACCTATCAACTAATGACTTGTCGGGTAAATTCCTCATGGGACGCAACTACAAAAGCTCAATTCTTCGACATATGAAGGAAATCCAAAACTATGTGGACCACCACTTCTCAAAAAATGTCTAGGAGATGAAAAAAAGGAAGATTCCCCTAACAATGAAGGTCAGGTTCAAGAAGAGGAAAATGACTTATGGTTTTATATTGGGGTTGCTCTTGGATTCATAGTAGGATTTTGGGGAGTCTGTTTCACTTTACTCAACATCTCATGGAGAAATGCCAAGTTCAAATCCTTGAGAAAACAAAAAAATTGACCGACTCCATAAAAGTAAATGGTAACATCTCTCGATGGCCCCTTCTTGCATTCTTTTCATTTGTTACCGTTCAAACTTCGCTGGCTTTACTTCTCTTGAAATACCAAAACAGCTTTGAAGATGTTGCTCTTTTCAACATATCAAATTTTATGACTAAAAACCAGAAGCTGTAACTCCAATTTTGCTTTTTGTATTGATGAATATGGTTTTATTCTTGTGTTTGCAGGACTGCAGATTATTATATAACAGTTATGTACTTGAATTCAAAGGATATGTCCATTCAACTTCAAAGGATATAATGTATTGAGCTTTGTGTAAATTGATGATCAATACTGTACTATACCTCAAGCTTCTTGGTTTATTTTTTACCATGTAGTGCTTTTGTTTGGTTTATACCTATAATATTTTTGGAAAGCTAGTTTTTTTCTTTTTTTGGCAGTTTTAGTGCCTTGTCAACAATTTTAGAATCCCCTTCTTATAGATTTATGAAGAGAAATGAAAAGACTATTGCAAATAGCAAGGAGTGAAATGTTGCAATCAAATTAATCATGTAATGTTGCATGCATGCTTGAACTTGTATTACGTTATTTCTGTGGATTTGAGTCATCCACTAGTAAAATGCATCGATTTATAATTGAGTTATACTTAATCAGTTCGAGATCCATTGATGGGATTCTTGTTGTCCCTAATCTCTTTTCTAATCATTTAAATACTTCGAAGGCACATAAAAGAAAGTTAATCAAGAATTTTCTCATTAATCTTTCTTTTCTTTTTCCCTTTTGATCCTCTTTCATGGCTTCTTTATCTATACTTAAGAATAAAGCATATGGCAAGTATATGGACCGAATGAAAAAAAAAAATGGTTCAAGGTTGTTATTACCTTGATCGTCTGAACCCTTGGGCATCAACGACGCAATGTAAACCTGAACAAGGGCGATCCGGACGACCAGGGTCAGCGCCTTCAATGACATAGCAAAATATGGAGAGGAAGAAGAAGAGTATGCTAGCTTGGAATTTCTTTTTACCTTCTCTCGTAGGGATCTTTCCCTGATGAGAAATGGTTCACAAATCCCTCTTCTCTCTTCGAAAAGAAACTTCTAATCTTAGGGATAAAATCTATGTTTCCTTACCAAGGACTAATTCTTCCTTTCAAGGATTAATCTTCCGAGAAGTAAGGGATTTAGAAACTAGGAAATTCTCGAATAAATATCTTTTGTGTATTTCTCACCTTCATCTATTTATCCATAACGAACTTGCCATATGCGAAAGGACGACCGACTAAGGGACTTAAAACTCTAGGCGGGTTGCCCTAAAGCTAGCCTCTAGGAAGACACCCTGGCTCCCACATAAGGGCTTTTAGATTCTCTTGTCTAGGTAGTGCCCTCTGGTTTTAATATGGTAGGTGGGCTTAAGCCGCTTCACATCACAGTCAGGCGGGCCTTAAGCCAAACTAGCCCTTCTCCGGCTAATTTTGTGCATTTTTAGTTGGGGAAAACACTGTGTTTTAAACCTCGAGTGTGGAAGGCTGAAAGGATTGGAAAATTAATGCGTACATCGAACGCGTAGAAGGTAAAGCGTGTTTGGTCACAAAGTGTGTGGATAGCGCACATTTCCCAATATGTCAACAGTGCATGATGTTCTAACGACACATTTAATGTGTTTGTTGATGTTTCACCCCTATATATAGAGGTTAGGCTTCACGTCGCTTTACTATTTCACAAAGTCTTTCACCAAGGTAATTTCTTTTCTCCCTCAGGCTTCTAAGAACCATTACTTAAAGCAATCATCGAGCCCTCAACATCTTTTCAAATTTTCGATGAGTTTTACAAACTTCTCGCTTACATACCTCCGTTGTGTTTTTCGTGCCTCCATTTCTGGGAGTATTTTTGCTTAGAAAGTTCAGCTCTTTAAGGGTGTCTATCGCTCATCAGGGCTCGTGACGAAGCTATGTTTGCCAGGATATTCCCAGGTTTGGAGTCATCCCATTAGGTCCCGTAAAGCTTGCCCTGGGAGGTTCTAGCTGGTTATTTGTAATACATTTAAACCTCCAAAGGGGGATTTCTTTAATCTCTCCAGGGTTTTTACTCCTTCACTACTTTAAGGTCCTCAAGCTTATCCTCTTCTTTTTTTTCTTTTTTTTTTTTTTGCCTGTAGTATGGCGAGAGGTCAGGAAGAGACTTCACACACAAGCAGTGTGAGGGACCCCCGGGAATCGCCCACTCACAAGCAGCCGGTCGCTATGTCCGTAGAGAGCAGATCCCTTTGTCAAGTCCCCGTGACATTAGGTTCAGAGTTTTCGCACTGTGAGCGCTTGTCTCAACCGTAGAGGGCGATAATGTCAGTCCCTGGTGGAGTAGTTTGTCGCTAGACTTCGCGCCCCCATCTTGTCAAGCAGAAGCACCTACACTTCACCCGCACCTCCTACACTCATACATCCCGAACGCTCTTCGATCTTTGATTAGTCATAAAGAAGCAAACTTTCTACCAATTAGATATTTCAATAATAGAGGTTTGTTTTATTTACACTTTGAAGCCTGAGATCTGCTGGGGGAGCCGACTATCTATGTCGGGCCCATCGCCCCTACGTAATTTGTAACCAGCTCCCCGATTCCCCCTAAGACCGAGGGTGAAAGGGGCTGCTGAGCGAAATGGTCATGGTATGAGACACCAAGCTCTCTTAGGCTCCCATTTGACCTAAACCAGTCCCTCACGTTTCCGGGTTTGTCTCAACTTAATGCGGCTTGTTCTTTTCTAGATCACCCACACTCTGACATGCCCCTTTTCTTTAGACTTTGTAGGTAAGCATAGGCGAGGCCGGCTAGTTAGCTGGGTGGAGAAGGCCAGTCTAGAGTGTATCATACTGATGCTCTAGATTACTAAGGTGGAGCGTAATGATGAGTGCCCAAAAACACTCATTACAAACCTGAGATTTAGCGAGATTTGGGATCAATTTCATATATATATGACTTCGTTTTGATTACTTTTCTAATATTTAGTTTGTATTGGGTTTTCAGGAAAAGTGCTGAAAATGGAGCCTCGTAGAGTCCCGAGAAGAGTGGTGTGTAGTCACAACACGCGACGCCTCGAACGTCAGCGATGTTATGAGAAAACTTAACAAACCTTTATCTCGAAGAAGTATAAAGGAATCCTAGGAGAATCATATTTTTAAGGGTTCAAAACGTTTGCAATGAGGGCTCGAGGAACTCGGAGCCTGGAACAAAGGAAAGAAGACTAAGGCCGTATCTTAAAGATGGACCTCAAGAATCCGAGATCGTCATTCCCTGGATTATTAAAGTTTTCTCTATCCTTATTATTACGTCTTACTTTTCATTTGTAATGGAACATAACATAATGATGTTTTAATTTCGTGGTTTAGGGTGTTGGTAGTGAATTGGATATGAATACTATGTTTAAGTGTTGACTTTTCATAATTCCATCATCTTATATATATTTGTTTTGCCATTAACTCATGTCAAGCTGAAATCAACATAATTTTGATCATTCTAATATGTGAGTAGTTCTTTGTAAGATCTGAGAAGTGAATGAAGAATGAGACATAGGTGGTTAACCTAATAAACTCAATATAGGATTATCGATAATTAGGACGCTGAGTTCTTTGCACTCTATGCACCTTTAATGCTTCAAATGAGCCACATACAGAAACCTATTGTTAAAGGGAGGTTAAATGACCTTGAGAAAGGCTTTAATTACATTAGATAAGAGCCGCCTTGGAGAACATGTATATTAGATAATGGAATGGAACCGCAACATTACATAGTAGGACTGTCCAACAACACCAACACCCTAACATTTTTGCACCCTTTTGATCACTTTTACGTCTAAAGCGCAAGGTTACATTAGTAGTAATTTAATCTATTCTTACTTCCGCTTAGCCATCACAATTGCTAGTCTTAATATTAAATAAGTATTATAATTTTGGTACTTAGCCCGCTACGATTAAGGTTTTCCCTGTGGATCGATATCCCGCATTCTCGAGTACACTATATTACTTCGACGAAAGCATACACTCGCGCTATTAGGCACTCACACTCTATCAGATATCCACAAAACACAATCACGTAAACGCCATCGCTTTGGCCGTTGCTAGGAATTTCTATTTTTTATGGTGTTTATGCTAATA
>JAEQBH010004150.1:0-123039 GCA_016808115.1 Tetrastigma voinierianum | reverse complement strand
TCCCCATATGCCTAGATCGGGGCTTGTTTCGCGATTTTCTCTCCAAAATCCTCAACCCCAAACAATACATGGGAATCACTCCCAATAACATCCTAATATCATCCTAAACCAACCATGAGCAAAACCCATGGATGGATTAGGGTTTTTCTAACCCAAACATCATCAAAGAAACTCTAGGGTTTGGTTCTTACCTTAAATTCCTTTGCACTTGAAGCCCTAGCCTTTTTCCTTCTTCATTCTTGCAAGATCTTGAAAAAATGGGCTGGATTTTTGCACCAAATCTCAATTCTTCCCAAAACCCTGTACTTTCTCCTCCCACCCTCAACACGCGCTTTTGCTCAAATGGAGCATTCTAAGACCACATTTGGCCTTCTCATTTTAAGTAAGGCCATGTTTAGCTTACACAAATTCCATTACTCATTTTTCTCCCGTTCTCATTTCACTTTCATTTATCATTTAATTCACTTGCATTTAAGCTTATTCTCTATTATTGACCCTTAGGGTCCTCATTTTACCAATTCCACAAATTCGCTCCTTCACTGGGTTAATTTTCGAGTTCAATCAATTTCTCATTTTAGCATATAACATTTAATAATATGCTCACCTATTCATTTCATTTCACAATTTATAAGTTTTCCGAAAACCCAAGTTTGCCTTAATTCATACCCTAATATATAATAAAATTATTATAAAAATTTAGTGTATTTTAGGGCTGCTACAACTCTCCCCACTTAAGAAAATTTCATTCTAGTCTTCACATTCATCAATAGTCATGATACCGCCGTCGCGATCGCTTCTTCACTTTCCCAAGTGGTTTCTTCATTGCGGGTTTCTCCACAACACTAATTAACTAATCTTCTCGTTCGCACTTTTCACTTCTGAGCCAAGATCTCGCCGTTTCTTCTTCGTCGAATCCGATCTCAACTCAATTGTTCCGCGATATCGGCGGGCGGGTCTGATCGGTACCTTCAACATCGAAAACATGGAAAACATTATGGGATCTTTCCAATCCAGAGGTAATGCCAAACTATGATGCCACTCGGGACTCCACTTTTCGAATACCTCATATGACCAATGAATTTAGAGCTCAACTTGCCCTTTTCCCCAAATTCATCACTCTTCCAAGGCGATACTTTAAAAAAACTTTCGCCGACTCATATCAATATCTTTCTTCTCATGCTCATATATGATTTCGCTCATCGATGGCTACTTTCACCCTCTTTTCTAGCCACCTTTTCGCCTTTTCTTCGCCAGTCTCATTGTATCGCGTGGGGCTAATCACTTCTTTTCACTCAATTCCGCTCCAACACAACGGTGTCTACATTTTCTTCCATATAAAGCTCTAAGGCGCTATTCCAATACTTGATTGGAAATCATCGTCGTATTAATAAATTCAACTAAAGGAATGTGTCGATCCCAACTACCCTCATAGTTGATCACACAACTCCTTAACATATCTTCCGTAATTTGATCACTTTCCTCGACGTCATCCGTCGCTGGTGGAACGTTGTACCGAATTCACGAGTGGCCCAAGGCCTCTGCAATTTTCCAAATTCTCGGCAAACCCTGATCAGTCGGAAATAATGGATACATAAATCCCATGTAACCGAACTATTTTCTTGATATAGCTCGCTAATACGTCAAGTGAATAAATGACCACCGTAGGAAGTGAGCCGATTTCCGTCAATCGTCCACTACTACCCAACCGAAGTCACGAAGCTCCCGTCAATGGTAACCCAAACTACAAAACCACATAGTACTGTCCCAATTCCACTCCGATATTCTGATAGGCTGTAATAATCTCGAAGAAACTTGATGCTCTACCTTCACTTTTTGACACACTACACTTGGTCACGAATTCTAAAACATCTTTTTTCTTTTCTAGACCACCGCATTTAGACTTTTTAAAATCTTGATACATCTGTGATACTGTGTGGTGTATAGAAAAAGATCCACTATGTGCCTCTTCAAGTATGAATTTCCTCAAATCATTATCATCGGGTACACAAACCCGAACCTTATAATACAAAACTCCATTTTCGTTCACTATAAACTTAGTCTCTTTATCATTTCCAATTTGACTCACTACGGCATAAATATTTTCATCTCTCTTTTGTGCTTCGAGCACTCGCTCAACGCCTCCGTCTCGCTATCAATTTCAGCGGCATTGCTGCACCATCAACATAATAAAAAATGGGCATCAACACTCAAGCGCGATCAACTTCTTCTTTTTCTCAAAGCATTTGGGTTAACGCCGGCTTTTCCCGAGATATAGCCAATCATACCTAGCCATAATCCTTTATCAACTCCATCCATCTACGTTGTCTCAAATTGCTTATCAGACTGAAAGTCATTTGGCACCTCTATTTCAGCCATTGCGGTTCCCTACGACGGGCGTAGGGAGCCCGAGATGCCTGGGGTTTCAGCTTGTTCTTTTGCGATTTTTTTCTCAAAAAATTCCTCAAAACCCAAAACAAAACATGGAATCACCTCCCAATAACATCCTAATATCATCCTAAACTGGTCCATGAGCAAAATCCATGGATGGATTAGGTTTTTTTCTAACCCAAACATCATCAAAGAAACTCTAGGGTTTGGTTCTTACCTTAAATTCCTTTGCACTTGAAGCCCTAGCCTTTTTTCTTATTCCTTCTTGCAAGATCTTGAACAAATGGGCTGGATTTTTGCACCAAATCTCACTTCTTCCCAAAACCCTGGCTTTCTCTTCTCACTCCCTCTCAAATGGTCTATTTCTCATTTTAAGTGTAAGGCCATGTTTGGCTTACACACAAATTCCATTACTCATTTTTTCTCCTTTTTGGTCTTCATTTCACTTTCATTTATCATTTAATTCACTTTTTGCATTTAAGTTTATTCTATTCTTGACCCTTAGGTCCTCATTTTACTAATCTAAATATAACCTTTTCACTTGGATTAATTTCCGGTTTAATCAATTTTCATTTTAGCATATAACATTTAATCATATGCTCACCTATTCATTTCACATTTCACAATTTCTCCTATCAGTTTTTAAAACCCAAGTTTGGCCTGCTAATTCATACCCGGAATATATAATAAAATTATTATAAAATTCTAGGTATTTTAGGACGCTATAAGACCAAATTGAAGCATAAAAATGATTAAAATATAAGAAAATTTTTTTTGTTTGAACAACAATTGCCCAACATAATCAACAAGTTTTTGGTGCAATTGCAGGATATTTTAGTTAGTCCTAGGCAAAAGTATCATAGTACTTGTTGGAATATAAATTTATCATGAAAATCAACAATTAAGTTTTTGGTAATCAAGAGCCTGTGGATTGAAGAGGTTTATAGATCAATATTCTAAATTAAAAGAAAATTTAATTTGAAACATTTTCTTACTTTTTTTTTTTCACCTTAGAAAATTCAAATATATATATGCATGCTTCAATCAAGGTAGGAATCAATTGCATGTCTTTTCTATTATGCTAACTAAAGTTATAATCAAATTTATCTAGTGACCTCACTTTGATGTCCGTGGTGCAATACCTTAAAGTCTAACCATGGTCACTTAAAATTTTCACAATGTCACGACATTGCACTTAGGGCATTCCGCCTATTTAAAGGAACACTTAGTAAGAAGTGAACATCCAAACCAAATCTAGTAATCTTTTGAACCCTAAGCTTCTCAAAATCTCTTAAACCTAATTCCTTTCCACCCAAAAACAACTAAGAAATGTCGAATCCCAACTCTCCCACCCTAGATGAAGTCGTAGGAAACATCATTCAGGAGGTTCTAAGAGAGAAAGTCGAGCAAGAGACCATGAAACTACTCCTGTGGAAGAGGTGAGGAAAGAAACTGAGGAAAACGAGGTTAAGGTAGGAGCTGGAAAAGCTAGAGCCTTCTACTATAACAAAGGAACAAAAGCCAAGAAACATCTGAGAAGAAGGGGCTCAGGGAAGAAAGAGGTCAAGAAGCTCATATCACCTTCATGAAGAAGTCGAAAAGTGGGTTTGGAAACGCTGAGCCAAGATAGAGCAAGGCAAAAGGTCCCCGTAAAGGAATTTGTCACCAACCTCAAGAGAGTAAGGCCTTAACATGTTAATATTGTGGGGAGATAGGTCCTTTTGGGGAAAGGGCCATCTCTCAACTCTTGGGACTGAGAGCAATAGAAGACTACACAACATAAAGTAAATTTCAAAAGAGCCAAATTTTAAAGAAATCGAATGAGCTCACAAACGGTTAAGGCTGTGGCAAGAACCAAGACCATTTCAATCTTACTTCAGACAAGGGAGATTTAACCGAACACAAAGTATGGTTTACTCGTTAATTTAATTCTCTGCCTCAAATGACCCCGACTATGAGACAAGACCACAATCGCTATTGTATGTGACTGCAAAGGCTGAGTTAGGATGTGGGGAAGATTATCAAGGAGTCCATTCTGGACTATGCTAAGAATATTTCTTAGGAAACATCCCCCACCCCTCCTTGATCACTCTCCTATGCATCAAGGGGGGAGTAAAAGTGAATGAAGAAAAAGAGAAGAGCCCAAAGGCCTCTCCTTTAACTCTTACTGGAGCCCTCAAGGCTCTAGTAGAGGGTGAAGAGGTAGAGAGAAGAAGAAAAAGAAAGAGAGCAGAGGCAATGGAAGTGCCTAGGGAGCCAGTCCCTACAACTGAGCATGAAGAAGATAGTGATAGTTAAGAAAAGGGGGGGGTGTTGTTTAAACCCATTAAGAGCAACCAATGCTCTCCCCCACTGCAAAAGAAACAACATCTCTCCTTCTCAAAATTGAAAACAAGGGTAAGCAGAGAGCTGGGGCGGAAGAGAGCAGCAACTCTAAGCTGCTAAGTCTACTGAAGGAAATAAGAGAAGAAATGAAAGGTAGAGATGAATAGCTCAGGGAGGAGCTACGATGGAGGGACAACCACCATAATGAGGAGTTGAATAATATAGATACTTAATTCAACAACAATGCAAATGGAGATAAATGAGGGAGAGAGGAGCTAGCTGAGAGAGACAGAGCTCTTCGAGCAGAGTTCAGGGAGAGAGAGAAAGCATTTATAAATGAATAATGCGAAGAGGGACCACATGAGTTGTTGAAAATCCGGAGGTCGGGAGAAGGAGATGGAGTAGAATCTGCTCCAAAAAGGTGAGCCTCGGGTATTTATATAAAGCACACCGTATGGAAAGTAGTACACATCACACAAAGAGGGATGAGGAATCTGAGTCCACCTTAACTCAGTGGAGAAACCGTGACAGAGAGCCTAGATATGAACACAAACATGCTCAAGATGTATCAAGCCTGCACTTTGAAATGCCTTGAATTCCTGTTGGGTTGAGACAGAATGAGCTGATAAGGCAAAATGCTATCACTCAAGTGTGGTATTTCCTCAACAAAGGAGACAACTCAACTGCACCATCACAACCTTCAATCCCCGACTTCACTCCCTCCAATGATAGTTACAAATATGAACCAGTAAATCTCAAACCCTCCAAATAGCAAAGAAAAAAGAAATGAACTCATTGTATCTCTCTCTGTAATTCAATTTCTTGTAAATGTACTTCAAGTAATAAATAAATATAAGTTTCAAAATCTGAGTGCAATTGTCTTTCCTACTTCTTCTTCTATCTATTACCTATGCATTTTACATTCCAAGAAGAACCAAGTATGACATTAATTTCACCTCAGGTTGCTTTGATTAAAACTGAATGACAATTGCCGAGATGAAAGATTAAAGGGTTAAAAATATCAAGGTAAAGCTTTTAAAACAGAAAAAATCTGGAACCTGAAAATGGAATTGGGCTAAATGAGTGGAACATATTCTAAGTTTTGATGTCAAGGACAAATAAACTGAATTTTTAGATTTTTTTTTTTAAAAAAAAAAACTGATATTAAAATCAATGTTAATTAAGCTTTTAATTCTAGTTGACTGAACAGTAAAGTTCAAGAAATGACTTAACTAACACATTGGTCATAAGTACCTTGAAAACTTATTGTGCTTGGGTTAGGAACACCTTATTAGATTGACCATTAGTAAATATCAAAAGGTCCTAACTTGTCAGTTATTATTCAAGGTGAAATCCCAGGCATTACAACCACCGTGAAATTATTTAGGTCATCCTTCGGGACAACTTATGCCTTTCAAAAGCCTACCCGAGTATGCTTACATGCATATACTCAGTACAATATTTGAGCCTAAATGCCATTTTCATCATCAAAGCCACAATGAAAAAACCTTTAACCCTTCCTTAAAATTTGGAACTCAGAAGCAAAGAACCCCGAAGCTTGCCCAAACCGCAAAGTAAGTGCAAGAAATGAACAAAAGGACAAGTTCGGGGAGTAAAATTCTTGAAAATATAAAGATTGAAAACTAAGGATGGGAAGAAAAAGAAGTGAGAAAAAGATGTCAAAAGAGGTACAATAGAAATCAGAAGCAAAAAAATATGTGCATTTTCAAGGAGTGAGTTTTACCAGAAGTTGCCTCCGAGCAATTAAGTCCTTAGTGTTCTTCACCTAGTACCCTAATGCCAACTCGGTACGGGAGTTAACCCAAAGCTTGTTAAGGGTAGTAGAAAGCTAATAAAGAAAAACATTGCACCATTCAAACTCGAATAACATGACAAATGGGGATACTAAAACCGAGAAACTTAAATTGAAACAAAAGTGGAGAAAGAAAAGCCACGTTGGGAAACATGAAGAAAGATGCACCAAATGTTTCTGGGTGCTTTTAAAAGTTTGATTAGAAATGGTGATGAGTACTAGAGCATACTTCAAGAAAAATAAAAAGTCAGGAATTGAACCTAAAATATACAATTATCTACCCAAGTACCCTAGTCTACATTATAAGCTTAAAAGACCTATTTGATCCTAAGGGTTGTGTTATGCCTACATTAGTGGAGAATGATATGACTCAATGCTTCTGCATGGACTCAAGTCACTTAAAGAGAATACCATTCTGCATGGTGGGAGTCTCATAAGGCTACCTAACTTGGTAAAATTAGTTATAAAGGGAAGACCAACACACTCACTAGGTTACTGAATCAACCTGCTTATCGACTATGAATTACATGCTATATTGAATAGTTTAAATGGAAAATTTAGAATCCTAAAAGGAAGCTTTTAATTAGAATTAGTTATCACAAATAAAACGCTTATTGATGCCAAATTGCCGATTTGATCAAAAGGATTATTAAAATGAAAATGTCCTTAAAATCAATTTTTATTGTTCGAGTATCGTAAATTAAATAGTATTTTCTTTGCTTGAGGGTAAACAATAACTTAAGTTTGGGGGAGTTTGATAAGTCTAAAACTCATTTATTTTTAACCCCGATTTTCATGTATTTTTAAGGCTTAAAAGTTCAATTTAATGTAAAATCACAGTTTATCTACCCATATTTATCTTTATAGGAATTTCGCAAAAGAAGCTACAAGTCGACATAAAAGAAGCAAAATTAGTAATCATCAAAAATCAATGCGTCTCACATCACCACAACATCAACTCAATGTCGCGACATAAGGTGATCAATGTCGTGACATCAAGTGATCAATGTCACGACATCGTGGCGGTAGGGTCATGACTTTACTTAAATGTCACATCATTCTACCCACGCAACATCACACATGACTATAGAACCTAAGTCAACGTCGAAGATCACAACTCAATGCCGCGACATCAAACACAACCTCGTGTAGTTTATTATCGATTCAACGTCGCAACATCACAAACAAAGAATGTCGGACATCATAAAATGTTTAAAAATTAGGAGATATCAATATTCAATGTCGCTGACATCATAGTTTCGGCGTCGCAGACATTAGATGCGCGCCAAGGTCAACCTCATCGAATCATCGTCACGACATTGCCACGACATCGCGACATCAACTCACGTCGCGACAGGATGACTAATGTCGCACATCGTAAATACAGACCCAGCAAATAATATCGATGTTTCAATGTCCTCGGACATCATAACTCAATGTTTCAATGTCGTGACATCATACATTCAATGCCTTGACATCGGCTATTAATCATAACGATTAACTCACTGTTGCTACATCGGGTTAGTAAACAGTCGGAGATCGCCAGCAGCGAAAAAGATCCAAAGAATCAAGATACCGGGAACGACAATGTCGTGAATATCAGCCCGCATATCAGGCAACGTCGCGACACCAGACGGATCCATGACAGCGCTTCACAACGTCACTGGCATCATCAGGCCAACATTGCCAATGACATTAACTGGTCACCAAATGCGTAATCGTCACAACGTATTTTCACTGTCGTGACAACATAATTCAAGCACACATGTAAAGTTTCAATGTCACACACCTGCATTGCCACGACATCAACACTTAGGGCAGAATTTTCTGGCTTTTCAAAGTCGTGGATACTTGCCTCGCTTTTAGGCCTAAGACACGAGCTTATAACAAGAACTCCTCAGAAGAGTGCAAACGCTTTTTCTGCCACTTTCATCTAGTTTTGTGCTTTTTGGAAGAGTTGAAGTCTCATTGTATATAATTTTTTTTTCTTTTTTTTTTCTTTACATTTTAGTTTTGCTTATATATTTTTTTTCTTTTAGGATTAGAGGCAGATCCATTTTAGTTTCAAGTCGGGATTGGATTGTAAATCGAAGCCATTTATGTCCGAACTTTAATGAAATCGAAATCTTTCTGGAACTGTTTGATTTCAGTTTGATCAAAATTTCAATGATTTTGTTCTAATCAACTATTCATTGTCATCATGATCCGCATATGAAGGCTTAAGCCTCGCTAGGAAGAGTTTGGTGTTTTGATTATTGTTTGTAGTATTTTAATGCTTTTTTAGAAATGAAAACTGAAATGATTTAATTAGTATTGCTCTTACAATGAGTTGTTCAAAATATCGGTGTTCTATACCCAAAAAGAGTTATATATGTGCTCTGATTTCCAAGAATCCCCTTGAGTGACACAAGGATGGATGACCTGAGAGTAAAGAGCAGTCACTTAGGGGTATATTGTACTGATATTCATTGAACTAATGAACTCTAAAGATCACTTTGATGCATCACTGGTGAAGATCTAACCCGATCGTCCCCTTCTGCGATGCGAGAGTGTTCTGGAGAAGATCCGCCTACTGACCTATCGGGCTTAATCTTTAGAGGTTTCACCTCACCGAGTAAAATAATTTCAATCCCGTTAGCCAAGATTCTAATCAAGGAGAGAGCATTTAGCTCTAATTGATGGTCAGGTACCAATTGTATCGAGAAGGCTTCAGATTTTCCATCTATGGGAGCAAGTAGTTTCCAAATCCCAAGAGATGGTCAGAAGTATTGAGAAGAAAAACAACAAATCTAAAGAGGATCAAGTCATGCGAAGTAGCTTAGACCCATCACCATAGAATGTGGTCAACTAGAGAGTGAAATGTAAGCCGCGAGGTATTCCACACTTCCTCGCTTCAGTACCTATGAGTTCCATTCATAACTATATTTTTTCTTTAAGAATTTTAAAATTGATAACGCCAAACACTCACTACATTCCCTAGTTGTTATTTCAATCCAATGAACTTCTCTATCCCATTTATTTTAGAATTTCTTTACTCTCTTCATTCAATTTATTTAGAAAGTCTAATTTATTCTCAAAATAAGTGGTTCAAATAAAGGAGTATCTCAGTAGTAGGGTAGTCGATCTTTAGATTTTCTAATCAATCCCTCACGGGAATGATATCCTAGATTTATATATCCATCTTATTACTGTATTTAATTCGTGCTCTTATAGTGATTTAGACCAAAACCAATTTCAATTGAAAATTATTACATACATAGCATAAAGAACTCAAGATATTTTAGTCACATTATCAAGTTCTTGGCAAATGAACAGATTACTAGTCATCTTATGGTCCATAAGTTTTCGCGCCGTTGTCTAGGACTTAATAGTCTTCGTGGTCAGGCCAATGATGAGTAAAAACTCAATAATTTTTATCCATTTTTCGATTTTATTACAATGTAATTGCTTGTTTTTTATGCATAAATAAAATTATTTACCAATTTATATTTTGCAGAATTATAGTATAAATAAAACTCCAAAGAAGGATCATAAGGAAAGCGCCTTTAATGGCTACGTGAGGTCACGATGCGTAGAATCGAGGTCACAATTTAAGTCATACTATATACCGAATGAAAGCGTTACACAAAAGAAAGTCATAAGACAGTAGGGCAAGGCTTAAGGGAAGGATTTGTCGCGACACCATTCTCGAGGTTGACACCAGTAAAGGAAGACAACTATTGTGCAGATGCGAGGTCACACTATGAATGTCATGACTAAAATTACAAGGTCTCTACCAGAATTTTGATGGCTCGCGACAAAAATATAAGTTGAGACCTCGATCAAGGTCGCAACCGCATTCATGTTCGCGACTTCACATTTGGCAAACGACAATAGCTCAGGGTAAGAAGAGCCACCCATCATACTGGCAGACACTATTTCCTAGGGTCAAGGACAAAGATAAAGAAGACATTGCTAGTAGCAACAGAAAACTGGGTCAGCAATAAAAATAAGCTTAAGGACACCAATCGAGGTCGCGACCAGAATTCATGTCGCGACATAAAAATGAGTTGAACATTTAAAACATGTTGCGACTGTTTGAGCCACCGTGGATGCTCTAATAAGAAGGGGTCACTACTTAATATGACACACTTTCTAGGTCGCAATCTTAAAAGAATATGAACGACGGGAAAACCCGTGAGTAAAAATGAGGTTGCGACAAGATTGAAGAAAGACGGTTAGCGGGCGGCGTTTTCAAGTCGCGCTACGAATGGTATGAAGCAAAGAAACCTTGTCGCCACCTACCGCCGTCGCGAGAAGAAACAACAGTCGCATCAAGCGCAACTCGGCGGCGCGGCGTAAAACTAGATATGATGTCTCATCATGAAAGGTAAGCTGAGATCAGGGATCAAATGGCTAACAATAGAAATGGTGTCGTGACATAGAAACAAGTCTGGTACTACCGTATCACAAAAAGGTAGCACGTTAGACATGACAAGGAATTGTGGTCGCAACATCAACTGCAACAAGAGAAAAAGTGATAAAGGTAATCCTTTAGTCGCGACATATTTTTTAGGCCACGACCAATAAAAGAACTTGAATTGAGAGGAAACTGTTGAGACTAAGAAGTGAGGTTGCGAAAGGATGGGGAGAAATGATGTCGCGACATGCTTTTAAGGTCGTGACATAGATTTCATCAAGGAAAATAAACGATTAGGTAGTGACCTAAATCCCATGTCGCGACAAGACAATGAACAGACAAACAATTTTAAGTCGCAACATGAAAAGGGGAGCTGTGATTAAGAATAAGTGGCTGACAAAGAATAGGAACATGATGAGGAACTCCAGGTCGTGGACATAATTCTATTAAGGGGTCGAAAAACGTGGTCAAGCAACAAAGGATCAACATAGCTAGTAACATAAATGATGTCGCTGACATGAAATCAGGTCACATACATTTCAAAGAAGGAAGAAATAAATAAAGCCGCAATGTAATAGAAAATTGAATGGAAATTATTGAGACTGGCAGCAGGTTAGATCGATAGGAAGAAGAATGGTTATGACATACTTTCGAGGTCATGGCTGTGAATTACGTTGATTAAAGAAAATTACTGGTCGTGACTCCAATGTCCACGCTGCGACAAGAAACAAACAGATTAGCAACCCAGTCGCAACCCGTTTGGAAGCCTCAAGACAATTCAATGATGTTCAACTTGAAAGAGAAGTCGACCAAGAATTAAAGAGGTCGACAACTAAATGTGATGGCTGGCACATCGAATCGAGGTCACCATACGAAATGTAGTAAAGGGAGAAAGGTCGTCAATGACATCCATCGAGGTCACACATACCAATTCCTGGGAACACAAGAAAAGGGTCGCAAACTGTGAGGTGCCTCACCGCCGACAACCAACATAAATCAATAATAATCAGCGTCGCGACTCGCGTTAATCAAATGCAACTGGCGAAACAAGTCTAATAGAAAACATTAGGTCGCAGCTTAAAAATTGCAAGAACAAAGTGAAAGAATGTCACACTAGCTCTCGAGGTCACGATAGACTGACAAACTGCACTGTGATTTCATGTCGCAACACCGCTCGTCGCACCAACAAAGAGTCACGGCCATTTTAGAATCCACCTCGAAATTTAGAATCGTGCCCAATTTCTAAAGGTTATAAATAGGCTACACGCTTTAGTAAAGTGCAAATTGCTGTTTTCACAAACCCACCATCCAGATAGATAATATCTAATCAGATATTTTAGAACATACTTTCTTCCTTCCTGACATGAACCAAGTAACTGCTTAGAATGTAGAAGTTGGATTGAATTTTCATTCTTTTCCACTACTACTAGAATCAATGAAGTTCGCACACCTCTCAAATTGCCTCATTGAATTATAGTTACGCGGGATGTTCCTTGGATCAATACTCATTGTTTACGTGATTCCTCATGAACTGAGAAGGCTAACTTCATTAGAATGCACTTACCGTTAGTTATAAATTTTTTCCGCTCTTTCTCTCTCTCTTTCGAACAGAAGGAATTTGAAATTTGGGATTTTAATTTTATTTGACCATACTGACTGAACGAGCTACCTGTAATAGAGAAAAATTCTGAACATCTTATGATCGTTTCGCCTTAATTTCCAGAAGCCATCTCAGGACAATGTGTGCATATGGGAGATTCTCGAGAGCCTCGGGAACATTTAACTCTCAGGTATGTTAGACTATCATTGAAGAACTAAGGAGCTCTGAGATGTAAAACCCGAGAAAATTCTAATTTTCTAAAAAATGCTAAAATGGTAATTTCGGTCAAAATCCAAAATTTTTCTAGATCTCGGATGACAAAACGGACTTCACCGTTGGAATCATCTTCGCTAAATTCAGCTGGGTAACACATCGAATTCCCTCGACCTCGAGACAAGAAGAATTCCACTCTTTCGAGGCACCGGTGGCCTGTGCCGTATGACTCCGCTGAGAGATGTGATGAAAGTCACCTACTACATAAAAATCATGTGACACATGTTGCATGATTAGTGAGAGGATGGAGACAGAATGGCTTAGATTAAGCCATGTGTCAAAAAGCTTTTAAAATCAAACTAAAGGACACAAAGGGAATTAAGTGAGAAGATTAAAAACAAGACAAAAAGACCACCATCTTCTCCATTTGCTGGAAACGGACAGTGAGGGGGTGAGAGACTGGTTTTAGAGAGAGAAAGTGTGACTTATCTCTAGATTTGATGTCGGATCGATTCTCTAACAAGAAGCAAAGTTTATCTACGTTACGAGGCTACGCTGCACACCATTTGGTGGGAGTTTCAACAACTCCAAGAGGTAGGGATCTTTCCTACTTGGTTTATTCTTTGGCTAAGAGCCATTTTAATGGATAGGGATTTGTTGAGGCTTGGATGGCCGTGTTTTCGGTCTCAAAATATTTGAACCGAGTGAAGAAAATCCATATGGTGGCCATGAACAGTGCCGAGCTTAGGGTTTCACTATTCACGTGATTTGTGTGTGATTTTTGTGTTGTTTGGGTAATTCAAAATGAATTGTTTGAATGGTTTATTAGCCCATGTGAGCTAATTTTGGTGTTATTGTTGTGAATTGAATAACATGATGTATGTGAATTAATTTTTGTTAATATATACGTAAAATATATTAGCATGAATTGTTTGGAATGGCATAATGCATTCCATATGCACCGGGCACCCTAGAACGATAGGTGTGAGTGCATGACATGAAAAAAAATAAAAAGGAAAATGGTTGTGAAAGGAATTTCAAGGAAGACTTCAAAGAATTGCCTCGGGAGAGCGTCCAACGTCACCTCGGCTGCGGCACGATGACTGCTTCCGAGAATTACCCAAAGAATTCACCCTGGAGGGCTGGTCCATAGATTTTATCGAACTTCTAAGAAGAAAAGCCGAACAAAAACCTTTGTTTTGAAAACCGTATTTTTTCACATTCTGATTAGGTATGTGTGAGGGAGCTCTGAGACTCGAGGCATGGAGTGGGCATGTAGACATTTAAGTAGGATCATGTATTTGCTTGAGTGTAGTTTGGTTGTCATTTCATGTGCACTTAGGCAGAGTAACCATGTAGGAGATTATCACATCGATATCGTCACCCTCCCAGGGATCATTATCGTGTACAGGAGTGTTCAGAAGACTTAAGGCCACATTAGAGGCCGATTTTGGGCAAGAAAGCCAGAATGTGGCTTTGATTACATTTTTGTATAACATGTATTAGAATCTTAAATTTTGATATATGTTTTGGTTAAGAGTAATGTAATAACTCTTGAACTATTGTAATATAGTTGATGTATTTTTGTGAGTATTGATGCATGAGCCCAAGTGGCCATTTTACTGCACGTGACCCGTGTGGTCGCTGTAAAATGTCGATAGATTGCATCTTGCAGAGCTCCTGCATAAGGAGACTCGCTCTGATTGTTAAGTCCCGAGTCCCAGTGGGACTCAATGGAGTGGTGTCGAAGTTTACCCAACATCCACGAATACTTCGCTGGCCTACGCCGTCAACCCAAGGCCACACCAGCATCGAGCTTAGGAATACTAATTACCCAGCTTGATGGGAACTGGTTAGATCACATCCATTGTTCATTTTGATGATCGATGCGGGTCAGGCGTCAGACGTCGATGAATAAAGACATAGGAAAATAATGTTGAGAAAATTTTTTTTTCTTTCTAAGGTTTTACAGTTGTGTAAACAAAAATAAAATAAATTATACAAATTTATTTGGTTCTATTTGAAGATGTGAAAAAATATATATTTTTTTTTTGTGGTCTTCCGCAGTGGAACAAAGAGAAACGAAAATGAAAAAAATTTTAAATTTCTCAAGGGCAGGCGGAAACCCGGATGGGCTACGCTCATTTTTCCAATGGTTACGACATAAACAGGCCACTTACCACAGTGCGCAAGGGAGCGACGTTAAGGGGCGCCGATATGGGCCGCAGCTCGCAACACTCCACGCACCTGGGCCGGATGGGCCACAACATGCCCACTTCGCACGCTGCATTGGCTGGGTCACAATACAATTTTTGTATCGTGACAGGGGGACGACCTTTGGTGTCGCAATACGGCGTAACAAGGCTACGATACAGATCACGCCAGTCCCACGATACCACAGCAGAGCGCTTGCAACATCGTATGGCAACAGCGACACTCCGCGCTGTGAGTGCGCGTTATTAAGGAACTCGAGTCATGATACAGACGGATCAGGATTCGTGGCGATGACACTGGCAGGCACACAAGACGACATGGCCGCGACATCGCACCGCTGGCGCTACAGACACGACCATGACATGACATCCAGTGCGCCACGATAAGACACCCAACCGCCATACAACACGTCATTGCGGTATCAAAGAAGGCACCGTTCCTCGGGGGTGCACAAATCTGGGCCGGACCAGCGAACAGAACACGCGCTGCGAATGGGCAGGCACACCCGGGCCGCGTAGTGCGCGTTACAAGGAATTGAGTCATGATACAATTTTTGTATCGTGACTGGGGTGGGCGTATGACCCTGGCGCGGGTCGCCGCACGACACGGGGCTCGCGACACGACCGGGGCGCGCCAGGACACGACCATGACATGACATCCAAAGGCGCCACGATACAACACCCGTCAAGACGACGCCGCCGCGGTACGCAGCGCCAAGTGTACTGGTTCTCAAAGTACGCCCGCTTTAACTCAATGCACCGCGTTTATAGTCACTATTTTCGGAGTAATCGCTCATAGACACTATTCATGAACAATGTTCACGGAGTTTTCAAAAAATAAAATAAAAAGTAAAATTAAATTTTTTTTTTGTTGCTGCTGATCAATATATGAAATGTTTGTCTCAGGCCATCACGAATGAATGACATTGCGTATAGAAATTTACTTTATGTGAATAAAGGTTCGTGGCTACTGCTTACACCTTGTAGACACTTCATTAAATCTTAATCATTAGTCTGACACGTGCATGGCTGGCCGCGAGAGGATCGAGGTTACCCACGAGGTGCTAGCCAAGCACCACCAAAGATTCAACCGCCAGGCCTTGCCTGAGGCCGTAGGGATCGTGGTTGCCGCTATTGCACAAAGCAAGGCAAGCAGTAGCCAGGGAGGTCTCGAGTAACCTCCAAAGGTTCGGGGCACACACCCTCCGATATTCTTACGTGAGGAGATCCATGGTGACAGCACTACATTGGTTCAAGGTATTATAGGTATCAAGGCCATGTGAGATTACCCCGATACCACCAAGACTCGACTAGCCGCATTCCAAATGGGGAGGACGAGGCCCAAGCGTGGTGGAATTTGGGTAAAGACCCTAGGGATCTAGAGGCAATGACACGCGTAGTTCCAAGAGTCGTTTATGTGCAAGTATTTTCGACAATGCCTAGACATGCGAAGGCTTAGAGTTCCTGTGAGCTAAAGCAAGTGGACTAGGATTATGATCGAGTATATGGCCAGGTCGCACTGGGTTAGCTCGCTGTCGACGACATGCGGGCCACAAACTCGCCAAGGTCAGGAGGTTTGAGATTGGACTGAGATTGTCCATTCGAGGCAGGATTGTAGGACTTCGCCTACAAGACATGGATCCTATGGTTAGGACTGCCATGACCATAGAAAGAGAGAGATCGAGGATGCATGGAGCACTCAGGATGCGAGTGTTAGTAGCAAGAGGAAGGAGAGCCGCCTTCCGGCCTCGAGGAAGAAGGTAGAGCTTCTCTAGTTCACGCGCAACCCAGAGCTACCGACCATCCTGGCTAAAGTGCATGGTGTGCTACCATTACTAGCAGCCCTACATACGAGGAGTGGATCAGCCTCTAAAGGTGGATCCTGTGGTTTCGTGAACAAGCATTTGTCCCGGCTAGCTGAAACAGAGAGGATACAAGGAGGACCCTACACACCCCAAGATAGTCGAGGAGCTGGCTGGGCCCCATGGTGTCAGACGGCACTCTGCTACACTGTGCAAGCTGTGAGGGCGTACTACTGGTCGAGGCAAAGATGAGGCCCACAGCAGTGACGCAGGGTTCAAAATGGCTGCCTACGCCATCACTCCAATCGGCCGAGTCGGGCCAGATCACCTACCAAGGCCAGGTAATGCTTTTGCTATCCCGCCTATCGTAAGAGTATCACTGATGATAGCAAGAGCCAGATTCATTCATCATGCACTACTGGTGGATAGAGTCGCGCTTGGGGAGGTCGAGGCCTGAGGAGCCCTTGTATATGGGTTCTCCCCAGTGGATTGGGAGCGGATAGCACGATATGTCGGGTCATGGAAGTTAGAGATCTCGTGATCTCTACCTACGCGGACCCGAGGGTCACGAACATGTCGAGTTCGACGCCATCCTCGGGATGACTGCCATACTTATATCCCCACGATCAGAGCTGAAGGAGGGTTACCGCTACACTAAGATGCAGGCTCAATGTATTTCCGTGTGGGGACAAAGCAAGATATTTGCCCCGTAGGATAAAGGTAATGAGTCCAAGTGTCACGGATCAAAAAGCCAAGGTTGGCTAGCAAGCCTTACCCTGGAGGACGAGGTGAGACCAGACTTAGATCTACCTAGAGTAGTTTGCGAGTATGAGGATGTTTTTCCGGATGAGCTACCAGGATTGCCCGCAGGTTGTGACTCCTAGATCGAAGTTACACTCCCAGCATTTCGCCCACTTCTATGACTCCAGACATAGATGGCACCAAATAGTCAAGAAGAACTCGCAGTCCACAAATTTGCCAAGAGCATCGGACAAGGGGTTCATTAGACCGAGCACCACCATTGGGCTCTCCGGGCCTGCTTGCGAAGAAGAAGGACAAGACCCTTCTGGCCATCGATGGCAGCACAACAGGCCACACAAGAACTCGCACCCATCACGCAGGATCGATGACTCGTTTGATCACTGAGAGGAGCACGAGTCTACCTTCCAAGATGCACCTTCAGACCGGGTTACCATCGCCTGAGGGCGTGGAGACAGATATCCTCCTGGCGACGTCAGACGCTACGGGCACTCAGTTTATAAGTGACGCCTCGATCACGAACGCGTCACAGCATTCATGGACCTGTATAGGTGGTTCCAACCATTTAGACTGGCCACAGAGTCTTTATGGATGACATTTTGATCTACTCCCACTCAAAGAGGGAGCATGAGTATCACTTAAGGATTGTATTACAGTTGCTGAGAGACCATCAATCAGACGCGCCAAGTTCAAGAAGTGCGACCACATCGAGGTGAGATTGGGACACGTAGTGTCGCATCGTGTTAAAGGGACCTAGAGAAGGTCAAGCTATGATGAGTCGGGAGAGGCCGAAGTCACCGAGATAATAGTTTCTTGACTACCGGGTACCATGATCTGACAAGGATTTCTCCCCATTAGCGACACTCTATGACGAGATCGACCCGAAAGGAGGCCTCAAGTCGATCGATGACGATGCAAGGAGGCATTCCGTGAGCTGAAGAGAGGGCCATTTTATTCTATCTTGATAGTCCGGACATGGGACAAAGGCACACAAGAGGTCAGATGCCCCAGCCCAAACCGATGTGTTTTGGATGCTGTCCAGAGAGCGTGGCAAAACTATGGTTCCCATCACCAAGAATCATGAGCAGACTACCCCACACACTATTATTGAGTCAAGAAATGTGAGTCTTCGCCAAGATTTGCACCACCATTTATATGGCGAAAGCGCTTGAGGTGTACTGCACTACAAAGTCCTAAGTATATTACTCACGACCTCAATATGAGGCAATTGAAGACGAGTTCTGTGAGGACTATGACTTCACCTCTGATTACCACCGTAAGGAAAATGTGGTGGCCTGGCACTCACTAAGTCACTGGGAGCATTAAGCAGTAGCTTCCGAATGATCTGGATGCTTAAGACTGTGGGACACATGACGCAAGTAAAGCTCGTGGGTACGCTGGGGAGTTTAGTGGCTAGACCGCTCTATTGCTGCAGTGACTTCCAGTCCCGTGGATAAGACGCTCGAGATAGTGTCCATCGTGGACTGGTACAATCGTACAGTGATCAGGGTCGACCGCCCATGTGATGGTAGTCTTTTGCATAGAGTGACTCGTAAGGTTCCTGACCGACTTGAGAGAGGAGATTCCCGCGAGTTTCACCGCTCGACGTCGCGGCATCCAGGTGGCACGGCATACCGTGATCTTGCCGCCGACATCGAGTGGAATGAAGAGACACGTAGGGGACCTGCTCGACGATGTCTCACGTGTCACAGTTGCCGAGCACTAGAAGCCGCAGGCTACTTCGCACCCATCGGGAGGTGGTTTGAGTGGAAGTGGGAGCGAACATCGCATGGGATTTCACACCCACCGGCCACCCGACACCAGTGAGCCACGATACTAAGATGGGTGATGGACCTACCATCGAAGCCCAAGACGCTTTTCTGCACCCATACCTGATGACCCTTCACACTGGAGAGATTCCTGGTCATATATATTCAGAGATCGTCCTGGCCACATGGAGTACCAGAATCCATAGTGGCCTGATGAGACCCGAGGCTTACTTCACAAGACCTCGAGGAGCCTAAAGGCTATGGGCAATACTAATACCATGAGTACAACTTCTTCAATTCCACAAACAAGATGGTCGAGCGAATTAAGGCTGCGTTAGAGGACATGTTGCAAGCAAGCCGCTGACTGCGGGTAGCCTAGAAGATCGCCCAAGCGGGAATTCCCGCCTACAACAATAGCTATCAGCGAAGATACGTGACGACGCCATACGAGGCATCGCATCAGAGAGGTCATGCAAATCATCGGCGGCGTCGGATCGACGTGGGATGTAGCCCATCAACGGGTCCTCGACATGACACACCCTCCGAGAAGGTAAGCTTGATACAACAACAGCCTCACGCGCCTCAAAGTTCTGCTGGTAAGAGCTACGCCGGGATGTATTTATCGCCGACCCTTAGAGTTCGAGGTCGAGATCACGCCTTCTTAAAGGTGATGCCTAAGAGAGGAGTGGTCAAGTTCTAAGCGCTGAAGCATCGCCGAGGTCTACTGGGCCCCCTAGATACTCGAGAGGGCAGGCAATCGTATCGCATCGGGGTTATCTTTACCGTACTAACATGTCGTGTCCACGAGGTATTTCACATCTCCATGTTCGGGAGGCACTCCGACCTAGCCTATGCAAGGATCGGGGAGAGATTGAGGTCGACACTGGGATGAAAGACCTTCGAGGAGGGACCAATGTTCATTATGGATAGCCGAAATTTCACGTTTTTCAAGGCACCGTGCTCCGCAAGATGACTATTGCGGAGACAGAGATGCGATGAAAAAAGTCACCTACTACATGTACCCATGAGACACATGTCACATGATTAGTGAGAGGATGGAGACAGAATGGCTTATATTGTCATGCCAAAAGTTTTAAAATCAAACTAAAGGACAAAGGGAATCTTATGAGAAGATTAAAAACAAGACAAAAGACCAATCATCTTCTCCATTCGCTGAAACTGACAAACAGGGGTGAGAGACTAGTTTTAGAAAAGAGAAAGTGTGACTTATCTCTAGATTTCCTTGCGTTCGGACCGTTGGTTCTCGTCTGAGCAAGAAGCAAAGTTGATCTACGCTACGAGGGTCAGCGCTGGACACCGATTTCATGGGAGTTTCAAAACCCAAGAGGTAGGATCTTTTCACTTGGTTTATTCTCGCAAGAGCCATTTTAAATGGACGGATTTGTCGAGGCTCGATGGCCATGTTTTCTGGCCTCAAAATATTTGAACCGAGGAAGAAAATTTATGGTGGCCATGAACAATGCCGAGCCTAGGGTTTCACTGTTCACGTGATTTGTGTGTGATTTTTGTGTTGTTTAGGTAATTCAAAAAGAATTGCTTGAATGGTTTATTAGCCCATGTGAGCTAATTTTGGTGTTATTGTTGTGAATTGAAAACATGATGTATGTGAATTAATTTTTGTTAATATATGCATGTAAAATATATTAAGTATTTAATTGCTTTCGAATGTGAGGCACGCATTCCATATGCACCGGGCACCCTAGAACGATAGGTGTGAGTGCATGACATGAAAATGAAAGCAAAAATGAAATGGTCAGAAAGGAATTTCAAGGAAGATTTTTCCGAAGAATCGCTGAGAGTCATTCCAACAATTTACCCTGAGGCGCATCCATGATTGTTTCGTAGAATTACCCAAAGAATTCACCCCTGAGGGTTGTCCAATAGATTTTATCGAATCCTGTAGGGTAAGTTTTCGAAGAACAAAACCTTTTGTTTTAAAACTCGTATTTTCTCTACATCTCTGACAGCATGCAGGGAGCTCCGTGAGGACTCGAGGCACGGAGTGGGCATGTAGACATTCAAGTAGGATCATGTATTTGCTTGAGTGTGTTTATTGTCATTCATATGTACCTAGGGTGGGGAGTAACCCATGTAGGAGATTATCACTACTGGGCATTGCTCACCCTGTCGTGGGATCATTATTTCAAGTACAGGGCGTGTTTAGGAAGACGAAGCTCACTAGAGGCCGATTTTAAGAAGAAAGCCGGAATGTGGCTTTGATTATATTTTTGTATAACATGTATTAGAATCTTAAATTTTGATATATGTTTTGGCTGGTTATAATAATCCCCGAACTATTGTAATATAGTTGATGATTATGAGTATCGATGCAAGCGGCCCGCTGCAATATTTATCAAGACGTGGACTCCTGTATCGTTGTAAAATGTCGGGACAAGTTGTATCTGCAGAGCTCCCGTACAGCTGAGACTCGCCCGATTTTCGCTGTCTTGAAACCGAAAAGGACTCAATGGAGTGGTGTCGGGTTACCCGACAACCACGAATATTCCATGGGTTAACGAGTTGTCAACGGACCCCCGGGAAATGGGGAGTCACATGAGAAGTCATTTTGATAGATTTCCAATTCACTCATAGTTGAAATTGAAGGGAATTATTTATCAATTTAACAAATTAGAGATTTCACCTTAATCTGTTGGATAGATCTTGATCCGCAGCGGCTGAGATCTAATCAAGGAAAAGGAAAAATCCATCGCATCTAAAGGATGAGTCATCAAATCATTTCTGAAGTTTGCAATGACCTGCACTTGAGATGCAAGAAATCTAATTGCCTTAAGAAATGGGTATGAAGTATTGAAAGAAAAATACCTCCATATCTTATAAAGAATGTTTTGAATGTTGCGAACCGATTAGATCCTTTCGTTTAAAGAAGAAGGACTCTAATTAGTGAATAATGGAGAAATCCAAGCTGCATTATTAGGCATCCTTGACAAATCCAGATCTAAAAATCAGAATAGAAAGAATCAATGAATTAAAATGCAGAAATTGACTGTTCCACAACAATTTCATCTTAGTGTTCATTTCTAAAGGCAGATCCTGACCCAGTCCGCTTTATTTGTTAGTTCAATTCAAATTTATTTAATTGGGATGAATGTAATATAAAGATTATCTTTTTTTAAATCTGCTTTTTCTCAACCTATTATAAGGAGGTTCAAATAGTGTGGATCTCTTGGAAAAGTTAGGTAGTTGATTCAACATTCTTGTCAATCGTGGGAATGATATCTGTGACTTATTATCCAATTTTTACTACTAGATGACTACAAGACTCTCGCAAGTCATTGGCACTAAACCCATTATTAATCTAGAACATAAAATCAGTTTTATTCATTTTCAAACAACTCTATTCAACTTTGACATAGATGCAGGAAAATTGTAAGGCTCCTGTATAAGTGTTAAATTAAGTGGTTTAGTCTATATTTTCACAAACAAACAGCCAAAAGTTTGGTACACATACACACATCATATTTTGGTCCTTACTTGCCTACATTAGTGGAGAATAATATGACTAACAAGCCTATGGGACCTAAGTCAGTCTAAGGAGACTTCCATTCTTCAACATAATATCTCATAAGCTTACCTAACTTGCAAACTTTTGAAGAGGGAAGACCAACACACACTCACAAATCAAGGATCAAGACTTAATCGCTTAAGCAATTTATAAACCATTCAAGTTGTTATGAACTGAAAATCTTTTTGATTTTAGAATTGAAGTTCTTTTTGTTATTTATATTACAATTGAAAATTTATGGAATTCAAGTGCTGAACAATGTGAAAGTGATGTTAAACAGGAAAATGGCCTTAAAGTCAATCTAACTTGCTTGAGGACAAGCAACGAGTCTTTTCTTTGCTTGAGGACAAGCAAAACTTTAAGTTTGGGGGAGTTTGATAAGTGTGAAACTCATATATTTTTAAGTCCATTTTTCATGCATAATTGAGGCCTTAATGTTCATTTTAATGAAAAATTATGGAGTCTTCACCAATATTATTGTTTTGCAAGAATTAAGAGTAAAAAAAGCAAAAAGTACAAGAAAAGCAATTGACAAGACTAAAAGTGTAGCTGTAATTTGCTGCGACATTTCTCTCTCAACATGTCTTCACAATGTATGCAAAAGAATTGTTGCGACATTTCAAATGTTGTTGCAACAATTATGAAAAAAGTCCTTGAAGAATCAACTGAAAGATGTCGCGATAACCAAAAAATTGTTGTGACATCTATGCTAAAGTAATGTCACGACAAAGTCAAGACATCTTTGAAGACTATTTAGTGGCTCATTATGTCGCGACAAATTTATTTATGTCGTGACAATTATTCCTGCGTAAACAAAGGTATTATCAAGAAAAGATTGTCACGACAAACATTGAAGACATAAGATTAGAAGAAAATGCCACGACAATCAACAAAATGTTGTGACAACCTCACATCAGTATCAAAGGTAAATTCATCAGAGGATTGTCGCGACAACCTCACGACAATGCTGAAGACAAATATTAGGTGCAATATTGTCGTGACATTTTAACTTTTGTCCTGACAAATCATCCTATGGGCCTGTGTTGAAGTCCAAAAATCCTGCCTTGAATTGCAGCCCAACAATGATTGAACTATAAATAGAAAGGATAGGGCACAAAGAAAAAGTATGACAAAAAATGAATACAGAGTAAAGAGCAAGTTAGAGAACGAGTTTTTGTAAATAGTTTTCTTTCTTATTTTTGTTTTTCTTTTTAGTAATTTTTCATTTTCTTTAAGAATAGTTGATTTGAGTTGAGTTTTTAGGAGAGATTATTGAAAATCAAGCTCCATTACTATCTGAACTTGAAGAATAGTAGCATACATTGATTGTAGTCTTTTTCTTCATTCTCTTGATTACACCTACAATGAATTTGTTCAACCAACTAGGTGTTGTTGTGTGTAATCCAGTTATGGAAGGCTAAACACCTTATGGGAAAGGATTGGTGATGTGACTACTATGTTTGCATTAATTTAATGTAGTTGTGGGTTTGAAAACTGAATTTATATAATTGGTAGTGTTTTGGAAAAGAACTATTCTAAGTATCAGTTTCATATACCCAAAGGAGATGTTCTAAGATATGTTTTTCCAGATTCCTCTAGTGACAATAGTAGGCTGGGGTGTTCCTAAGATCAAAGAGCATTATCTAGGGGTATGTCAATTGATACTCCAAGAACTAATGAACTCCAAATATAAGTTTGATAAATCAAAGGAGTCGTTTCTAACCTCCGCTTTCAAGGTTCCCTCGAAAGGACAATGCAGTGTGTTCCTGCGCCTAAGGACAAGACTTGCGGATTGGTTGGAATTTAATATTCAAGGTTTCATTTCCATTTTTGGTGGAATAATCTGATCCATTCGGGAGGGATTATTCTTATCAAATGCGCATTAAGGTACCAATTATAATGAGAAGGATTATATTACTCTCGTTTACAAGTTGACTTCAATTCTAAGAATTGGTTGATTAGTACTGGTTTAGGAAGTCATCCAAGTCTTAAAGGGAATCAGATCCTAAAAGTAGCTTTATAGACACATGTTGTCTTGGTTTGGGAACATGGTGTTCTAAACTGTGAAATGTATAGTGGTTGAAGGTATTTCAAGATTATACTAACATACCCTTAGACAAATCCAAGATTCAACCCATGCCAAATTGTTATTGAACAGTATGCAAACTAAGAGTTAAATTACTAAGTCCATTCCCAGTTTTCCTCAATCTCAGAGAAAACTTTAGTTGCATTGAATTTGGATACTATTTTTGTATTATTTTGAATCACCTGAAAACCCAAGTTCAAATATATGTCTACACATCTGGATACTGATTTTAATTTTCTTACGATCTCTATAGAACCATATCCAGACTTAAAATCCATACCTTATTATTTGTTAATCATGACTCATGTAAGAAAAGACCAAGTTGAAGTAAAGTTAGTTAAAAAGAGAAGAGGACATCTGTCCTTTAATACATCAAGTTGGAGCACCTATCATATCTATCTTCTTAATTTGCTGTCTTCATTTTTCAAATTTATCACCCTCATATGTTTAATGATTTTTGATAGATGTTTCAATTGAGATCCTTGTCCTTTACTCGTATCCTACCACATGTTACACTTTGCATCATACATCATTATCACCTCATGCCTGACGATGTCCTCAGATCCATATCTATGAATTTTATGCATGGCATTCAACGACAAGTGGAATAGGTTGATCAATGGGCATTTGAGCCAGTTTCTCATTTCTTTACCTTATCACCCTAAGTCTACATTATGGCCATGCTTGTAAACCACCTTGAGGCTGCGAGATTCACTTTTTCTTCTTCTATGTCAGAACTACTGATATATATGAAACCTGGGTCGATGTCTTTACATTATCATGTTGATTTTTCGAGAATTTTCCTACCAGTGCTCGACCATTTCTAGTTGCACTTTCGATAACCTGGCAGGTTGCTTTTCTTTACGATGATGCATGAATTCTAAACCATCAGATACTATGGAGCATTAGATCACATCAGTACACTCATCCGCCGAGATCCCTGGTCATCGATTATGCACAGAGTCCTCGCTGATACAGCCATGTTTTGATAAGTCAAAAGCTCATCACATCTCTATTTGATGTATACAATATTATGGCTTTCAGCCGCCCTTATCCACCGAGATCATATGGAGCTATCGTTGGTACATACAACCCTTACCCAGATAGAGCGAGTCATGCGATATTTTTCGATTTCATCATGTTTTTGTTGGATCATCAGTATGATACCCCATACAGATCATCCAAAGTGTGTTATTTCAGCAATACCTATTCGTATTGATGGTTTCGTTATGACATTCTTTATTTCATCATGTTTTATGGATGCCATACTAGGCATACCCATAGTTACTTCCGGACCATCCAAAGTGGGTCGTTTATGTAGATAGTTTTCATCAAGAATATGGTTCCTCATTATGATATTTCACAGTGATGTCATCCTAGAGTACAGTTTCCCTATTTTTGATATTACATCGTTTTTAGAGATGTGTAGATGGTTTTTTCCAAGATTTGTTTCATTGTGACATTTTTTCTAGTGTTATTTATTCAATGAATCTGTCGGTCATGCAAGTTGGCAGACATTTATTAATTTTTCATCCATTATCTACTTGTTATGGGACCCTCTCGTTTTTGTATTCGAGATTAATCAAAACCACATATGTTTCCTGTATGGCTTTTGCTTCACGCAATGGTTACTCATTTGATGCATTGAGCGCTACGGGTTCTCATTGGGCCTTCAAACAGATACACATATGCTCTGCACTATTTTTGATTGATATGACGGCTTGACTGCAGTACCATGTTGATTCCAAAGTCACTTTATGAATATCTCACTGATGATGTTGCACTTACATACTCGAGGCATATCCGCCTATTTTATTGATGATGATTTGGTTTACGATTTATTTCAGCCTATTTGATTTGGGGATCCCTTTGCATCGATAGCAATTTTCTCGAGATACAGATTCATGAATATATTATTCGGCCTTATGTATGTTTTCATACCATAAGAGGTGTGTTCATGTAAGATCGTTTGTGATGAGGTCAAAGACACTGAGCCATGTTTTCCTCAGATATTGCTATCCGGGGACTTCATTGTTTAGATTTCAAAGGTCAAATCTCGCCTACTCACTGACTTATTCAAACTTTTCCGCTATCTTCGGCAGATTGGGGCGTTTCTGACTTTGCCTTGGTTATCTTCGGCTTAGATTTGCTGCCTTACATTTTCTTGCCTTCACTTTTTGGTATTTAGACTCATTTTTGCTATCTTCTGCCCGCATTTCAAGCATTCAAACTTCTCCTTTGATTGGATTTGGGATGTTCGACTTCTTACCTTTTCTGCCGCTTTTTTTGATTTCGCAAGTGCCGACTTTTGCCTTTCTGTGTTTCGTGAATGTACCTTGCCTCTTCTCGTCTTCATGATTTGTGCATTCGCACTGCATTTTGCCTTCATTTCGATTAGGCATTTAGAATTCGCTTTTTTTTTTTGTATTGGAGGCATGACTTCATCGTTTCTGGACAGATATTTAGACTTCTCCTCACACGATTAAACGTTAGACTGTCAGATTACATTTTCAAGCACAAGACAGTGATGCCCGGGGAAAGCACTCACATCACTTTTCTAGCACCTATGAATAATATAATGTACTTTGTCTCACATAATAGCTTCGACTTCACCTTCATTAATTAGCTGCTCACTTCATCTCAGATCACTTTGCTAGCACCGTTCGTAACCCCATTTCGCCTTTTAGATCAAAGCGCCTTAGACTTCACCTTCATATGGATCAAACAACGACTTTTCATCTGTATTTACTTTTTCGAAGACCGCACTTTCGCCAAACACTTCAACTTCGTTTTAGATCGTGGCTGCATCTACCATATTTCGATAAGATGTCTGGGAAGGTCATTCAGATCATACTTGTTAGTAGCAATTTCATATTCAAACTTTCGGTTTTGTGGAAGATTAACAAACTTCGTCTTCACGACAGTGCATTCACATGTTAATTTCATCCTGCAGATCGATTCGCTAACATCGCTTCGAGGTTCGACTTCGCTTTCGCAAATCAAGTATTCAAACTTCGCCATATGGATCAAAATGTTCAGACTTCATCTGATCACTTTTATTAGCACCCAGTCATACCCACTTCGCCTTCACAACGCAGTCACTTCGCTGGTATGGATTGGACGCCATCATCCATCATCACGTGATCGCAGAGATTCATCACTTTCTTGATATCAGCATTCGACTCACCCTTCAAAGACTTAATATCGCATCACACTTCATATGACTGATGATCACAGTCTCATCACAACTAACGAAGCTAAATGCTCGATTTTCGCCTTCGCAAGCTTCGCGCGCGCCTTAATCGCCTTACCTTCTACATCTCACAGCACTCCAGCTTCACCTTTGTGTTTCATCAGATCAGATGATCATGCTCACCGTAGTTCACTTCATATTTACTCCACAGAGATATCTCACCAATATCACTGGCTTGAAGTATCAGCCCACTTTGATCTATTAGGTTTCTTTCTAATTATCTTCCTTCCACCATAAACATGTATTCAACAGAGTCTACACCTTACCATTTCGGGTTTCTCACGCATACCAATTACTAAAGTTTATTCCCTTATTGGGCTTCACTATTTTATGAATGTCACGTTTGTTAGCGACAACATGGCGGTGTTCATCGCTATAAGCAGACACACCGTCGAATCTATGGCGTCAAATCCACTTTATTTCAATTTTGATACGTTTCACCTTGAGAGGACCTTTCGAGAGGATTTTCATCAAAAGATATCATGCAGAAACCATGCTGTTTTGTTTTTCTATCCACTTGTGTGTTTAAAGCCCTTGCCTTTTGCTCTGCTAAATTTCGCACACTTTTTGGCCCCTTTTTCTTCAAGCAGCTTCATCTCACTCCACCTGCCTTTCACATTCGCTTTTTGCCGTATTTGAATACATGTTTCATCTCTGCAGATCTTCTGGATGGAGCTTGGATTCATATCATATGACTATGTTGTCTTGTTTTTTATTGCTCAGCACCTCTTATGTCTATACTTCCCCAAAGATTTGCTCAAGGCCCATCTTGTTTCTTCATTTTTCTTCGATAGCCTATCTCAATTTCATCCACTTTTCACATTTTCGTTTTTACTTCACTGTTTCGCTGCTCAAGTTATACCGCGAACCTCACTCCAAAAGAGATATTTCAGACCCTCAAAATTTAAGTCAGACGTTTCTTCCAGCGGTGACGTTAATCCCACATCGAAATAAACTAAGCAGCACGTCCCTTCTCATAAAAAAGCTTGCCTCCCCTACTTACGAAAAAGTAGCACTACGTGCCCCACAAAAAAAAAAAAATTTCTCACCACGTCTCTACAATTATTTTTAAAACTCAGATTTTTCATTTTAGCCCCAGTATTCTCAACGTGCATTTAAAGTTACTTTGTTATTGTTATAAAGTAATATCCATGTTTAAAGAAAAAAAATGGTAAACTTTAGATGGTTTTATTTCCAAGTTTGTAAAGGAGAATTGGAAATTATTTTTCACTTTTAAGTTGCCATTTTTAAAAGATAATAGTGGCTCATTTAAAAAAAAGAAGAAGAAGATAATAGTGATAATTTTATATTTTTTACTCATATATTGGACTTTCTTTAATTGATGGGCATCCTTACTGACTAACTTCATGGGAGGAATCTTTTACCAACCCTAGTGATAGAGAGTGGTCAATTTCTCAAGGAAAAAAAAAGCATGTTCACGGAAATATCACATGGAATCAATTAAGATATGAGAAAGTGGGGTGTGGCCATTAATGTTTACTATATTGAAATTATGTTGACCATATCAAATGACGTTGACCATTGACTAGGCTCCTACACTTACCATTTCCTTCACTCATTTATTTCTTTCACCATCACTTTCTTTTCCACCTTATTTTAAACTAAACAATAATTAATGGTTGTTGGCACCCGTCTTCAGTGTGTTAGAATTTTATGGCCCACATAACGAATTTATGTTAATTATCTTTATAAAAAATATAATTATAATCAATTAATTATCTCATGCAATTAAGAGAAAAACTATATTCTCATTCCTATTCTCAAGCCAGTCCTTATTCAACATTAATCTCGTGTATGTTTTTTTTTTTTTTATTAATTATGATTAAAATCATGATGTTTAAATATCCAAAATATTAGCCCTGGGCAAATTAAGGTTTATTTCTGGATAACTAAAGAAACCGTGATATTTATCATACTTACAAGAAAGTTTGCGGTTGATCGAGGGTTTCTAAAGGTGATTTTTTTTTAGATGTTTTTATTATTATTATTATTTTATTATTAATGATTTGATGTTGATGGTAATAATTGCATTCCTTTGGTAAACGAGTTCAAGGGTATGAGTTTGTTCCGTCATTTTTTTTTCATCAGCCATTTTTTCATATTTTCAAAATAGCCATTTTTTTTTCTGCTTATAAATACAGCTTTATCATTATTATTTTTATTTTGTATGAGTCTGTCCTGATTTTTCAGCTTGCCACACTTTTTTTTTCATTTTTGTATGAGTATGTTCTAATGAGTCTCATTTTTATTTTGTTTCTTGATTAATATTCAGGTTGCAAACACAAGTATTGGAACCCAAGACCCTTTTTTTAGAGTGGAACAATTCAACTATTAGGCTATTGGCCCTATTATGTCAAAATATTATTAGTGTTAAATAATATTTATGATCTCCTCCATTTTCATTAATTTTGATTTTTCTTGATATTAACTTACAAATAAATACTATTGTTGTTATTATTTTAGCTTTCAACTTATTACTTCTATTTTTCTAGAAAAAATATAATACCTTCTTTTATTTTCTAAATTTTGTCCAAATAATTTTCCTTAACTTTGTAAACTAAAAATCATTTTTAACTTTTAAAATTTCAAAATATATATTTTTGAAATATCTAAAAGCCACAAAATAATTTTTTGTCTCCTTTTTTTTTTTTAAATTCAAAAAATCTTTCTCTTTAACTTAAAAAAAAAAAAAATTCAAAAATCATTTTTTTCCAAAAAAAATCAAAAATCATTTTCTTTAACCTTATAAAAATCGTTCTTTTTTTAACTTTCAAATTCAAAACATTTTTAAATTTCTAAAAATCAATCAAAATCATTTCTTCAATTTTAAACTTGAAAATTATTTTTTACTTTTAAAATCCAAAATCATTTTCTTTAATTTCTAAAAAAAATCAAAAAAAATCATTGTCTTTAATTTCTTAAAAAAACAAAATCATTTTTTAAAGAAAAAAATCATCTTTCTTCTTTTAATTTCTTAAAAATCGAGAATCATTTTCTTTAATTGAAGATTCAAAAAACTGTTCTGGAAGATGAAATTTTTTCACTTCCAAAACATTTCTTAAAAATCATTTTTCTTTAACTAAAAAAATCTTTATAAAATCCTTTGAACTGCAAGTGTTGAATCAGACTGTTTCTTTAAATTCCCCAAATCAAATATTTCTTACGTTTTCCAAATATCCAAATTTAAATCCCTTTCCAAAGACATTGATTATTATTATTATTTTCAACTGATCAAAATTTAAAACAATAATCATTAGTATAATTTTAAATAAAATGGGTTCATGTAGTTGACTCGTAATTAATAATAGGCCTGGTAAATGGATCTGTTTATCCATTCATTAAATAATTTGGCTTTCATTTTCTAATTTAACTCATGAATGTTTTTTAGCGCATTGAGCTTGAACCTCGTTTTCTATCGATAATAAGCATAAATTTTCTTGTCAAGATACACATTTAATCCTCTTGAATTATTATTTATTTATTTATTATATGCTTTGTTGTGTCCTCGTGTTACCATTGTTGTTTATTTTTTATTAATCAGATGACAATAATCGGGTCATATTGCCTTAATTGATTATTGCACCTAACTCAGAGTGCTAGAGAGCTGCACGGTCGTATCTTCCCGATGATAAATCTCGACCCGAACTTACTTGGGCTTTTCACAAACTCGTTTTTTCCTATTATTTTTAATACATTTATGTGTTTTTTCTTATTTTATTTTTTTCTTTTAAAAATAAATAAAAATAAGGCGATTTCAAACCGTTTTAATGGTTTTTCAAAATAAAAAACAAGAATCTCGACTTATAGGAAACACATCATATCCAAAATAATGGCGTTCACAAATGGCGATTCCGTTAGGAATCGCTTAAAGGGCAGTTGAACACAAGTTGAGGCAAATATGGCCTTTGATTGGTCGGGACAATTGATTTCCTCTATCTTCTTTGCGACTTTGCACGCTTTCTAAAAGTTCATGACATATTGAGATCTTGGTTTTGATGATTTGTTTGAGGAGCATGTCTAACTATGTGTTGTATTAGAAATCTTTACATATGTACATTCTCATTGGCTATTTATCTTATTCATATTGATATATTAATTCTTTCTACCGTCTATTTGTCTTGATCTTTTTTTAACATGTTATATTTGTTACATATTCATCTTGTATCCTTGCTTAAATTACGCTTTAGATTCGATGATCCTTATGCTTTGTATGACTATTTCATGTAATGACTACCCCACTTATGCTCATTGATCGGATGTCGCTTGTCGTCCCGTACGGGGCACACACATGTATTCCATTATCTTAAACCACTAGTCCTCGACGAATTTCTGGGCTTCCCTTGATTATGTGTTTGATAGAGATATGTTAATTCTTATGTGCCTCATCCTGTTATGATTATGAGAGTAAGGTCTGCTGATCACATATATCTACATATTATTTTAGAGGTGGTCGACATATTGACGTTGATTGGAGTCTGATTTGGAGATTCATCTTTATTATTATTAATTTATTTCTATATAATTTAATATTAATTTTAAGTAAATAAAATTGTAAATATTATGATTCATTATAAAATTTTCAAAATGTTATTATATTTTTTTATTTTATGTTTTTTTATGAAAAATAAAACTCTTATATTTATCTAACATAACGTGACATTTTATGCATCTCAAACAATTAATGAGAGGCCAATAAATATAGAAATTGATTAATACGTTATCCTTTTTAGGATAGTTTGGTAATATTAAAATATTTTATAATCTTCATGTCCTTGAAAAAGAAATATTTTTCTTAATTAGTTAGGTTGTTGTACCATCACTGCTGTTAATACTAGAGATTCCGTTTTTAATCTTTCCAAGTAGGCGAAAGCTGGCTATATTTCTAGGTTAGAAATTTTTGGTATGGGTTGCTTTTTAAGGGGAGGCCTTTGAGAGATGAATCTGTACAATAAAATAAATACCTTTAGTCAATGAAAAGACTCATTTTCAGATAGTCATTTTGTTGATAACAATTATATTGGACGGATAGATGAGGTGAAAGTTGAGTCGTCATAAAAGACCTACATTTGAGATAGAAGACCTAATTTTATTAAAAATTACTTAAAAAAAAAAAGGCCATGTAAGAAATGGTGATAAAGAGAAACATATTTTTTTTTTCTTCTATAACAACCTGCACTTAATTATGTAAATATTGTTTTTTTAGTTCAAAGGTATTCAGCCTTGTAAATATTGTCTTCTTTTCAGCAGCGATGAATACTTCTAAATATAGCAAAAACAAATTTCAGGCTGACAGCTTCGAGGTACAAAAAGTAAAAACAAATGCTCCTTTTATAATTTAAAAAAAAGAGAGAGTATATTCTATTCAGTATTCATGTCAAATTGTTTCTCTTTCCATATAAGAAAGGCGCTTAGTGCAAGATGCAACCTGAGGCTCGTATACCTAAAGCACCTTACCGATATTGTAGATTATTTGACAATTAGGACATGCAAACATCTTTTATGCTAATATATCACCAAATCATCAACAAATATGTATTATGATTTTTAACCTAAAGTATATATATATATATAGTATATATATATATATATATGGTATATATATATATATATATATATATATATATATATATATACATATGTATATATATATATATATGTATATATATATATTTGTTCCCAAATTTAATTTGGCTTGACTCCAATGTTATTTGCGCCCAGCCTGCTCCTGCCAAAATCCAAGTGAAATAAGTTGAAAAGCCCATATAAAAAGCCCATGATATTTTTTAAATTAAACCTTTTCTTTTTCTTAAAATCGCAAGCTGAGATATGACTTTTTCTGCAACCATAAATGCAAGAGGAAGCTTTGTAGCTACTGAGGATGGGAGAAACTTCAAAGCAAGTCTCCCTAATGCAGACGCTGACACCACTCTAGGGGTGGTATGAGAAAAATAGGACTTTGGTAGTTATTCAAAGACTCCTATAAAAAGAGAGAGCTCTCACGAAGAAGGGAGAATCCACTAATCAACCAATCATCAATCAATCAATCAACTCAACAAGCAGCAATGACAATATACTTCAACATTTCTTAGCTTTCTAATTAGCTTTCAAGTAAATTCTGCATTCTTATTTTCAAATTTAGTCAAGTTTCTTTCACCTTCAACACTCAGACGTTTCATTCACTCATAATACAATTTAACATTTCCTTAAGCTTTTATCCTGTAATCTTTACCTTTTTTTATGGTATTATTGATAGGCACAAAACATGTATGAAAATATAAATTGCCTATGTGCGCAAGTGCACGACGTTGCCTGCCAAATAAAAAGAGTAGCGAAAAGACGTCCCAATTTATGATCATTTATTGACCACCGATTCTAATCTAGCTTAGGCTCTATTTGGATGATGGAAAATCTGTAAAAGACTAAAAATTACACTAACTAGCATGCAAGAATCCTAATTTAATAAAGACTTAAGACTAAAAACCTAATGACAAAGATTTCACCAACACAATCCTATATGAACTTCCTAACTCAATTAATCAATATTCATTTCATTATGTTGATGGTGATTTCACGAATGTAATTGTGAATCTCTCTTGATAACTCACAGCCTACCCCTAGGATTTAGGTATTTTGCATCTTTACTCAACCCCAAAACCCTATAAATGCAATACACTCAAGAAATCCCAATACCACACCTAGTTTTATTTATATCTTTATATCTATATCTCATGATAATTAGATGACACTTCATCCATGGTCTAATTCAATCCTCACTTCTCAAATCTTGAATTGAACCACAAATCATGTAAATATTAGCAAATAACCATAAGCAATAAGAACAAAATGAAGACTAACATAGATAAGGGAAATAAGACATTAATCAACAGAGATTAGAGAATTCATACATTCAAGTCTCACTACATCTAAGCCCTAAGAGGCAACTAAAACATATCTAGAAAATGAATTCTAGAGATGAGTTTTAAGTGAATAGTCAGAGGCTGAAACATTACCTTGGAGGAAGACCAAATGAAGAACAATCCCATATTCGAAGAGATCAAAAGAATAAGTGGAAAAGAAAACATCAGAGTGTCACTAAAGACACAACCAAGGCCACTGGGAGGCAACCCAAACAACTTTTAATTTTAATTTTAAGTGTGATTTAGTTTAATTGAGTGTGTTTTGAATAGTTTAGTTAGTAAAGTAGTTTTGTGAGAATTTATTTACAACTTATGTAATCACAATTTGCTTAATTTCAGGACAAAGGAGCTACAAACTTCTATGAAACTCAATGGAAAGCACTTCAATCCAAACTTAAATGATGTAGCATGTATTACCTGGAGTCTTCTTCCCTAACTTGTCTTTGAGAATAGCTCTCATGTTAAGTTTAGGGGAGTAAAATTTTTCGACTTGAATTTGAATAGTAGTTTCATTGTTCATCTGTTGAATTTTTTTTTTGTTAGAATGATAATTTTCAATTTTAATAATTTCTATGGTGCAAAGAATCATTACTGAATATTGATTAGTTGAGAACATGAGCTTTAGTTTCCATGCTTGAATCGAGATGCTTAGTTTTGGTTAAATTTAAAGTCATGGTGGGAAAATAGTATAATGGAAATGAAAAAGAAATTACACCTCTCAATGTCGCATAGGCTCAACTATTTTCTCCAATGTCGTGATGATCGTTTATATTATTGCACCTTAACGCTGCTTCACGCGTATCGATATCAATGTCGCGACATCAAAATTATGTAAGATAATGTAAGGTCAATGTCGCACATTACAATCCCAATGTCGACATTAAGATTGGTCACCAGGAATCTCGAAAGCAATGTCGTGACATATGCAACCAATGTCACATTGCTGGGAAGTCACTTAAATTTTTCTTTAAATGTTTGACTTCACCACAATCACACGCGACATCGAACTAAAGATGTTTCATTTAAAGGAACACTTAGTGAAAATTTCAATTTCAATTCATATCCTTAAATCTTTCTAGCCTTAAGCTTCCAAATCTCACTTCTGAACCAAGCAATGTCGAATCCCAACTTTCCCATCATAGACGAGGTAATAGAGAACGTTGTAGCGGAGATTCTGAGAGAGAGGGCAGAACCAAATAACCACAAGAATTCTCCTCTAGAACAGTTTAGGCAGGAAGCTAAGGAGAAAGAGATCGAAGTTGAGGCTGGAGAGGCCAGATCCTTCTATTCCTAAAAGGGGGCAAATGCTTTCAAGAAGCATCTCACCAAGAAGAGGTATGTGGAAGAGATAGGCTTCAAAAAGCTCATGTCGCTATTCAAGGAGGAAGTCAAATGAAGGGGCTAAGAGACAGTGAGCCAGCACATGGAACCAGGAAGGAGGGCGATAGTTGAGGAGTTTTAAGTTAACCTAGGCGAGAGGAAAGATCTGACTTGCTATGTCAGGGGGAGGTGGATCCCTTTTGGGGTTAAAGCCATCTTCGAACTCTTGAAGCTTAGACTAGTGGGCGACTACATCTTATATGAGCAAATATAGAAGAGCTCAGAACAGAAGAAGCACGTACTAACGAATTGATGAGAATCAAAGAATAAATAATCCACTTCAAATGCCAATTGGGCCATTACAAGAGCAAGGGCCAAGAAGTTTTAAGAGGCACTAAATGGGCTCATGAAGGAGTTCATTTGGGCCAACCCAACATTACAACTTGAGTTCGCTGTCAAGCTCTTTGGGGAGGAATTGTGAGCCAACAAAGAAGTCCAAAAGATCATAAATATCATCAAGGCTATTGATGGTGATCATCCACAAGAATTTGTAATTAAAGATAAAAAAGATAAGAATTTCATATTATTGAATTGCTAAATCAGTATTTATTTTTAAAGAATTAGTTGGGTCAAGGCTTGATAGCTATCCATTCATGGGCAAATCATCAACTATAAATTCGTCTCTTTTATGGTTGTTTTTTTGTCAAATCGACATTATCTTTACAGGTTAAGAATATCAAGGGTAAGTTTACAATATGGATATGGATAATTACTCGATTGTAATTTCAAATTTTACCAAGAAATCTATACTACCACCAAAGAATCATTCACCCCTCAGTGTATCATGTTGTCATCGTGATAGAGAAGGTCATTTAAAATGCGTTTCGTCTAGATTACTACAAGTGCACATGTCATACAAGCAATAAAAGTGGATTTGCTCAAATATCATTCTACCAGGATTGATGAGAAATCGTTGATCAATTAATTCATCTTACTCAAGATCCATTATCTGAAATCCAAAGTTTAAAGGTGATTTATTTAAACTAAAGAAAGTGGCATTAATCAAAATTTCACAACCAGTTGCAAAGAATCAAATAATTGATTGGAAAGTTCATCGAAAGTGAAGTTAACACTGGAAGTAGATCAGCTTTATAACAGTCAATTTCGTATCATTTTATAATATATCAAATAAGGTTTGAAATCTGAACTTGTCAAATATGCGGCAGATAGTTTTGATTCTCGTTACAATATACATTTCATCAAGGAGGACCTATGTTCCTTCCAAGTTACATGAGGCTAATAAGTTAATTGTAGGATATAACCTCTTCTTAAATATGTTATTTTTTCCTTTCGCATTCACACTAATTCTTAGATTGAAGAATGCTTCCCTCATAGACGATAATGCAACGATTCTTCAATTGTTCAATATCCCATCCTTCTCGAATTTGATAAAATTCCTATCTTCATTAAATCTCTATTAATGGATCAAGATCTTCACCAAAAGAGAGAAAACTCTTATCGACTAGATTGATACATCATCTAACTAATCCTCACACCGGCGAGTAAACTAGTGATCTATCGGCAATCTTTCAGAGTTAATCGCCTCCCATAATATTAGTCTAACATACCCCAAGTAACCGCCCATACCTCAGAATCTCACTGTATCACTGTATAGCCTTCCTAAATCGAAAAGATATAATCTTTTCTGAGCATACACGAATATTCTGGAACAACAAACAAATACACCAACACCAATTAAATAAATTCAAGATTTCTGACCATGACGTTTCTTTCGGGGACCAGCGTAAAAATAATAATTAACATCGATCCATTCCTAGAGGGAGCTCAGTCTTTCAAAACTGTTTTACAGATAACAATGACTATTTGATATGAAAATTCAATCGAAATCGCAATCGAACCGAAATAATGAACTCTAAAACTTTCAAATTTTACTGAACCACACAGAACAGAAAACTAAATTTACATCAACCCACCAAACTTCTCACTAGATCACTACTCAATTCCAAGAAAATTAACTGTGTTAAACTAAAACTAAATTGATGGAAAAGAAATAAAAGAAAAATAAAATAAAAAAATAAAATAAATAAATATACAAAGGAGTTCCAACCACCCGCGAAGTTCCGTGATTCGGCGTTTCATAATAATCGCGCGCTTTTACCGGCAGACGCCAAAGATAACGCGCGCGCAACCGCCCAAGTCGCGATCTTCGCCGTGACATAAAAATTATGTCGCGACATTGTTTGCTGGTTCTCCAACTTTTTCGGTCGCGGTCATGTTATGTCGCGACATTCTATGCGCAATTTTCTCACCATGTCATGACATAGCCGGCGCGCCTGGCTGTAGTTCTCACGGAAATTGTCTTCGCAATTGCCGCAACATGAGCGGCCCCTGTGACTATTGTAAATACGAGTATCAATTGTCGCAACACGAAAATCTTCATATCGCGATGATTTCGTGCCTGCGTACCAATATCAATGGTATGTCGCGACATAAAAAGCTTTGTCATACAAAGTTTCTTCTTACTACTGGACGGTCACGACATAAAATTTCCGTGTCGCGATAGAGTTCTTAGCTCAACTCGCTTTATGTCAGGACATAAGTCGAATGTCACGACATAAACTAACTCTTTTGCCTGAACCGTGGTCGCTGATACGCTTCGCCCCTTCATGGTGCTTCTTCAATTAATGTCACTACATAATTCGCTGACATTCTTTCACTCTTTATCAACCCTTGTCGCAACAATAAAATTCTATGTCGCGACATTGTTCCTCAGTACATTTTACGTATTATCGCGACATACAACTCGCGGTCGCAATTATACCACCGCTACAATATTTAATTTAGTACATATATATTTGAAAATACAGCATGGCTTGCTTCATCTATCGACTCATCGAAATTTTTTGTCGCAACATAAAAAACCTTTGTCGCTGACCAATTTTTCTCGACTTGTTTCATTAGTCCGCTATATTTCACACGACATAGTTATAGTTTTGTAGCGACATTCTTTTCCCTTTTAGTTCTTATGTCAGGACATAGGTTTGATTGCTTCCATGACACTTCTACCCGCCACTTCGATCAATGTCGCACAGAGGCGAATGTTGCAACATACTTCTTCAAGAACTTCTCAAGCAATGTCGCGACATAAAAATCCATTGTCGCGACAAAATTATGTCTTTTGGTTTCCATTATGTCGCAACATTTATCATGCACCATCTTCCATATATGTCATTCATGTTGTAGTTATTGTATAACTGTCGCTAACTTGAGTTCAGCTTTATCTTTGTTGTGACATACAATTGCTTTGTTGAGACATAGCTCGCTCGGTTACTCGAGATTGCGTCAACACACGTTTTAGCCACGCCTTTTCTACGATCATTTTTGCATTCAAAACTCAGGTAAAAACACAAATTTAAGAAATATCTTACAATTCATCATTAAAATTAATTAGAAACTCAAAATATGCCAAAATTATCTAAAATAGATGAGTTTGTGACTCATCAATTACCTCCATGTCAGGTTTGCACTCTTTTCCAATTTTAGGTAAGTCAGATTGTCAATGCTGAAAATTTCAGTAAGTTTTCTTTCTTTCTTAGTCCCAGCTATCCTTCAAACTCTATATAAGGGCCTTTGATGCTTCTCTGAAAAAACAACTTGAATGAATTCAATACCTTTGTGAGGTTTTTCTTCTCTTGTTTCTGGTCCTTTGAGCCTACCATGCTTAACTCAGAGTACCAAAACCTATGGCTCTCGACATTCTTCCATAACTCGTGACTCGGTTCTGTGCTCTTTACTTGTTCTTACTGACCTTTATTGTCATAACCATAATGGGACGCTATACTATACTTACTTAGCTCTTGATCCAATATAGGTCATAATGGGGTCATTTTCAAAGGTGTTTGAAGATCTTAGATAATCGTATGGTCGGGTGGATTCAAGAATAACGAAAAGGATACTGTGGTGGTTCAGATAATGGCAAAGGACCAAGACCATCCAAAACGCCTACATCGACAGGGGGGATTTGATTGAAGAAAATAAGGTGTGGTTCTATTTTATTAATTTTATTTTCACACCCTCAAAACATGTCTCAACTATGAGACGTGACCATGCACTATTCTTGTATGCACTAGAAAAGGGGTATTCTTTGAATGTGGGGAAAATTATGGAACAGTTCATCATGGACTATGCTAAGAATAATTTCTAGGCGATCCCCAACCCGCTGACTCTCATGTGTATCAAGGGGGAGGGGGGGGTGTTACATTTAGTGAAACAGAAAGTGTAAATGCCTAGTCTCCTCCCCTCTCTCTCACCTCACTAGAAACTCTCAAAACCCAATGAGGTTGTAAGAGGTGAGAAAATCGAAAGAGGAAATGGTGGAGGAAGAACAAAATTTAGGAAACAAATTCCTCACAGAGAGGTCGAGGAAGAGTTTGAAAATAAGTCGGTGTGGGGGTTTCAACATATGACAGCAATCGCATTCTCCCTTAACATCACAAGAAGACCAACTCGTTAGAGCCAAGAGCAAGAGAGCTTGCACAGACTGTTTCACTAGTGAGATGAGAGAAGAGATAAACAAAGAGATGAACAACTCAAGGAGGTTTCGTGTGAGAGACACACACTTTGAAAAGGAGAATAGTAAAGAGAAAGAAGATAATTAATAAACATCACTCCAATAAAGGATATTTAAGAGAAATGTTGTAAGGGGATTAAGGACCGAGTTCGAGAGGTGGGTTATCATATCAATGAATAGCTAAAGAGGGAATCAAGAAAATTATTGAAAACCTGCAAAGCCTAGAAGGATAGCCAATTTACGAAAAGCAAATGCCAATGTGGCAAGTATACCAAAAGGAGATCAAGACAACCATCCAAAAGAGAGATGAAGAACTTGAAGTCGATTTGAACTTTTGTGGAGAAGTCAGGACAGTAAAAGCTCGACATGGTTAATGCCGTCTGTTCAAGATGTGGTATACACCGCCAGCGTGAGCTTTGAGGGAGCCCGAACTCGCAGGTCAAGACAGAATGAGTTGATAAAGCAAACTACTCTCATGCAAGAATGGTACTTCCTTAATAAAGGAGGCAACACAACCGCACCACCACAACCCTCAATCCCTAAATTCACCCCCTCCAATGCTAGTTATAAGTATGATCCTATAAATCTCAAACCCTATAAGTCTTATAGGAAAAGGAAATGAACATCATTGTATACCCTCTTCCTCGAATTCAACCCAGACCACATCAAAGGTTCTTCAAGTCATGAATGAATATCGCTTTCTGAAAATTCAAAAAAATGTCTCTTCTTTCTTTGTTCTTCTTTATGACTTTCATTTCAATTTTAAATCAGGTAATAAGTCAAGAAGCATCTATCGAAAATTTTGTGTTGCTTTAGTTTGAAGAATGAGATTTCGCTTTGATTAACACTGCATTACGAGATGAAAAGATAATAGTTGAATAAAATGGCAATGTTGAAAATGCTAAAATAGAAAGTTTGGAGTTCGAAAAGTAACAAAGAACTTTTAACACCAGAATTTTTAAGCTTTTGTTGAAGACTTTTTATGTTGTTGCATTCATAAAAGCCGTGAATGCTTATTCGGTTAAACTAAAAATTATTGTTCAGTCGACATATTGTTGAAGAAATGAACTGAAGTAAGAAGGAATAAACTGAGTTTAATGAAAATACTAATGTTAATTATTTTAAACCCAGTCAAACAACAAAGAATCAGAATGGAACCTAAGTAGAATGATTGGAACAAATTTTTTAAGTTTGTGATGTCAAGGACAAATAAGCGTAAATTTTGTAAACAAAGATCTGAAATAAGACTGTTCGTTAATCGTGCTTAGAATTTAGTTTGAATGAACATTATAGTTCAGGTATGACTAAACTAACACATTGGTCATAAGTACCTTTAAAATTAATTATGCTTTTGCCATAATACTTATCAGACTATTATGTTTCAACTTTAAATAACTAAAACTTATCGTATTATTGAGTTCCAGCAAACTAAAGATACAACTATCAAGAAATGATTTAGGCCATCCTTGATAGTTGAAAGTTTAAAGTCATGTTCCTTTGATATTCTATATATATATACCATAATATTATTTCAATGTTATTTATGCCACAATGAAAAACCTTAACCCTTCCTTAAAATCTAAACTTGCAGCAAAGAACCTTGAATTTGCCCAAACTACAAATAAGTGTAGCAAAAATTGAACAAAAGGGCAAGTTTGGGGGAGTACAATATTGAAAAATAGAAAAGAATGAGAAAGGTATTTGGGGGAGGCATGAGAAAAGAGCAAATAAAAGAGGTGCACAACTAGTTCATAGCTGAAAATATTTGCTTTCAATCAATTTTTACTACAGAACCAAGTCTAACAGAAGAGACACAACATTTTAGTCGATAATTCTAAAAGATTGATCACCTACTAAAGGTTGTCAACAATGCCAAAAAACATGGGGAGTATACAGAGATACATGTAGTTGAATTATCTAATAGTAAAGTCACAGCCTTCAAAGGACGGGCCAAGTGGACTTGATTTAAAAATTTATCTTGCATCATCAAAGTAATATATGATCCTGTACACAAACTACTTCATCAAGTGGGTGGAGGTAGTAACATTGAAGAAAGTAGAACGTATTGACGTTGAGCAGATAAATAAAGGAGTGACTGATTCATGTGTTCTAAACTCTAAATGATAATACACGATTAAGAAACAGTTCACGAAAAAGATTAATTACTTTTCTACGGACGGTGGATACAACCACAGATCAACTCCTTTCTATGCTCAAGCCAATGGACTAGCAGAGGCATCCAACAAGTGTTGATAGGGATCCTTGAGAAAATGCTGGAAGAGAATCCAAGAGACTCCGATTGTAGGGATTTTATCGTAGACATCAGTAGCCTATAAGACTTTCTAAACGAGTTCCACAGGCAAGTCTTTTCTCTCTAACATATGGACAAGATATCAAAACTTGATAAGCGTCTCAAGATAACATCATGACTTGTTGATCCTTGAAATGGTGCTAAAAACTTCGATACATGTGTATCGTAATGTGCATTACACATAACAAAGACAATGAGAGCCAATTCCACGTAATTTATGCTTGTCTGGGTACAGCGTACATAAGTTTGGGATATCGATCCACAAGAAATGGCGATGCTGGGTACCAAAATTAGAATACTTAATATCCAAATACTGAAACCGAGTTCAAAATGTAAATTAAACTAACTAAACTAATGAACTCTCACCAACTAACGAACTGCGGAAACCAATATGATACCAAGAGATGATAAGATCCGAGATGATGTATTTGCAACCGCATTCAACAAATTCATCATTGTCCAGGATCGATCACATTTATTTATAAGCCTATCTCGAGGTCAACACCTACTAACTACTACTACGCTTTCGCTACCAACCCTAAGAACTGTGGTGTTTTAAGACCCAAGAATCTCACACGCCTCGTAATTACCGATAATTTCTACACTACTTGGATAATTAGGTTGATTCACCTATGTCTCATTCTCTTTACTCACTTCTCAGATCTCGTAAGGAACCACTCACCATATTGAGATTAACTATAAATCAATATGTAAATAGCAACCAAGCATGAATCAATAGATAAGTAAATCATAGAGAAACAATAGAAAAAGGGAAAATTAACAAATAGATATAAGATCCATGTTCAACATGCAACCAAAACCCTAGACTACAACTTTAAAACATAATAAAGTTTGGTACATCCCAAAAATTAAGATAAAAACATATAGCATGAAAGAATAAAACTTTAATGATGAAAGCTTATGAGTCTGCTCTTTCTCCAAATCTCAGTTAAGTCCGCTTTTCAAATCTCAAGAATAAGATAATAATCCTCCTTATGATCCTAGTGCCAAATGTTCAAGAATTGGGAGGAGAAACCTTAAGGAGTGGTTTTCTCCTCAAGTTAGAACCTCCCAATTGATCGTCGATCTTGTTCCACTTTCCTCTCATTTTCCAACCCTAAAACGCATCCCTCTAAGTATAGGGTCTTCTCGACAATGGTCGAATAAGGTACATGTTGTCATCGCACGACCGCCACAACAAACCTGTAGCATCTTCAATATCATTCTTTCTCGCTTCGCCATGCTTGAAGGTGGCTTGGCTAGATAGAACCGCTTCGCTGATAGTAGGAGCCATGAGACGTAAGGTGGCTTCGGCTATGACAAAGGTGCCGTCAATCTAGCAACTTCTTCATTTTGTCAATTTTTCCATCTCTTGGCTTGGTTTTCACTCAAAATTTGCAAGACACAATCAAATGAGGGATTAGAGTATTCTTTAGAGATTTTGGTGTGAATCTAGCATTAAAATTGTCTAAAACGTGTGAAAAGTATACTAAAAATGCTAACAGATTCACACTTATCACACTTTTCGTCAATTTTTTCCATCTCTTTTCTTGGTTTTCATTCAAAACCCGTTAAGACAATAACTAAATGAGGGATTAGAGCATTCTTTAGGAGATTTTCAGGTGAATCTGAAGATTAAAATTTTCTAAAACTCGTGAAAAGTATACTAAAAATGCTAATAGATTCACACTTATCACACTTTTCATCAATTTGCCCATCTCTTTGTTTGGTTTTCATTCAAAACCTGCAAGACACAATCAAATAAGGGATTAGAGTAGTCTTTAGAGATTTTGGTGTGAATCTAGCATTAAAATTTTCTAAAACGTGTGAAAAGCATACTAAAAATGCTAACAAATTCAAACTTATCACACCCGCAAACTTAGATTCTTGCTTGTCCTCAAGTAAGACACAACCATAAAACAAGACACTAAGAAATATATGAGTATGGTACTCGCAACAAGTTAAAAGAAAGCTTGGAAATGTTCTAAGAAAACATGCTAGCCAAAATGGGATTCCAAATATTTATCATCTCCTCGAAGGATCCAGGCATTCAAATGATGGTAACTGGCCAAGTTTCGTCCCCAAGCCCTCAATAGCTCTTTCCTAAAGGAACTCATTGTAAACGATGTTTTAGGTCTTAAATATAGACTAAGGTTCCAAAACACTCTCCCACCAAACTCAACTCACACTTTTGAAAGAAAATGAACTAAAACAAGATAAGAAAACACCTTTATTCCACAACTAAGACTGGGCAGGAAGCAATGCTAAGGAATTTTGAAAAGGCTGCATGTGATCCATCGCGACTCCTCACCAAGCCATTTAGGTACTGCATTTGCCCCTCGAACTTCACCCCGAACAATCAACTAAAAACTAAAAAGACTCACTTGTGAGTAACCCACTTATTTGTTTTTTTCTCTTCATTTTTCTTTTTCTATTCCTTTTCTTTTTCTTTTTCTTTTTCTTTTCTTTTTCTTTTTCTTTCTTTTTCTTTTCTTTGTTTTCTTTGCTTGCCTGGGGCATTACTGGCAATCCTCTATTAAGGTGTCCCATCACTATAGAGGTTATGTCTCATAAGTTCCACTCTGAGAAAAGAGGCTGAGCCAAAGTGTATAAATGAGACCTACAGGCTGCATGTTAGGAGTTTCATTAAGAAATGATTTCTTAAGAAACAAAGAGGGATAAAGCTGCTTCCCAACAACCAAAAAAGATATACTCAAGTCCTAACTCAAACAAATGCACGGCATCCCAAATTGACTAAGAAAACAATTTAAGCACAAAACCACGTATCTCAAAATAATTACTAGCACCAACTCAACCTCACATGAGACACAAAACAAATAAAAGAAAGAAAAGAAAACACGCAAATAACCAACATCCAAAATAGTAAGGAGATAAAAAGTTGAATTTTTAGAAAATTTTGAATTTGAATTCACCTTCCCAAATGTGGAATGAACATCAATTCTTAATGTGAAACACAAGCAAGAAGGGATAATGAATTCTCGAGGGTGATCAAGCCTCTCACCTCCAATGAGTATGACTTTCTATAAATGCAAGTTGTGTCTTCTTTCTCCATAATCGCTTGAAATGTGCAATGAATGCGCAACTTGGCAAACTAAGAGAGGCAAAGGTGTTAGGGCAGTTGTGGATTTATTTTCAAATGAAGGAGGCTTGAAAATGAAGAATATATGGATTTTGAGTGCTGTTCGTATTTTTCTTGAGCCTCAAGACGCCTAACTTCCATTTTTCAAGAATCTCCACCTCCATAGCCAACTTTGAACTCAAAAAACCTGAAAAAACAAAACAAAAGAGCAACTCGAGATCAAGCAAGAAAATTTATTTGAAAAAAAAACATCAAAACTAACTAAGAAATGGAAAAGGAAGCAGTGTTCATTACTTAAGTTTGTTGCCGATCCTCTAAACTTATCCATTTTTAATCAATTTTTATGGCATATTTTAGAAGTTTATGATTTTTTTTATGCTGAATTATGAAATATTCACCAACTTTGTGTTTTGCAGGTTTTAAAAGAAAAAGAGACTATTCCAACAAGAAAAGCAAAAAATTAGCCAAGGGTAGAATTCTCTGTCGCGACATAGCTTAGAATGTCACGACAAAATCCCAATAGAACTAACAAAACTTATGTCGCAACAAGTGAACTCAAGCCAGAAAAGAAGACTGTCGCGACATAGTTTTAGATAGATTGACTAATTTCTGTCGTGACAATGGATTTTTATGTCACAACAAAGCTGGAGAAGTTCATGAAGAAGAATGGCATGACATCCCTTACTCTATCGCGACATTGATCCAGCAAATGGCAGTGGGATTTTGTCATGACAAAAGATAACTCTATCGCGACAAAAAATGGCAAAACAATGAGACAAGTCAAGGCAATGTGCATGAGACAAAGTTTTTTATGTTTCGATAGACATTTGAATGTTGCAATATTCAAATGTTGACAAGAACCACAAGAAGAATGTTACAATATTCCTTACTATGTCGCGACAATGAATGAAGAACTCAAGGCAGAATTCTTTGTCATAATAACTAGAAGCTAAGTCGTGACATAAATTAAAGAGCAATGCTTAGAAGTGAATGTAAGAGTGTCAGCGGGCTACGCTTGAACAGCAGAGTTAAATTATGTCGCGACAAATCCAAAACTCACAGACATAAAACAAGCAGAAGATTGAGAAACTTGGTCAGGACACAAAAATTCTATGTCGCGACACAAAGCAGCGCAACAGAAGGAAACTCAATCGCGATAAAGAAGTTTGTTGTCGCGGCATACCATTCAAGAATTCAAGTTGTAAGGCATCCTAGAATTGTCGCGACACAAGACACCCCTGTTGTGAAAATAACAAGACTGCTTAAACACAACTCGGTCTAGACATAGAAAACTTTGTCGCGACATAGTTCAAGAAAATGGCACAAAATCATGTCACGTCAAAAACTGCAAGCCATGACAAGAGCTAGGGAACAAAGATGCTAACTATGTCACGACAAAACTGCAGACCATGACAAGAGCTAGGGAACAAAGATGCCAACTATGTCGCGACAAAGCGACCATTTGGGCTAGAATTTTTGGGATCCACAATTTCAGCCTAGATGTGCGGCACATCATTTGAAAATCTATAAATAGACGATCTAGGCAATCGTATGTTAGCCTTCCTAAAACTAGGAACTTCTCGGGTAGCTTGAACCTCTTGTATATTATTTTCTTTTATTTTTCTTTTCTTGTGTAGTTTTAGATTAGCATTTTAGTTATTCTTTCGATCGAACAAAGGATCCTATGTGAAGTTTGAAAGCTAGGGTTCATCAGAAAAATTTAAGTTTTCATTACTATCTGACTTAAATGAATTTGGAAATTTTCTAGAGTTCATTTAATTCACTTCACTTGCAATTTCATTGAATTTTCCTGATCGCCTAGTCATCAAGTAGTTGTAATCCACAAAGGTCGAGCTTCCTCTGTATTGATCGATGTCTATTGAGCCAAGCCAACTTAAAGAATGTCACAAGAAATCTTGAATTTATTTAATTGTACGATCTGAAGTTACCTGTTCTCAGAATATTAGTAGCAGTACCTGTAGCAAGGACTATAACTTCATATGATTTCCAGAAGCCCTTTACGGTACGTAGATCGAGATTCTCCTTGAGAGTAATGGAGCAAGCATTTGGGGTATGTTAGACTAATATTATGGAACTAATGAACTCTTAAAGATTACTTCGATAGATCATTGACTTATTCATGGTGTGAAGATAGTTGGATGATGTATCAATTTAATTGATGAGAGGTTTGTCCTCAGTCTGATGGAAGGATCTTAATCCCATTTTAGCATAGATCTAATCAAGGAGATAGAGAATTTTATCAGATTCGATGGATGAGTTACCAATTAGATTGGAGGAGGCTTGTAATATCCTATCTATAGGGGCAAGAATTCTTCAGTCCTAAGATTTAGGTGTGAAGTACTGAAAAGGAAAAATACCCATATTTTAGAAAGTGGTTTCTATTCTACAAGTAACTGATTAGACTCATGTATCCGAAATGAATAAGGATCTCTAATTATAAAATGTATATTAAATGCGTAAATCCAAACTATACTATCTTGCATCTTTAACAAGTTCAGATTTCAAACTCATGGCTGAGCTATGTTAAAAAAAATGATGCAGAAATTGATAATTGTACATTGATCTAATTCGCAGTGTTAACTTACCCAATGAACTTTCCAATCCAATTATTTTAAATTTTTTTTATACATAGTTATGGAACTTTATTTAGTTTTTCCTTTTCTGTTAGTTAGAACCAAACCATTTTTAACTTTGGAGTTCAAATAACAAAGATCTTGAGTAGATGGGGTAATTGATGTTTAGATTTCTCATCAATCCTCTTGGGAATAATAACTGGACTTAAATCCACTTTTATTACTTGAATGATCTGTGCACTTGCAGTGATCTAGACCCAAAACACATTTTTCAATGGAAGTGTTCTCATCTAAGGAAAATAACATATTTTATAATTACAGTCAGTAGTCAATCAAGTTTTTGGTGCCTTTGATACAAGAACTGATTAGTTCTCGTGGTGCTACCGTAAGCTCGCACCTACCGACTCTATCATATTTAGTTATTTTGGTCTTCAACTATTAGTTTGTTTTTGGTCTATGTAAAAATCAGTCAAACAAGTTTTTAGCGCCGTTGCCGGGGATTGAAAATGATGAATTTAAATATCAATAATCTAACCAAAGAGAGAATTGCTAATTTGGACATTTTTTTTCTTTATTTTATCATAAATTTCAAAAAATCACAAAAATAGTTTTTAACTCCGCAAAGAGTCGAGCAAGCAAATGAAAAGATTTTTTTGAGCTTAGGATCGACATAGTTGTTCTTCATAGATTTATGATCTCGCAAGTTTTTTATTTCAAGAAGATTTACATGCATAGAAACCGTATAGAGTCGCTGGATACCTAACTAGAAAGAACACCGACGAATCTGAAAAGGTTAAACGTGCTGACTCAACAACTATGGTAGATTAGAGAGAAAGAATGAAACCTATTCCGTAAGAAATGTAACTGAGAGACCTTAGAGGCGTATTACTGCGGAGGACTTTAGAGCCGCTTATTCAAGATGAATACTTGGCCGCGAGACAACCTCGCTATAGAAGCCAATAATTTTTAATCAAGCTTTGATCATAATGGTAGCAAACACCACTTACCGGGAATCCATGAAGACCCCAACGAGCATAAGGGAAGATTCATGAGGATGGCTAATACACTGTTGAATGGGGTGAGACCGGCGATCAAGTCAGAATTGTTTCCATTTTCACTAAGAGATGTCACAACAACTTGGTTTGAGTCACTGCCTGTTGAATCAGTGAACAATTGAGAAGAGTTGGTGGAGGCTTACATGAGCAGATTCTTCCCTCCTACCCTCACGTCTGAAAGGAGAGGGGAAATCATAGTGTTCAAGCAAGGAGAGGATGAAAGTCTCTACAATGGGCTGGAGATACAAAAAAAGATCACGAAAAGATACCCTGACAGATGGAATAGATCCGATCATTCGATGACATTTTTTATCATTCTATGAACTCATACCCCAAAGGTATACTCGATGCAAATTTCGCTGTGGGAGCTAAAAGAAAAGTGTCGAAGAGGCAAAGCAAGCTGATAGAACACCTCGCCAAATGCATATAGAGCTCATCCGAGACTTCGTGGAGCAACAATCGTGACGCAAGGAAGTGGTATGATGTGAGATGAACCAGATGACTACCATAGAAGCAAAATTAGGGATGGTTGATGAGCAAAATAAACCATGAGAGAAGAATGCACTTAGCAAATAAAGTGGTAAATTCAAAAATGAGAAGCAGGAACAATGTCAAGAGGGACTAGCCCATGAGGGTCCTACGCTAAGGGAGGCCCAGTATCCAGAACGTTACAGAAGTTACAATTTTAAGCCTAACCTCAACTTGCCAACTCATTACTCACCACCACTCAAGAACCACGAGAATTTCTCATATGGGGAAGGAGCACAATAAGGTCAAAGACTTGGGCAGAATTTTCAACAACATTATGCTTGACCTGGGTTCCAACAACAACAACAACAACAACAAGGAAGTCAAAGAGTAGAAAATCAGGGACAAAGGAGATCTTCTTCCTTTGAAGAACAGATGTTGACTTTCACGGGAAAAAATAAGAGGTTGTCGATATTCATAAGGTAATTACCGATCTAGGGGCAAAGCATTTCAGAAAATATATCCGTGTTTGTTAATACAAATGCCTCTTTCAAGAACCCGAGACCCAAGTAGCACTACCTCAATGAGACCATCTGGCGATGCTTTCCCAAGTGACATAAGGAAGAATCCAAAAGATTGCATGGTGGTAACTCTAAGAAGTGGAAGAGAGGTAGAAAGTAGAAAAGAAGAAGAGAAGAAAAAGGACCCAGAAAATCAAGAGAAGAACCGAAAAGAAAAGTCGGATGGTCGTACTGACTAAAGAGACCGCAAAGGCAGAGGTGTGGACTGAGCAGTAGGTGGAGAGAGAAGAATTGAAGAAGAAAGAAGATAAACATCTCTATATGCCTATTGTTCCCTTCCCTTAGAGACTTCAAAAAGCTAAAATGGAAGAGCAGTTCTCTAGATTCTTGGATGTCTTCAAGAATGCTAGAGAGACTGCACATACTTTCAGAGGCATCGACTCAGATGTCTAATTATGCTAAGTTTTTTGTATGGACATTCTGAGCAAGAAATGAGAAATCTCTTACCAAAATGAGTATGGAACCAACAACTATGCAGCGTAGTGATCCGAGGAGCTACTCGTAGAAGATGTAGAATTCGCAATCCCACCATTCCCCGCACCATCGGAATTTTGAGCTCAAGAAAGCTGGCGGTGGACTTTAAGCCAGCATTAACTTGATGCCTTTGTCAGTGGTTAAGAGACTCAGTTTGGGGGAGCTTACTCCCACAACTATGACTTTGCCAAAATGGCGAGATGTGACCATGGCATGTTCATGAGTCCTTGAAGTCGTGCTCATCAAGGTGGGAAAATTTTCCCTATGTAATTTTGTAGTCATGGAATATGGAAGAAGACACACAAGTTCCATAAATTAAGCTTGAAGACCTTTCCACACTCTGACATGCCTGACTCTCATATGGGAGAAGAAGTAGTACAATTTCGTTGAACACAAGCTTAAAATAGTCCCAGCCTTGAAAGTCCGCATCAGAAGACCAGAAACTGATGCTCCTCAAATTTCAAAACCATTTTGGCCAACTTAATTCAATCGATGAAAATATGAATTTCCAAGATCTTGATGATCTTGATAAGAATTCTGAACTCCACTTTAATCAAAAGAGATACACGGCTACTGAATGAGAACATGCAAAGACATAAAGCACGAAGAAATATGAAACAAGAAGTTTGGCAAGAATATTGAATAATTACTAAGATACTGAAGTATGCTTTCCTAGAGCTAGAAAAAGCTAAACTTGTTATTATTTCAACTACATTGACTAAGCTTGAAGAACAGAAACTGTTGGAGATTATGAGAAAATACAAGGAAGCAATTGCTTGGTTAATAAAAGATTTGAAAGGAATCAATACTTCATTTGCATGAACAAGATCCTCTTGGATGATAATGTAAAGACCTCGATTGAACATCAAAGAAGACTGAATCCATTAATGAAAGAAGTTGTCAAAAAAGAAGTACTGAAATGGCTGAATACAGGCTTCATATATGCAATTCCTCGCATGCCCAAGTAGCCTGGGCCTACGTGGTTCCAAAGAAGGGTGGATCAGACTAAATGAGAAGAATGAATTGATTCTACAAGATCAGGACGTGATGAAAGTATGTGACTTTTCATATAAAACTAACATCGTTACTAGAAAGGATCATTATCCTTACCTTTCTATCGACCAAATGACGGATGTGCCACAGACACCCCATTATCGTTGATGGATACCCCGGGTTATAAACCAGATTTCTATAGCCCTGAAGATCAGACTACATTTACATGTCCTTATGACACCTTTGCTTTTAGAAGAATGCCATTTGGATTATTAACGCTCCTACCATTTTCCAAAGATGCATGATGTCTATGTTTTCAGATTTGGTGGAAGAGGCTATGGAAATCTTCATGGAGGACTTCTCAGTTTATGGATTCAGTTTTGAGAAATGTTTGGAAATTTTGGAAACAGTACTTCAAAGGTGTCAAGATAAAAATCTAGCTCTGGAATTTGGAAAAAACAGTCATTTCACATAAATGTATGTATTGTCTGGGAGGTCAAAATTTATGCACTGATTGGGGAAGTAGACTACAAAGGCTCTATCATAAAAACTCTCCTACCACCTACAACAATCAAAGGGATAAGAAGTTTCCTAGGATATGTTGGTTTTTATAAGAGATTCATAAAGGACTTCTAAAAAATCTCTAGACCATTATGCAGATTACTTGAAAAAGATGCAAAGTTTGATTTTAATGAATTATGCAAAGCTACATTTGATGAAATTAAATCCATATTAGTTATAGCACCCATCATGGTAACACTTGATTGGAACAAGGAATTTGAAATTATGTGTGATGCTAGTGATTATGCAATGGGAGTTGTATTGGGACAAAGAACATAGAAGATTTTCAAGGCTATATATTATGCCAAGAAAACTTCTAACTATATTAGAGAACTACTTACAACCGAAATGTAGATGACGGTAATGGTGTTTGCTTGTGAAAAATTCAGACCTTACATATTGGGGTTCCATGTTATAATACACATTGATCATGCTGCAATTAGATATCTGATGGCAAAGAAAGAAGCAAAACTAAGATTGATCAGATGGGTATTATTGTTGCAAGAGTTTGATTTGGAAATTAAAGACAAGAAGGGTAGTGACAATGTGATAGCTGATCATTTGTTTAGATCGAAAAACTACTGGCAAGAAAAAGGAAGTGAAATAGCATAAAATTTTCCTGATGAGCAACTGCTTTTGTTATCGGGCCCAAACACCCTAGTATGCTGATATTGTGAATTACTTAGCTTGTGGAATTGTGTCATATGAATTCAGCAGCCAACAGAAAAGAAAGTTAAGAACTGATAGCAAATTTTATATTTAGGATGATCCACTACTTTTCAGAAGAGGAGTAGCTATGATTATCAGGAGATGTGTACCATAAACATAACAAGGTGAAATCATTGATAAACGTCATGCAACACCACATGGAGTAGACATTTTGCAGGAGATAGAACAACCTACAAAATTCTCTCTCTTCAATCGTGTTTTTATTGGCTTACTATATTCAAAGATTGTTTTGAATGTGTGAAACATTGCATAATGTCGAATGGGAAACATAAGCAGAAGAAATGAGATGACCCTGCAAGGAATCCTAGTGGTGCTGATTTTGATGTTTGGGGGGATGGACTTCATGGGACCTTTTCCATCATCATTTGGAAATCTATACATTCTCCTAGTTGTGGATTATGGATCTAAATGGGTGGAAGAAATAGTTTGTCCCATAAATGATGCCAATGCAATTTTTGGGTTTATACAAAGAAATATTTTGAGCAGATTTGGAGCACCCAAAACAATCATTAGTGATGAGAGAAGCCATTTGGCAAATAAAGTTTTTTCAAAACTCATGAGTAGGTATGAAATCGTACATGGTGGGATTGGCGACACCTAGTCAAATGGGTGCGTAACAATATGATAAAGAAAATTGAGAAAACAATGAATAAGTAGAAAAGATTGGTCTATAACCTAGACATGTATTGTGGCTTATAGAACTGCTTATAAACTCCCATCGAATGTCCCCACATAATTATATTTGAAAACCTATCATCTTTCTCCTAACCAGAAACAATATTGTGCCAGGTCATCAAGAAATCGAATTGTGACTTTTAAGCTGCCAAAGAAGAAAGATTACTCTAATTGAATGAACTGGAAGAGTTGAGGAATGAAGCTTATAATAATGCTAGAATCTACAAAGATAAGACAAAGAAGTGGCATGATCAGAAGATTCCGAGGAAGAAATTCAAAGCAGGAGAACAAGTCCTATTATACAATTCCAAGGTCAAGCTATTTCCAGGAAAACTAAAGTCAAGATGGTGTGGTCCTTACACAGTAGTAGCAAGTACAACTTTGAGCAAAGAATAAATGAAAAATTGATTCTAAAAGTGAGTTTAAAGTGAATGGTCAGAGATTGAAGCATTACCTGGAAGAAGATTAAATGAGATTGATCCAAATTTGAAGAGATGGGGAGAATTTTTACTGAAAGAAATATCCCACAAAGAAATGTCTAGCTAGAGACATTAAACTGGTTTTTAGAGGCAACCTGCTAAAATTTTAATTATGAAGTTAACTTGATTTTGTAAAACTGTGTGTTCGGGGTTTAGTTTTAATTTTGTTTGAATTTTATTTGTTGTTTTGCTGATTTTCGTGAGACAGTAAAGCTAAATTAGAAATGGATTTCACAAATCAGCACTTTCTAGAACTCGATTATGCGTAAAATATATAAGGGGAGTATTTCATTTCCTAACTTGCTCTTAATGATAATGATAGTAGAATTTTGGGGAATGTAATTTTGTTTAGAGGAAAATGAATAGTGGGCCTGCTGCTTCTATTCTCAATACTCAAATATCATCCCCATTAATCAATCTGAGTAAAGAAATGAAATGTGATTGCTCATACTTGAATCGGTGCCCTTGATAATAGATGCTTTCACAAAGAGTATTTATATGAATGAATGCACAATGCTTTGAATGTTACTTCTGATTGAAAATGTAATCGCACTGAGAATTTTTTTTTTCATTGTCTCAAGAGATATTTTTTCTACATAAAGATACTAAACATTGTTGCAACATTGCTTCTTTATTTGTGACAAAGATTGGGTTAGTCTTAAAAGCAAAGTAGAAATTATGTCGCGACATAAAATTCTGTGTCACGAATATTATTTAACTAGGAGAAAGTATAAACTCGTATGTCACGACAATCTTTTCGCCAGAACATCATTTGATTTGAACTGATCTCATTACGTTGCAACATATTTCTATGTTATGGCTAATTTTCTCTTGCGTCACGTACTGTAAGTCGCTAGGACCGATATTGCAAAGAGGGTGTTTGTCGCGATAATATTTCTTTGGTCGGATAAGCACTGAACACTGATAAAGTTTATGTCGCGATATTTTGCTCGCCCAACAAAGGATCGGTCCCGCTTTTAATTGATTTTAGAAAATATGTCTCATATTATTTTCTAAGTGTTACATAAAATGGTATGGAATAAACCATAAGTTAGTTTTGTCGCAAATATTTAACATGTACAACAAATATTGGGCCTATAACAGATATCATTTTGAAATCAAAGGCCACTTCATTTCATAAACCATCAACCCACTCAACTCTCTTCACCAAATCTCTTCCCCTCCTTTCGAAAACCCTAGATCTCTAAAGCCCTCTTCTTACAGTCTGAGCCATCGAACCTTGTTCCTAACCTAAATGAAATAATAGAAGAGTATGCCGAGAGGGAAGAAGAAGCAGTCCAAGCGACTCAAGTGCAAATGTAAGGTGAAGAAGAAAGAGCTAAAGCAAGAGTGTAGGCCTAATTCATTCATCATAAATCCAAAAGAGGGGAAGAGAGGAGTCAAGAAGTTGAGCTGAGCGAATGAGGAAAAGCAAGCGATTGTCTTAAAGCTTGCCTATTTCTCCTGAGATAATTACAAGATAGAGATTTAAGTAGGTAGAAAGAGGCTTCAGCAAGTAGATCTCACCATTCCAAGAAGTTATTGAGAAGAAAGGATGACATCTTTTTTGTGAGCACAAGGCTCCAAGATTTGTAGATGTAGTAAGATAATTTATGCTACATGGTGGGAACAGAAGAACAACACAAGATATGCCGAGTAAATATTATTGCTTATCAGGAGGATGGACCAAACCTACAACTGAATGGAGATAAGAATGATCAAGTTTAAGAAACTCGGTTAAGGGAAACCGACTTCCGTAAGATCATTGTAGATTTGGTCGACCGAGGCAAAGGAAAGTGGAATGCCACTTGAAACCCTACATGAGTCCATCACAAGAGGAGCATTGATCGAACAAGGTTTGGTTTTATTTCATTTGTTCAGTTATCTTACCGTCCAAGCATTTGAGTATCGTAAGGGAGAAGGAGGCAGACCGTTGTGGCATTATAATGAAGTGGGTACAAGTTCGTTGTCGGAAAGATAATAGGAAAACTTTAATCGGTGTTATTGGCGCAGGTGAAAGTACAGGGATCGGGTACCTTTATCCTACATCATCATCAGCGCTCGTATCCCGGCAGTGTATGAAATCAGAGAAAAGAAACTCCGCTTCGTGACTTCACTCTAATACCGGGCTGTGAATCACCAAGGAGCCTAAGAACAGAGGTAGGGAAAGAGAAGCTGAAGTTGCAAGAGAGGAAGAAGAGAACATAGAAATCAATCAGATACAGATTGATAGTGCAGCTCAAGAGCGCAAACGCAGGCGCACGCTTGAGCTCACTGACCTTTCCTAGATTTCTGCGACAAGTCCATCAAGAGCAAGTTGGAAGCTCACAACATCAAGGTATCGTCAATTGATGGAAATAAAGGCTATGAGATAAGAGATGCAGGAGAGATAGCCAATAAAATCCAACTCCAACTCAAAGATGAGCGCTGGCTGGATGAAATAAAGAAGAGATAATAATTCGATAAGCCCTCGCACTAAGAGATGAAGAGTTGAAGAGTAGATGGGAAACAAGAGAAAAAGAACCGAGTGAAGAACTCAGGGTGTTACGCCTTCCCCGTCATATCAACTCAGAGGGACAAGTAAGCTAATAAAGATTGCGAAGGAGAGAAGATGCTAAAGTGAGTAGAATCATTAGAAGTGCGCATGCCTTCAAGACTTTAGAGAAGAACATTAGAAGGAGATAAGGCTACTCATATAGAGAAAAGTGATGCGGAAATGGAAGCCACCCAAACTATAAGGAAAAATGTCGGACATAAAGCTAGATTTGATCAGTTCAACAATTTGATAAAAATGTAGGCTTTTACTCGGGTGAGTTTGAAAACTTTGAACTCTATCAGCAAGATGAAATGATCTCATTAACAAATGGCTCTTTCCTACGGAGTGGTCCGTGATTCAACAGAATCGAAGAAGATCCAAGTAGCCACAAGTCCAAATTCCCAAGTTCTATCCTTCTGCAGCTGGTTATAAGTTTGAACCACTGAATCTGCACCCTCCCATAGGCATGATAGAAGAAGAAAATAGCTTGCCCTGTAGTTTCTTCCCCCTTTCCCTCTTTGTAACCAGATCTCTTATACCTGAAATCTTAAATAGAAAAATTCCTTTGAAAAAATTGGTGTTCACTCTCATTTTTCATTTCTTTTGTGTTTTGTTTATATTTTCTTTCATTTGTGTTAAATAAGTAGAAGCTTATAACCTTTAGTGAATAGCTTTGTTGAATAATGGAGAAACCAGATTTCCTAGGTTGAATTACTTAATTGTTGTGAATTGTTTGTTAGAATTGGAAAATTTGTGGAATTGAACTATTGCCGGTTAAACCCTCTTCAATTGAATGGTTGATTTGAATAAGCTTTTAACTTGTAAAATAGCATAGCAACATATCCAGGAACCAAACAAGAATTTGATAGATGAATTGGGGTAGGATGAATTGAACTGAAAAAAAAGGAAAGTTGTAAGGATATTAATAAATGTGTTGAACTTCAAGAATAAGGAAGATTGCAATCAATTGATGAAACAAATCAGAATTATGACTATATTTTTGTAAACAGCTTAGTTATTATGAATCCTGATAAACACTGCACATGGTGAAAAGTATCTTCCAAAACAAATCATATAAGGCTAGGGACATCTTCCTCGGATCTACTCACAGCTTAAATCTCCAAATGTCCTAGAACTTTGAGCTAGGATTATTAGTCAAGGCTAAATCCTAAGCAATACCAATTAACAAAGAAATGATATAGGTCATTCTTGAAGATCGGAGCCTTTCAAAGCCTACTCCTTATAACATGCATAAGACACACATTAGTTCCTTATTCGAGCTTAATAACCACTTCATCATCAACAAGAAAATGAAAAGTCTAGATCCTTCCTCGAACATAATCCTACAGTGAAGAACCCTTATTTGCCCAAATTACATGACAAATACATCAATGATGGAAGAGTACAAGTTTTGGGGAGTATTATTTCAAACTGCAAAAAAAGGATAAGAAGGATTGAGAAAGGAAAACCAATTGAGATGACAAAGGATGAAAAGAATGAAGAAAAGAAGCTGTAAAAAGAAAATATCAAGGTGGAATGAGTTTGGCCTAGTAGCCTTCCTTCCTTGAGCAATTAAGTCTTTAGGGGTGTTCAACACCTGGTACCCTAATGCCAACTGGTATGGGAGTTGTTGACCCAAAGTTTGTTAAGAGGGGTAGAAAGCTTAAAAGGGAAAAACATTGCACTATTCCGGAAACCTTGATAAAAGATGAAAAGTGAAAAAAGCTTCTAAGATAAGGAAAAGAGAGTTTACAGTTTGAATGTGGCCAAGAAAATACCACAAGAGAGAGTATACGGAAAGATGCACCAAACCAAATGAGGATGTTAGAAAGTTGACATCAATGGAAAAATCAAGGATGCATAATGAAGGCAAGTATGTCAAGTCAGGCAAAATTGGGTAAAATCGGTGCCAAATCCGTCTAATTATCTACCCAATTACCCAAGCCACACATTATAAGCCTAAAAGACCTAATTGATTCCGAAGGTGGTGTATGCTTACATTAGTGGAGATTAATACAAAAAACAAGCATATGGGACTTTAAAGAATAAAGGAGAAGTATGCTATCTGAGTAATATCTAAGAAGATTTAACTAATATGTCATAGAAGAAAGAGAAGACCATCACGCACTCACAAATCGTGGTCAATAATCAATCGGCTTACACTATAGAAATTATTTGGCTGTTTAGTGAACTTAATTGAAAATCTTCTTGATTCTAGATTGGAAACATATTTAGAAATAATTTTACAACTAACCTATGTTCTTGCCAAATTGTAGATTCAATAGAAAAATGTCCTTAAAAATAAAAGCTAAATTGTTCGAGACAAAATGTACTTTCTTATTCTTTGCTTAGAGATAAACAAACTCTTAAGTTTAGGGGAATTTGATGAAATCCTAAACTCATCCATTTTTAATCCATTTTTGCATATTTTAGAAGTTTATGATTCTTTTTATGCTGAATTATGAATATTCAAACAACCTTTGTGTTTTGCAAGTTTTAAAAAGTATACCCCAGCAAGAAAAGTAGAAATGTGCCAAGGGCAAAATTCTCGGGACGCGACGCTTAGGAATGTCGACATAACTTTAATAGAACTAACAAAGGTTATGTCGCAACAAGGATCAAACTGAACTCAAGCTAGAAATGAAGAATGTCGCGACATAGTTTTAGATAGACTTACTAATTTCTGATGCGACAAAGCTGGAGAAGTTCATGAAGAAGCATGTCGTGACATCCCTTACTCTGTCGTGACATTGATCCAGCAAATGGTAGTGGAATTTTGTCGCGACAAAAGACAACTCTATTGCGACAGAAAATGGCAAAACAATGAGACAAGCCAAGACAATGTGCCCGATAGAGTTTTCGTGTCATGAGCATTTCGATTATGAAAAACCAAGGAATATTATATGTCGTGATAGAAGAAAACTATGTCACGACATAACATTCAGAGTTAGTAATGAAAGATAAGAAGACTTTGTCGCGGCAGAGAAGTTTTATGTCGCAACAAACATAACTTGAGGTTGAGGTGAACTCTGTTTCGACAAAGACAACTATTGTCGTGACAGAATTTGAGAAGAATTACAAGAAGAATGTTGCGACATAGAAACTTATGTTGCGACATAATAAAGAACTGAAGGCAGAAATCTCTGTCGCGATAAAAGAAGATTATATCACGACAGTAAAAGTTACTGAGTAAGAGATCCTGTCACGATAGAAAAGTTTTATGTCGTGGCAGAAAATGGAAGAGAAATGAGACCAGCCAGGACAAGTTTGTCGCAGCCAAGGATTTCAATGTTACAAATAATCCAGCCAGCGACAAGGATCAAAGAAGCGAATATTGTCTCGATAAAGAAAAAGTTTGTCGCGACACAAGTTCAGCCTCAACGATTGCAAGACAACAAACTCGGTCGCGACAATGTTTTCTGTTACTGACAAAAGTTTAGAAAGAACCACAAGAAGAATGTCTGACATTCCTTACTATGTATCGAAGACGATGAATGAAGAACTTCGAGCGAGAATTCTTTGTGAACGACTAAGCTATGTCGACATAAATGGAAGAGAAACACTTGAGTGACGAAAAGTTGGCGACCTGATTGGAGCGAGAGTTAAATTATGTACCATTGACATTCCAAAACTCACGTCGCGACCACGAAAATTCTATGTCGCAACCTGGCGGAGTAGCGAAAGGAAGCTCGATCGCGACGAAAGTTTGTATTAGACATACTGATATTCAAGAATTCCATTGCAAGACATCGAAAATTGTCGTGACACAAGACACCGATTGTGACAAGGAGAACAAGACTACTTCAGCGAACTCGTCGCGACATAGAAAACTCTGTGCATTGACATAATTAAAAAGAAAGGGCCTGAAATTATGTGTGACGAACACTCTGATTCAAACGAGAGTTGGGGAAGAAAGATACCAATATATAGTGATAAGCTGAAGGCCCGCAGTGGGAACAAGATGCAACCATGTCGTGACATAATTTTCTTTATCACGACAAAGCTACCATTTGGGCTAGAATTTTTGGGATCCAAAATTCAACTTTGAAGTCGACCCGTCATTGAAAATCTATAAATCGCATCCTAGGGCATTTGTGTGTAGCTTTACCATGAAACTAGGAACATGGGTAGCTAGAACTCCTTTGTATAATATTTTTCTTTTCTTTCAGGTAGTTTTAGATTATCATTTCACTTAGTTATTTTTGGAATTAAACAGTGATCTAGTGTAAAAGTTTTGGTAGGTTGAGTAAAAAATTTCGAGTTTTCATTCTTGTCGACTTAAATGAATTTGGAAATTTTCTAGAGTTCATTTAATTCACTTCACTTGCAATTTCAATGAATTTTCCTGATCACCTAGTCACTGTTAGTTGTAATCCAGTTTTGAAAGACTAAGCTTCCTCTAAGATTGGATCGATGTTCATTATAGTTTTCTGCTGAACTTAAAGGAATGTCACAGTTTGAAATCTTGAATTTATTTAATTGGTAATGATCTGGAAGTTACCTGTTCAGAATATTAGTAGCGTGTACCCAGAAAAGAACTATAACTTGCTCTGATTTCCAAGAAGCCCTCTTAGTGATACAGAGACGGAGATGATGAGTGCAAAACTCATCTATGTTTTGAGTTCATTTTACATGCTATTTTGTGCATTTTATATCCATATTCATGTAAAACTCATAAAATTTCCTCTAAACTTGGTTTTGTAGGATTATTATTGATGAAAAGCAAGTGATTTGGCAAAAGTGACAATGTATTTCAAAAGAAGAGTCAGCAGGGAGATCTGTGGCGCGCCACTGGGAAGATAAATTTTCTGTACCATTGGAATATCCAAATGGTTCCAAATTCCTCGATGATGCATTCTACATTCAAAGAGCTTTCCAACGAGTACTGCACGCCCAAATCCGAGTTAAAATGAAGAAGTTATGACTCCGAAAAGTTGGAGAAAGAAAAGCGAGTTGCTATCAAAAACTTGGTCGCGACCGGGAAACTGGTCGCGACCTAAGTGTCGACCGACTTCTTTGTTCTGAACTAAAAACAATGGAGAAACCTAAAAAGGCGAAAATTGATATTTTGACTAATTTCAAAAGCCCATTTCACCCTAGGACCATATATATACTCATTTTTTTAGGTAAGAGAGAGGGGCGGCGGGAGGTGGAGGCCTCCTCTCGTGGGGGTTTCTTTTCTCTAGACTGCCCATTTTTCGGTTTCTATGATTTTTGATTTGTTTTAGATTTTAGAGTAGTTTTTGAAAGATTTTATTTCTATTGAAGAGATTTAGGTGTTCTATATGAAGTCGGATTTTACTAAGGTTCGGACAAAGATTGAAGCTAAAAATGCGGATTTTCTCTCTCTCATGGGTTTTTCTCTCTCTAAGCCTTATTTTCTTAGTTTTTTCTTTGCAAATTTTTTGTTTTTTAATAGATCTTAGAGTAGTTTAGACGATTTTTATTTCTATTAAAAGAGATTTCGGTGTTGTGCCTGGATATTCCAGTTTATTCTTGTCGGCGAAGATTTAGCTCAAATTTGGATTTTTCTCTTCTTTGTCTCTTGATTTCTTTCTTCATTTTCTTACTTTTTGTTTTGATTGATGATGATTGGAGATCAGTAATGGAACAGTAAACACCCTTTAGAGGTGAGGTGGTGTTGAACAGTGATTTGCGATTTTTCGATTATTTTGTGGGTTTGAAAGCGAATTTATATAGTGGTATTGTTCATATAATTAGCGGTAGAATATTAGTAAGCTTATACCCGAGAAAAAGTTGTATCTTTGCTCACGATTTCCGGGAGGCCCTCTGAGGTGACACGAGTGGAGATTCTGAGTAAGGTAACAGGGGTATGTTAGACTAATATCTTGAACTAATGAACTTTGAAAAATTACTTTGATAGATCACTAATTTACTCATGGTGTGAGGATTAATTAGATGATGTATCAATTTAGTTGATCAGAGTTTCTCCTTAGTCGATAAAAGGATCTTGATCCACGTGTTAGCAAGATCTAATCAAGGAGATAGAAAATTTTATTAGATTTGAAGGACGAGATACCAATTACATTGGAGAAGGCTTGCATTTTCCTATCTATGGGGCCAAGAATTCTTCAGTCCTAAGAAATGGTTGTGAAGTATTGAAAAAAAAAATAATCAACTCTTAAAGAGAGTTAGGTTTTACAATTAGCTATTTAGACCCATTTGTCCTGAAAAGGAATATGGTGTGTTAGATAGTGAAATGTATGGTGTATGGAGAAATCCAAGCTATACTACATTGCTCTTGGACAAATCCGGCGTTCAACTCCGCAGATGTTGCACTTTGAGGAAATGCAAACTGTTTTGTAAATAATTTATCCCCATCCACAGTGCCTCTCTTCATACCTTTTAAAATTAAGTAGTTGTTTATTTGGTAGATTCTATGATTAGTTTTGAATCAGTTTTTGTTTCGATTAAATTGATTTTATTCGACATCCAACTTGGTCGCCTAAATAGTGAAGAGCTCTTGTAATCGGGGTGATCAAATTCCAATTAGAGGAACCTCGATCCTCGTGGAGTGCGATGTCAGGACTCCCCAGAGTCCACTTTATTACTTGTATGACCCATGCACTTGCGGAAAGGGGTTGAGTGTTAGTAATACTTTTCATTTCAGTTTTTAACTTACTTTTGTTTCAAATCATTTTTTGAGTATTTACCACATTCACTCCCTTGGCCATATTTTCACATATACATCATTTGGTATTTACAGGAGATTCCTGAGAGTATGGAGCAGTTACTTGGGGGTATGTTAGACTAATATTATGAAACTAATGAACTCTTAAAGATTACTTCGATAGATCACTAACTTACTCATGGTGTGAAGATAGTTAGATGATGTATCAATTTAATTGATGAGAGGTTTCTCCTCAATCTAATGGAAGGACCTTGATCCCGTTTTAGCATAGATCTAATCAAGGAGATAGAGAATTTTATCATATTCGATTGATGAGTTATCAATTAGATTGGAGGAGGCTTGTAATATCTGTCTATATGAGCAAGAATTCTTCAGTCCTAAGATTTGGGTGTGAAGTACTGAAAAGGAAAAATACCCAAATATTTGATTAGACAAGTAACTGATTAGACTCATGTATCCAAAAGGAATATGGATCTCTAATTAGCGAAATGTATGGTTAATGGAGAAATCCAAACTATACTATCTTTCATCTTTGACAAATTCATATTTCAAACTAATGGCTGAGCTATGTTAAAAAAAATGATGCAGAAATTGATAATTGTTCACTGATCTAATTCGCAGTGTTAAATTACCCAAAGAACTTTCCAATCCAATTATTTAAATTTTTTTTTTATACATAGTTATGGAACTTTATTTAGTTTTTACATTTCTGTTAGTTAGAACCAAACCATTTTTAACTTTGGAGTTCAAATAGCAAGGATCTTGAGTAGATGGGGTAATTGATGTTTAGATTTCTCATCAATCACCATTAGGAATAATAGCTGGACTTAAATCCCACTTTATTACTTGAATGACCTGTACTTCTGATGATCTAAACCAGAAACACATTTTTCAATGGAAGCCTTCTCATCCAAGGCAAACAACGTATTTTATAATTTCAATCAGTAGTCAATCAAGTTTTTGGTGCCTTTGATACAAGACCGATTAGTTCTTGGTGGTGATACCAGAAGTTTGGCACCTACTGACTTCATCATATTTAGTTATTTTGGTCTTCAATTATTAGTTTGTTTTTGGTCTATGTAAAAATCAGTCAAGCAGTTGCCTCCCAAGAATTTGCTCCATTTTTTGTAGAGTCCAACTTGACTCTACCAACTACGAATATGTTTGTAATTCCCAACTCCATCCATTCGAAGGAACCAAAAGTTGTGCTCCAATAGCATCTTGGGCACATAGTCATTGAAGATCATTATTTTTTTTAGATTTTCTATTTTTTTTTTGTTCACAATGGTGGCTTCCATTTCCTTAAACAACTAAATAGTGCACTCCTCCGCCTTGGGTATAGGGGTTACTTCCTCAATTTTCAATTCCTCATGCATCTCACCCATGGAGCCATCTTAGGATGTGTTACAACTTGTCTTTATCTTTTCATGTGATTCCGGAGAAGTTGGCTCATCTTCCTCATTTGCAACTAAATCTTTCAAAATTTGTGCATCATTCTCCACTCTTTGAAGTTTCTCAAGTTCTTCATTACCTTTTAAGGTGATTTCTTCATTGTAGCTCAAGTTTTCGTCTTCTTTATTCACCTCAAGGGTAGATGGCAAGCACTCTTGTTGTCCTTTGAAATTCATTTCAACCATCTTCTCATTCTCATTCGTGTGTTGTACCCAGCTGTATGCCCGCATTCCTTCTCTTGTAGGGGTTGTTCTCTCTCAATTATGGATTGAGTACAAAAAGTGACCATTGGAGTCATCTTTTCTTCTAAGCTTTTGAATGACATAGGATGAATTTGAACATTAGCCATGTCTTCACAGATTGCACTTGAGGCGTTGCGCGTTAAGCCTGAGCTCTTTTCTAATTCAGCCATGGTAGCCTCTAGCTTTGTCATTCTCCCATTTGGAGGTTGACTTATCTAATTTTGATCAAGAAACCAAGGCAACCAAACTTGAGATTAGTCCATTTCAGACCTTGATCTTGAGAATTCAGCTTGTGCCATGGCCGTTTAAGCTTGACTTCTTTCCAATTGAGCCATGGTTTCTTCTAGGCTTGATCTTTGGACTTGTGGAGTTTGAAGAGTGGTGTAGCTTGTATTCCATGAGGTGTTTGGGTGATGGCTCCATCCAAAATTATGATTGCTCAAGTATGGGGTACCTCCATATTGAGCATAATCCATTGATGCATAGGGTTGCCACACTTGACTCCTCACTTGAGTTGTCACTCTTCTTTGATACTCATTGGTCAATTGCCTCATTCTTAGTTGTTGACTAAGGAGAGCTAAATGAATTTTCAACTCAATGAAAGGATGAAAGGATCCATTGTAATTTAAACCTACAAAAAAAAAAAATCAAAAGTAAAGAAGACAAGGAGAAAATGGATATGAACAAACTAAAAGGAAACAAAAAACAAAAAAAAATGGAAAAAAAAAAGTTTGAAGTACTAAAGAAGTACTTGGTATTGATCTTAGCATAAAACACCACAATTCGAACAGCCTTAAAAAACGATAGGCATATTGTATAAATGTGTAATAAAAGAATGTGCAGAAATAAAGATATGGCCAGACTTCATTACACAGTACCAGTAGCATTGATTAAACCAGAGAGTGTATTTTCAAATCATGGATATCAAATCTAAATGGGAGTCTTCAGTATAAAGAAATTAGAGTAACCTGCTAACTATTCAACAGTTGGCCGGGATTAAATCAAGACATGAAGCAAACTAAATAGTGAAACTATTGATTAAACAGACTATAAACCCAAGGGATAGAGATGATAAGATCTGGGTATTTGATACGGTGCGTGATCTGTATATCTAAGCAAAATTCCAGTATTTGTCTCTTGAAAGATCTCTCTAAGGCAACTCTTGCCTAATTTAATCATAAGCCTCTCTCAAGGTCAAATAATCTACCAACTAATACTAGGTTTCTTGCTTCTATTTCAATCTATTACTTCAAAAGTGCTTTAAGACTGAGAATCACACACGCCTCCTAATCACTGATAATTTCTACACTACTTGGCTAATTAAGATTGATTCACCTATGTCCTAATTCTTTACTTTCACTTCTCAAGATCTCACAAAAAAAAAAAGGAACACTCATATATTGATTATTTAAAATAATAATACCAAATAGCAATAAGCATGGATCGATAGATAAACAAATCATAGAGAAACAATAGAAAAAGGAAAGAAGAAACAGATATAAGATTCATGTATGAAATTAGAACATAATAGAGGTTTGGTATATCCCAAAATTAAGATAAACATGAGAAAAAGGAAGAAGAACTCTAATGATGAAAGATGAGTTGTTGGTCTTTTTCCCCCAAATCCCCAAGTTCTTATTCCAAATCTTGATGAACAACTACCAACCCTCCTCTTTGGTCCCAAAGTGCTAAAATGGTTTAAGAACATGAGGGGAGAAACCCTAAGCAGGGTTTTCTCCCTTTAAGTTCGAACCTCCCAATCGGGATGGCTCGATCTCGTCTCCACCTTCATCTCATTTTCCAGCCCTAAAATGTGTCCCCTCTTATATAGGTCTTTGAAAATGGCGGAACTGGGCTGTACATGTTGCTGGGTCGTGCGACCTTTGTCACGACTAACCCGTAGCATCTTCAATATCGTTCTTCTGCTTTGTCGCGACGTAGGTGTTATTCAATTCAACTTCTTCTCTTTTTCAAATTTTCCACCTCTTTGCTTGGTTTTCATTCAAAATCTATAAGACACAATCAAATGAGGGATTAGAGTATTCTTTAGAGATTTTGGTGTGAATCTTAAAATTGTCTAAAACGCGTGAAAAGTATACTAAAAATGCTAACATATTCACACTTATTAGATGCAGTACTCCCAATGGAAGTAGTAGTGCCTTCTCTAAGAGTTTCTAGACAAAATGACCTTACTCCTCAAGAGTACAGTGAGGCCATGATGATGGAACTCAAATCTGTAGATGATAGAAGAAAGCAAGCTTTGAACCATATGTTAGTTAAGAAAAATAAAGTAGCTCAGACCTACAATAAGAGAGTCAAGAGAAAGAACTTTGAAGTAGGTGATCTTGTTTGGGAGATTATACTACCAATTGGTTCCAAAGATAGATAATTGGGTAAAATGGTCTCATTTAGGAAGAACCTTTCAAGGTGCATCAATTACTACTTGGAAATGCCTATTGTTTAGCAAGCCTACAAGGAGAGCCTCACAAAAGGTTCATCAATGGGAAATACTTAAAGAAGTATTTCCCTACCATGTGGAAAATTGTAGAAACTTCCCAAAAGAATTAGGCCGATCCTATGACCTTTAATGGGATAATGTTGGGGAAATGGTTCTATTTTATGTTTTGAGTAAGGAAGTAGGCTTTTTTATATCGTTTTCTCAACATAATACCATTAAATATATTCGAATCAGTGATATTTTTAGCCACTATTTTCTCGATTTCTCTAGAGCGCTATCTGTTATTATACATTCTCAAAATAAATGAAGTAGGTCCAAGGACCACTTTAATTCAAAAATAGTACAGTACATCATTATTGTACAACATTCAACACACATCCAAAGGTAGACCTAGTGCCACCTTAGTCCACTAATTCAATGTTATGGTTGGAAGTGCACTTGTGCAGTGTTCAGTCAGTTTTCAACAACAATTCAAGCTAATTTGTGGGACCAATAAATATCTCAAGAATACACCCCAAATTTCCTTCTTCCACTAAGCAAAAATGGTAGGCCAATGGCCACCTAGCAAGGGTTGGAAAGTGGCCGGCTTCTACATAATTGGAATTTTTGTTGAAGCATGCTTAGTTCATCTGTGAGAGTGCACGTGTCGTGGTTAAATAGTATAATGACGAGTCAAGTGTCGTTCCCATGTGGAGTTTTCATGTTAAGTACTTAATTAACTAGCCTAAAATTTATTTGAATAAATGATCAATGAAGTTGATTTCTATATTGACTTAAAGTGAATAACGAAAAGTTTCTGGTGTGTCTCTTAATTTACTAAGGCTCTAGGGTTTTGACTTTGCCTAGCTATACTCGATGGGTGATTTCAAAAGTGCTCAATGATGGTTAGTGTCTTTTATTAATGGAGGGTTTTTCATAATTATGTGTCGCTCTTTCTCAAGCAACATCACTATGTCTTTAGAGTAGGGTCGGGTGCATCTACGCATCAACAACAGAACTCGAAGGTTTCTAAACTCACAAATCTAGCACCACGGATAAAACCAGGTTTCTCCCTATTTGGTTGATTAATCATTGTGGATTCATATCATGATGATTTGTGGTCTCTCAGCATTCAATCAAAAAAGCTAACATGCTAATAGTGGCTAATTATTAGCAGTAAATAAAATGGAACAAACATTTAATAAAAAAACTCTAACTATCATCAAACATAAAAGAAATCAGGGTGACGATCATCTAGGCCAAACACCAAAAACCCTAAATTGAATTTAGAAAATGTTTAAGAGGAATACAACCATAGAGGGTAGAAAAGCCATGGATTCAAGGAATATGAGAGGAACTACACAAAAATCTGCAATGGTGTATTCCTTGAATCCATGGCTTTCCTATCAATATTTATACGAAAAGCCTTAGAGAAATTCGATTGCATGATCGTTCTCCTCTATCTAGATCTCATTTTTTGGTTTGTTATGGACTCTTCTCTGCTTCTTTTAGGGTTTCCAGCTTTCCTTTATATCCTCCCTCATGGGCTCATAGGCTTTTAGAGACATCAAGGTGTGAGATTGCATAAAGGATGCCACCTCAACATTAAATTGGGCACAAGTTGACGCCTTGATGTCAGCCTGATCTTCACACGGCACCTAGGTGCCAGATTGGGTCTTGTTGGTGCCTTAGCGCCAGTTTGGTTCTTGTTGGCACCTTGGCATCAGTTTGTTTATTTGCTGACGCCTTTTGCATTAGGACTAGCTTCAAATGGCGCCTAGGTGCTAGTTTTAGTTCTGGTCAGCGCCTAGGCATGCCAAAGGACTTCTTCAAGCTGCTCCTACTTATCTTTTGCATTGGTTTTTCCTTGCTTTGTTTATGCTTCTCTAAACTAAGCCTGCACATGTATATTTGCAATTACTAACTTAAAATCTCAGTTTAAAGAGTAGATTAGCACCAAAAGTGCATGAAGTTCAAAGGTAAACTGAGTAACTTTTGGGCACTCATCACACCCCCAAACTTGAGTCTTTACTTGTCCTCAAGTGAAGGATAACAAGGGTATAGTAGACACAAATAGGGAACATAAATGAGTGATGGCATAGTGCTCACAATCAGATTTTTTGGGAAGGCATTGAGGGTGTTCTAACAAACATTGAAATCATACTGAGATCCCAACATAGTTTAATTCTTATTGGACATTTGTCATATGGTGTGGTGATTAGAGGTTAACAATACCAAGTTCTCAATATGATATTCTAAGTGAGACTCCATGCTTGATTTGGGTTAAGATCTCCGACATATACAATGGTTCTAAGGCCCCCCTTTCAACTAACTCAATTTGCACTCTGATACATTAACATTGACCTAGATCAAGAATACACCTTTTATTTCGATACTATTCAAACTACCAATAGGGAGAAATGTTATGGGTTTTAGCTTTTTTTTTCCTTATAGTGGGGATCCATTGGCGACTCCCCAAAAGTTGGTTAAGGGCACACGAGCTTCAGTTCCCCTCGAACTTCACCCCGAACACTTGGCTAAAGCTTAAAGAAACTACTTGTGAGAGTGACCCATATTCTCATGCTAAATGTAGCAGCGTGAAGTCACTGACTTCATTAGTTAGCTCAGGGCATTAGGCTTTACAAGGGGCCTCAAATTGTGCTTGAGATTTCGATTAAATCAACTCACTTATTTATTCTTTTTTTTTTCAAATTTTTTTTATGGGGCTCATTGGCCCAATTTTCTCGGTGTTTCACTTTTCAATCAATTTGGTTATCTCATGCAAACAGTGTTTGTGAGAAAGAAGCCGAAACTAGAGTATATCAAGGAGTTCTCGTATGTGTGCAAGAACTGGTTTCTTGAGAAGTTCGGGGATCATTTTGTCTCATTCTCTCACAACCACAAGGTATTCCACTCTCTATTTCCCTATATGTCAGAGTCTTGAATTTGACTAGTCTTTAAGCATAACCCCAAAACCAACCCTAGTTCTATCATGCAGCACGATGTTAAGAAATTTCCTAAAGAGAGACATAATGTCCACATGAATTTACTAGAAGAAAATTTAATCTAGGGGTTGCTATTATTTTCTCATTCAAACCATTCTTCAAGTTTAGTTACCACATACCTCTATGGATATGATCATGTAAATTAGGGTTATGTCAGGTTACCTTATCCTTGACGAGTTGATCAGGATTTTACTAGTGTTACCTTTCTCACCAACTGATGCTTCATGGGTCCTGACTTCGCGGACACAACAAAATGCATAAAAGAAAAACGAATGCAAGCAAAAAAAAATCGAAGCACAATAAACGGACAAAAGAAAATAAAAGAAATTAATGTAGGAAAACTACTAACCTTATGAAAGGAAAAAAGAAGGAAAACCATCGACCTCCCTCCCAAACTTAGAAATTGCATTGTCCTCAATGAAAGCTTTATATGTGGTTACAACTTGTCGATAAGTGATAGCCGTTTCAACTGGCCGCCTGTGTGGGCGATCGTCGAGAAAGGAGTGTATGAGAACCACTCTTTGCACCCATAGTACATACTTCAGAGGGAGACCGATCGGATTGTGTTGATTGCCAAGCGGTGATTTGGGACATTTGACCCATTATGGTTGCATTTTATGCTCTTAGTTCAACGGTCCTCGTCGACCTTTGTCTTGCTATGCTTTGTCAGCCTAACCATAATGATCCCTCCCCATATTTGAGCATTGCTGTTCCATTGGTGGTTTAGGTATGTATATGCCTTCTAGAAGGAAGGATCCATGGGTGGATCAAGCATGTACTCCTCTATGTTAGAGGGCCCTCTTGTACTTGACCCACATCCTGATCTAGATCCTTATCAGATTCATTTCCGGAGTTGTATATTTCCTCTGCATTCACCTTATTACTCCAATCTTGTTTCTTCACATAGATTGGTTTTAGGGGTTGCAATTGTTCCTTGTGCCATGTGAACTCGACTCCTGCCCTTTTGCATAATTGGAAAATGAGGAAGGGGTAACCCAAATTGTTACGCCCTCTTGGATTTGCCAAAATCCTTTCCTCAATTATTTTCCCAACATCGAATTTGATGTCTTTCAAGATCGCATATTCTATTATTGCCCTTTCTTTTGTGACTTCTGAAATATTACTGTTGGGAGAGATTTGACGTCACAAAGTGGTGCCATATTCTACAGACTATGGTCGGATGTTTAGCTTGAAAGTTTACTAGCTCATTCTTATTGTTCCTCTTCCAAGATTAGCGGTTCTTTCTTAGACAGTTGATGATGACGTCAAAATCTGGTGTTGCTACTAGTTGTTAGTAGGCACTATCATCAACATTCGATAACTAGTAGAGCCCGTTAATTGCGTGTCGATCAAATGGCACTTGTTTTCCCCTTACGAACACCTGTAACCTTCTTGTTCACATATTCGCAAGAGAATTGCAGATCATCGTTGTATACTTTAGGGTGCTTACAAAAGTGTTCAACCTTTCTCGCTGATGTCGCTGAAGTAACCAGAGGGTTGAAGAACCAATCACACCACTTTTATCTTTAGAAGCGATCGATCTCACACCTGCTTACAAACTTTGATTTGTCAAGATAAAGAGGAGGCCGTAGACGCTTTACTCGTGGTCCGATGCCACTATACTAGCACTATCTTTTCCTTTAACTCTTCTTTCACTTCCTTAGATCTTGTATTTTTTGTACAATCCCGACTAGGTTTCTCGAGGGCTCAACTTGATTCCATGGACTTCATTTCTTCATTCATATCACCTTAGGAGTGGATGTTGATCAAACTCATGCCTTTAGATCACCTAAACATTTCATCAAACACATGGTATGCAGAACATATTTGATATATCTAGATATTCATTACAAGGATGCATGTTCTTACAAGCATACATGAGATCTCACACAAAGGTACCATAGAGTGGCTTAATAGCACTCTTGTTAGTGCCTAGGTATGGAATCTCACGGCAAGGTGCCACAAGGTGGATTTTCTTGTTGGCGCCTAAGCTTGAGATCTCACGCCAAGGCACCATAGAGTGGTTAAAATGTCTCTTTGAGTCTAGCGGAAATCTCACGCCTAAGACTCCGTATGTTAAATTCCCATATTTTCATGCCTAAGGTGATTTCTGATAAGATGTCACAGAGGCTCACGACCTTTCTTTTGGGCAATCTAAGGGTGGATTACTAGAGCATCATAGAGAGGCTTAAATGTCCTTATGTTGGGTGTCTAAGCACGATTTCTCACACCGGAGCATCACAAAGAAGGCTAAATTCCCTTTTTTTCAGCCTTTATTGTAGATACACTTGATCAATTGTTGCTCGCTTCTTTCTTCTTGTCACTTCTTGATCGCCTTAGGTTAGCTTGAACTTACTTGAAACACCAAACACAAGCCAAATGAATCTAATCCTAAACAATTAAAATCCTAATTTGAATGATGAAACAGATTAAGAAAATTCTACGAGGCTTGGGTTGCCTCTCAAATAATCCACGCTTAACGCCGCAATACTCGAATCTCAATGTCACTGGAACTTGATACGCTCTTCTCATGGATTGTCAAGGATGACTACAACTTTGTTGAACTTGAATTCTCCTCCGAAATACGGCTTCAACCTTTGCCCATTTACCTTGAATACGCCCTTATCGGGGTGTGTTACTTCGGCTCCACCATAAGGCAAGATTTTGTTTACCGTAAAGAGTCCGAACTATTAGGACTTATGCTTTCCAGGAAACAACCAGAGTCTTGAATTGAATAAGAGTACTTATTGTCTCAATACGAATTCCTTTCTACGGATGTGCAGGTCGTTCCATGATTTTGTCTTCTTCTTGTAGAGATTTGCATTTCCATATGCTTCCCTTCGGAACTCTTCTAACTCTGTTAATTGAAGTAGTTGTTTCTCTCCAGTAGCTTGCATGTCCATGTTTAACATTCTTGTTGCCCAATATGCTTTGTGCTCTAGTTCCACCAAAAGGTGACAAGCCTTTCCAAAGACTAACCTATAGGGGGACATCCCTATCGTTGTCTTGAAAGTGGTGCGGTATGCCCACAATGTTAGAAAAGTTCTCTAAAGGCAATCACCTTTAGCATTTATTGTATGTCTTTTTTTACTTTTAAATGCATCTTCATTAATTGGATATTCGTACATTGAATTGATTTAGATCTTCAATCGAATTAATGAAATCCATGATACATAACATAACATGGAGGAAATCACGATGAGATCAGGATAATATGATTCCTACCATGTGCAATTATGTTAGTATCTAAATTATCCCTAGTCATAGGATCAACGAGATTGGACATCGTTTATCCGGATAGACTAGCATATGTTATACTCCTTGATTGGATCTTATGAACTGTAATCATGAGTTGATTAGAGTTGACATATGGATGCTTTCTAAGAGTAGCTAAGTACATTGGAGACCTGCTATGAGACAATCAAATGTGGATTATCTATTTATATGTAGATGATTGTCTCATCATAGCGATGGCGCATGAACTTCAAACTCGAGGTGTTTCAAGATACCTTGATGTTGATTCTAGTACTTTGACCTCATCCATGTTGGCTCTTGTTGGTCTCTTCGGGTGATGGTCAGGTATATCTTGAGGTGTTCAAGGTAATTGAGTAGCTAAATAAAGGATTCACACCCCAATAAAGAGCACACCATGGCCTCTTTGCTCGATCAATACCCAGGAATCTCTGGCCATAGTGGAAATGCCATGAAGAGCGTCTTCAGGTGCATGACTAAAGAGTAATGAGTTTAGGGACAAGATCTAATATCACTTGGGCTAGATGTGGCGTAGCCAGTCTAGTGGGAGCTACACTTTGTCCATTCTTTTAACTTAGTGGGGTATAATTTAGTGAAAGGACTAATTACATGGTAATTGTCTGTGGAAGGGTTAGCAATTAGACCACTGACTCTCCGATCAATTGGGGGTCATGATGTGTTACTAGACACCACTCATGACTTGTTTAATTCGATAGTTGAATTAATTAGCCAACATAACCGGGAATCTAATGGTTCACACACTTAGAAGATGAAGACTTAAGATAAAATGGACTTGGATATGATCCAATCATGAGGGACTTAACTTTGGGGATTATACCGCTCTGGGATTAGTGGAATCTCAGGATTAAAAGGACTCCTTTAGAGAATGGGATAGGAAAAAGCTTACTCATGGACTTCAGGCCCATGAGGGAGCATGCTACCATGCATGGAGATGCACATAGCATTCCTTCTGAGCAGGGCCTGATATTTTGATAAAGGGAAGCCCTATAAATATGATGTGATGGGAGAAACACTAACCCTAAGTGTGAAGGAGAAATCCCTAGTCTCCAAATCAAGAGAGTTGTTCTTTGTGAGTTCTCTCTTATTCTTAAGAAGAACAACCGAGAAGAAGAGAGATTTGAGAGCATCAAATTTGGTCTTCTTCCTCCCTCGTTGAGACCAACCTTGGCAAGCATAGAGTTTGCTTTCAACTCGTTTCCTTGGAGGTCCTCCGATCTTGTCTTCGTGTGGATATCGTTAGAGACGAACCTAGGACTTGGTTCATTTATGGTAAAGCCGCAAACTTATTCTAACAACATATCTTCAAAGGTATATGTTGCTTTGAACCCTTGTTGTTGGTTTGAGATCCCTTTTGATGCACTAAGAAGGTCCAAGGGAGGTATTCCATTTTTTTTTTTTTTTTTGGTTTAATCTGTTATGCTTCAATGCTCTTTGCACTATGGAATCCATTTCACACAATGCATCATCTATTTTTCTTGCCCAATCCTTTCTAGAGTTGTTTACTATTTTCTCCAGGATTGCTTTGATCTCCCGATTATATACTTTTGCTTGCCCATTGGTTTGTGGGTGAAAAGCCAATGCTTTTCGGTGTCGAACTCCATACCTCAGCAAAATCTTTTCCATTATTCTATTACAAGAGTGGCTGCCTTCGTTGCTTATTATTACTCGAGGGGTCCCCAAATCTAGTGAATATGTTCTTTATGAGGAAATTGAGTACTACTTTGGCATCGTTTGTATGGGTTGCAATTGCTTCCACCCATTTGGAAACATAGTCCACCGCCAACAATATGTAATTGTTATTGTAAGACGATGGGAAGGGTCCTATGAAGTCTATCCCCCATACGTCAAACAATTCCACCTCTAATATTCCTTTCAATGGCAACTCATCTCTTATGGACACATTCCCTATGCGTTGACTGTAGAGGTCGGAATTCCCTGTGAACATAGTGATAGTGCGTACAGATTACACAAAAACAATCTTAATAAAGCTACGAGGATACAGTTCGAATCCATTACTAGAGATCTGTCTGGATTGATCTCAATAAAAATTGATTCGCAGCAGATTGCTCGACCCTCCAAGCCTTCTACCGTATTCCCCAATGCCAGAACGTGAAGAGGGAGTGGCTCTCTTCGTGCTCTCCTTTGACAGCTACCTCTAGGGTTTTTTAGAAAATGACTGATATGATTTTTCTCTCTATCTACCCTAGAGGCTACCCAACATGGCATATAAATAGGCTACGGTAGGGACCTAAAGGCAAATAAGATTTCGGGCTTCCAATGTAAATATATAAACTTATTTACATTTATTATATTTCACTTCACTAAAGAATCATAATTGTACTCCCTCACTTATTCGAAAGTATAATTCGAGCCCTTTGTTATTAAATACTTATTAATCTCCCACGTTAAGATTCCGCATACTCCTGATTAAATTAAATATCGACAATTTTATTTAATCAAGATTCAATCAATTTTGGAGAGACCTTCCACTTAACTTATTTGATATGTCGGATTAAAAATCCACCTATAGGGTTTGACATAATCAAAACTTATAAGTATCCTCAAGGGGGTATCATCAATCCAATTAACAAGATGTGGATTCCATTAATAATTAATGTTCACTATACAATTAATGCAGCTATCCAACTCACCAAGATTATTGATCCATAAAGATCTCACCCTTTATGAATTAAAATAACCAACAATAAATGCACGTGTCTATTAATTATCTCTAGATTAAGAGTAATAGTATTCATAATAACCATGAGGTATTAATTATTTTATGTGTCAGTATAAAATAATTACCCCATCTTGGTCCCATTCAATACACACGAGTGTACTAGCACAAGAAGTTAGAACTAAGCCATTCCCCGTAGTTAAGAGAGACCTACTGCAGTCTTGTGCTACAATCTTACCAATGGTATGCCAAATTCCATTTAGACTGTGAACTAATAGCTTACATTCCACAAGAATCGATGATTTGATCTTCTGTGCGTAAGCCGAACTCTACACACCAAATCATCTACTATGTAGAATAAAAGACACACATGCATGATATTTAAATGCAAACGTATCTCATGATTCATTGAATGAAATGTAACATAATTTTATTAAAATAAAATAAACATCCATAACAATAAAAATGGCTATCGGGTATATAGCCTCACAATTCCCCACTTAGACTCAAAGCCATGATGCCACACATCTCACCTCTATTCCCTTACATGCCTATCAAAAGTCTTACCAAAGTTTTGTAAAGGATATGCCAGATTGTCTACTGATGCTATCTTAGTCACCACTACATCTCCTCTTTGCACAATATCTCTAATAAGATGATATTTGCACTCAATGTGCTTTCCCTTCTTATGGGTCCTAGGTTCCTTTGAGTTACCAACTGCTCCACTATCATCACAAAGAAAGTGTAATAGTGGGAATTGTGAATCAAGGAACCACTCTAGATCCAGGAAGCTGAGCCAAACGGCCTCCTTGGCTGCCTCTGAGGCTGCCACATATTCGACCTCCATTGTGGAATTAGCAATGCAAGATTGATTGATACTCCTCCAACTTATGGCTCCACTCCCTAAGGTAAACACATAACCAGAGGTAGACTTTCTAGAATCTTTATTCATCGGAGTTCTGAAGCCTCAGATACCCTAAAGGTATTAGACTGTCTACCTAGTAAAATAACATATAATCTCTAGTCCTTTTCAGGTAATTGATTATATGTTTTACCGTTGTCCAATGCTCTTGCCCAGGGTTAGACTGATATCTACTGACCATGCCAACAACAAAGCAGATGTCAAGTCTAGTGCAAAGCATTGCATACATAAGGCTTCCTACTACAGATGCATAAGGAACTGCTTTCATCTTCTCTATCTCATCAGGTGTTTTGGGACACTGATCCTTGGATAGAGTGATTCCATGTCTGAAAGGAAGAAAACCTTTCTTGGAATCCTGTATGCTAAAACGGGCTAGAATCTGATCAATATAAGTAGCCTGTGATAAGCCCAACATTCTTTTCTTGCGATCCCGCAGAAGCTTAATTCCAAGAATGTGACTAGCTTCTCCCAAGTCTTTCATATCAAACTGACTGGATAACCATACCTTAACTAAAGATAATGCCCCAATTAGCAAGATTTCATCCACATATAGCACTAAGAACACCACCACGCTTCCATCAAACTTTTTGTACACACAGGACTCATCAGGACATTGATCAAAACCATAAGATTTAATGGCTTGATCAAAGCGAGTATTCCAAGATCTAGATGCTTGCTTAAGTCCATAAATGGATCTCTTAAGCTTGCACAACATGTGTTCTTAGCCCTTTTCTATGAAACCATTTGGTTGCATCATATAGATGCACTCCTCAAGATGCCCATTCAGAAATGCAGTCTTTACGTCCATTTTCCAAATTTCATAGTTGAAATGAGTTGCAATGGATAAGAGAATCCAGATAGACTTAAGCATGGCTATTGGCGAAAAAGTTTCCTCATAATCGATCCCTTCTTTCTGAGTAAATCCTTTTGCTACAAGCCTAGCCTTAAAAGTTTCAACCTTACTGTCTGCACCTCTCTTTTTCTTATAGATCCACTTGCATCCGATGGATTTTATCCCTTCAGGTGGTTCCATAAGATCCCAAACTTGATTAGAGTACATGGACTACATCTAAGATTTCATAGCCTTTTGCCAAAGATCTGCATCTGTATCCTTAAGTGCTTCATCATAGTTACAGGGATCAGTATCTAGCTCATCAAGGATCCTGTCAAAAGAATTTCCCAAGAGTGTATACTACAAAGGTTGACGAATAACCCTCCCACTACAACGACACTCCCGTGGCCATCACTATCGCGGGTACAAATGCCATTCTTGTAAACCATCATGGTCATGCTCCTTAGTTATGCAACCTGCGTGATAAATGATTTGGTGAGTTCATAAGGTTCAAAGATCAACATCGTCTCAATAATCCTCCCACTACAACGAGGCAATGGGATGGCAAGAATTATTTTCGTGGTGTTTTCTCGCACTATGGGTATTAAAGAAGTTTGTGCTGGTCTATCTCCTCTCAATTCTTTTAGAACAATTCTATTTCAAGTTTATGTTCACGTATAGTCCCTTCAAGAACCCAGGCATTGCGTTACTAATGACCTTCTTATCCTTTCGACTATAGAAAAATCAATCTTCGTTCCCCAGATACCCAACAAGGAACAAACTTCGTTTCGGGCACCTAACTTATCTATTTTCCCTTTCAGCACATGTGCTGGGCAACCCCAAAGCCAAATGTGTTTCAGACTAGGTTTGAGCCCTGTCCACAATTTAGTTGCAATAGTAGGTACTAACTTAGATGGTACCAAGTTTAGAATGTAAGTTGTTGTTTCTAATGCATATCCCCATAAAGAATTAGGTAAATCTAAATAATTCATCATTGATCTCACCATGTCCATAAGAGTCCTATTGATTCTTTCTGCTACACCATTCTGTTGTGGTACACCAGGTGCAGACAATTGGGATGTAATCCCTTGTTCTGACAAGTAGTCCCTAAACTCTCTCAAGAGGTATTCGCCACCACGATCAGATTGTAATGTCTTGAGACAATTTATTGAGACTCTTCTCCGTTTCTGCCCTATACACTTTGAATTTCTCAAAGGTTTCGGACTTACGACACATCAAATAAATATACCCATACCTTGAGTAATCATCAATGAAGGTGATGAAATACTCAAAGCCACCTCTAGCCTGGATAGTCATGGGTCCACATAAATTAGAGTGAACCAATTCTAGTTGTTCTTTGGCCCTATAACCTTTAGCCGTGAAAGGCCGTCTAGTTATTTTTCCTTCTAACCAGGACTCACAAACTGGGAGTGCCTCCAATTCCAATGAACCCAAAGGTCCATTCTAAACCAGTCTTGAGATCCATTTTAGATTTATATGACTTAGGTGTAAGTGCCAAAGATATGTTAGTTCATTCGAAGGTTCTTCATATGGAAAACATTAGTGCTATTCAATTCATTACAGTGTTGATGAGACAGGATTAATATAAAGATTGTCCATCAATGTACCATAATGTATAAATCTTTATTCAACTTGATAATAACATAATCATTAAACAAAACTGAATATCCATCCCACAAAAACTAGAACTTAAATCAAATTCCTTCTATGGAAGGCACATAAAGACAATCCTTTAATACAAATATTATTCTACCAAAATCTAAGATAGTAATCTCCTTTACTACAACAACTTCCACTTTCATAGCATTGCCCATGGAAGTATTAAATCTCCCATCACTAAGCTGCCCGGGTTTCCGAAGAAACTCGCAAAGAATCTGCAAATACGATTGGTGGCTCCTCGTAGATTCACACAACAAAATCGTAGATAACACCGCTAAGCATGTCTTAACCACTAGTGAAGACTTTACCCTGTTTGTTCACTTTGCCGAGATAGATCGGACACCGCTTCTAATGCCCCGATTGCTTGGCAAAGGAAAACACTTGCCCTTAGGGCTTTTTTCTACTCCTCCTTCTCGCGGGGTCCAAGAGTCGCCTCGAGGAACATGAACTTGCTTCTGAACCTTTTTCTTCTTCTTATTGCCTGGGCTTAGAAGAAGAACTCCTTAGTGACAAGAACAAAGAGCTGGCTTCGATAAGGCCCTCACCGATACTAGCTTCTTTAAGCAATTGTGCCAAAGTCCATTGAGGTTTTATTCATATTATAATTCAGGAAAAGTTGCTTATATGAATGTGGCAGTGATTGGAGAATGATATCGACCTGGGATTCCTCGTCAATTTTAGCTCCAAGGATCTCTAGTTTATTCAGAAGATCGATCGTCTTCAGAACATGATCCCTTATCAGTAGTTTCTGATAGCTGTGTCTCACTCAAATCTTTCATAGCCTTCTACCTTAGCGTAACTAGCCCCGATCCCCAAACATTTCTTTGAGGTTCATCATCATATCATAGGCCATGGGCATAGACTGACAAGCTTGATGCTGGGTGTGTAATTATCATATAGAAGCCAAAACAGTACATCTGCTGACATCTCATCAGCCTTAACCCACTTCTCATAAGGCTTGGCTTCCTATTCGGTCGCCCCTTCATGAGGTTTAGGCGGGCAAAGGTCTGTGAGCACAAACTTAGAGTCCTCAGCAGTCAAAACAATATCCAGGTTTCTTTTCCAATCAATATAATTAGTTTCATCAAGTTTATTTTATTTGAGAATGACAACAAGTGGATTGAAAGCCATAATAAAAACCTGAAAATCACACATAATTTAAAAATTATAAAAAACTTATTAACTTTGAATTCCATTTTAAATATTGGTTCCCTCTACCAATTTTTAAATGAATTCGCCAATAGCTTGATACACCGTGAATAGTGATGAGTCTAAAACTCATCTATTTTTAATCCATTTTTCTGGCATGTTTTTAACAATTTTAGATATATTTTTATCCCAAATTATGGAATATTCACCAACTTTATGTTTTGCCGGTGTTATTTGAAAAGAGAGAGAAAACAAGAAGAAAAGAAGCAAAAAAAAAAAAGGTGGAAAATGCAGAGTCTGTGTTGCGACATAATTTTTGTATGTCGCGACACAAAATTCAAGCAAATCAAAGGAACTATGTCGTAGCCACCAACTAAATGTCACAACAAAGCTCGCACAAAACTCAATAGCAAAGTAGAAATTTATGTAAGATGGAAGAAAATTTTTTAAGAATCAGAATGATAACTTTACTGGTCGCGATAATGATCAAAGCAATTGCAAAGGAGAGCTTATGTCACGACAAGATTTCTCCGTCGCAACATAAAAGACTCGAAGATTAATAGGATGGAACTCGCTCGCGACAAAAGACAAATTGCCGCGATTAAAGATACTCGCGCGATTAAAAATGCTAAGAATACAACATAAGTTAACTGAGACAAGTGTTTTTATGTTGCGACAAAGTTTTCAGCATCAAGTCATGCCAAGGAAGAATTAGTGTCGCAACAAAGAAAATCCTGTCACGACATGACATTCCGAATTCACAACAAGGAGCAACAAAAGTCTGTCATGACAAATATTGTTTATGTCGCAACAACTAAAACATGAAGGAGGTGAATTCCCTTTCATGACAAAAAGTGGAAGAGCAAAACAAGAGGAGCAGGCTACAAAGAAATTCATTTTCAGACATAAGAAGGAATTGAAGTAGTAATCATCATCGCTACAAAGAAATTTCCTAGTCACATAATAAAAGTTTGAATGAGGAAATTCTCGTCAGCGACAGAAAAATTAGGTCATAAAGAAAGTGAAGAAGAACTCGAGAATGTCAAGCAATTGTGTAGCAACAACAATGTTATGTCGTGAACACACACCAAGCTAGAGGAATTAGAGAAGAAAAAGTTTAAGTCACAAAGAAATTTCTCATATAATAAAATTATGACTCGAAGAATTGAGGTCATGATGTGAGAAAACTCTATCACGCATGTAGTCGATAGATGAAAAGTAAATGTTTGTCGCGCATGTTAAATTATGTCGCAACAAACCCGTATGACAAGGACATGAGAAGTTGGGTGGAAACAGGTTTGGTGTCGCAACACAAGGTGCCCCTGTAGCTGCATAAGAACAGTCTCATTGAATAATTTATGTTGCAACATTATCAAAGTATGTCACAACACAATCTAAGAGCAAGCCTAGAGAACAGGTCGTGATAGAAAATAAGAAGCTACGATAGAGGTAGAGACAAAGACTGAAGGCTCTATCTCGATCGACCTTTCTATGTTGTGACAAAGAGACCACCAATCACCTGTGGATCCACAAACGCACTAATGAAGTGAGGCCCCAACATTGGAAACCTATAAATACACGCTTCTCAGGGCAATGTGTCACTTTCCGCAACCTGCAACTGCCCTCAAGGTTGAAGACTCAAGTATATTTTTATTTTTTTCTTTTATTTTCCATTTTAGTAGATTTTGTTAGTTTTCCTTTAATTTTCTGGATTTGGGTATTGTACTGAAGTGCAGCTTTGAGTTGTTATTTCTTTATAAATTCATCTTTTCCATTACAGTTTGATTTAAATGGATGATGGATGTTTCTGGAGTTCATTTATTTCAGCCGTTTCATGATTTCTAAAGAATTTTCTCGATCGCTTAAGGTCTCCGATATGAGTGAACCGCTTTTGAAAAGTCGAGCTCACTGGAAATGGGTAATTGATTATAGTCATTTTTCAGCGTAAGGTGGAAGAAAGCTTTAATTAGAATTCTTGAATTTATTTGATTGGTATTGATTACAAATTTACTTGTTCGTAGTACTAGTACCGTGTACCCAGTGCAAGGTACTGTATCTCGCTCTGATTTCCAGGAGGCCCTTTGAGTGACACAGAGATGGAGAATCCTGAGAGTGTACAACAATTCCTTGTCAAGGGCGTGACCAATACTAGGTAATCCAATGAACTTTTGAAGGATTACTCGATAGATCACCACAACTTTACTTATAATTTGATCGATATTGAATGAAGTATCTGCTAATCACCTGCAGAGGTCTCTCATCTTTTGTCAATTGATTATGATCCCGTGTTAAAAAAGATTCAATCAAGGGTAGATGAAAATTTTCATCAAAAGTGTGGGATGAGGTGTGTCAATCAAATTGGAGAAAATACTGCCTATGGGGGCAAGAATTCTTTTGTCCTAAGATTTGAGTATGAAGTATTGAAAAGGAAAAATACTTAAATCTTAGAAAAAGGGTTACATATCACAAGAAACTAATTAGAATCATGTCTCATAAATGAAAATGAACCTTTAATCAGTGAAAAGTATGGTTGAGGGAGAAATCCAAACTATACTACCTAGCATCTTTGACAAACTCAGTTTTCCAATTTACGGTCGAAGCCATGAATCGAAAGATGTAAGAAAGTGATTATTACTAATTGATCCATGTCTAGTTTTACTCACTCGCAAATCTCAACCCCAATTTTGGCGAAACTTTATTTATTTTTTATATTAAGGATTTCAGTCTAGGACTACATTTTTAGTCCTCTTATCATCATAACAATGGAATTCAAATAGTAATGATCTTGAGTACTTGGGGTAATTAGTCTTTTAATTTATCATCTTTCCTCATGGGAACAATATCTGGACTTTAAATATTCACTTTTATTACAGATGACCCGTGCACTTCGCGCTGATCAAGACCATTTTTATTTTTATATTATTTTCAAAAAAATCACAAAAACAAGTAATGGTAGTGAATAAGGCATCGACATTTCTATGAGCTTAATGAATATAATCTGCCTCCATAGATTCCTTCATTTGATCTTAGTGTTTCTATTTCAAAAAGATTTTAAATGCATAAGAAAACCAGAAGTAGATCCGCTACCCTGTATTAACGAAAAATCGAGAGAACACTAAAGAATCTCGAGGAAGATCACACTGCAAGATCCGTAAGTATGGCAAATCAAAGAGAAAGACTACAAAGGCTCTGCATTAAGAAGAAGAAGTAGAGAACTCGGGAGGCTTAATACTATGGAGGACTTTTGGAGGCCTGTCATCCAAGATGAGTACCCATAGAAGACAACCCCGCCATAGAAGCAACAATTTTTGAAATGGGCTTCAACATCGATTACCATGGCACAAAGAACATCAATTGACCAGTCATCCCTCCGGGCTAAACCCAATTACAAGGGGAGATTCATGAGGATGGCAAACACGCTAAACCGAATGGGGTGAGACTAGAAGTAATCAAGTTGCAGCTCTTCCTCTTTTCACTGAGATGTGGCAGCAACATGGTTTGATTCATTGCCAGTTGGATCAATGAACAACTGGGAAGAGTTGGTGGAGGCCTATATGAGCAGATTTTTTCCTCCAGCTCTAACTTCTGAGAGAAGATGAGAAATAATTGTCTTCAAGCAGGGGGGGAGAGGAGAGTCTCTTCAACGAATGGGCAAGATTTAAGAGACTGTTAAAAAGATGTCCTATGCATGGAATAAATAGATCTCGACCACCTCGGGATGGATATATTCTATCATGCCATGAATTATGCCTCCAAGGGTATAATCGATGCATCATGTCAGTGGCTTTTAAGAGAAGAAGTGCGTGAGGAGGCAAGAAACTTATCAAGACCTTGCCAAATGCACCATATGGGTTTTCATCTAAAGCTTCAGGAGTAGCAAGCAGATCGAGGAGAAGTGGTTTGATTGAGTCAACCGTATGACTACCATAAGCAAAGCTAGATGCAAAGATGAACAAACTGGAAGCAATGAAGGAGAATTTGGCTACTACACATGAAGTGGGAGTAGTAAAAGAGGGAATTAGAAGTGCGATCGCAGGAACCAAATAAGAAAAGCCCTACTAAGTCAGGAAACCAAGTATATGGAGTGAGCAAAGAAGTTATCACTCAAGCCTAACCCCAAATCTCTGCCAACACACCATACACCAAAGACTAAGGAACCACAAAACTTTTCATATGGTGGAGGCGCGCCGCCCCGCACCGATAGAATTCACACAGTTTATGCTCAACCTAGGTTCCAAGAACGTTAGAATGAAGCAGAGGGATAATAAAGGAGAATATCGTATCGAAAAGGACTCAATCATTCAAGATCGATGTCGAGATTTATGTCATAAAACAAAAGAATTCGAATATGCATGAGAAAAGATTTCGAACTTGAAAATTTCAAAGCAAGCACAACCGCAGTTTTAAAAATACCAATGCCTCTGAGAATTTTGAAACCTATAGGAGTTAGCCATTTCTGCAAAACCAATCAAGGAATGCATTTCCTCAAAGAGCTGGCAGAGATAATCCAAAAGATTACCATCAACTTCCTCGAAGGAAACAATGAATTGCAAGGAAACAAGAAGATAGAATGAAATGTACATTGAGAAGAAATCGAGGAAGAACAACTAGACTGTAGGAGCATACAAAGAGATGCTGAAAATGGCAATTTACCAAAGAATGTCTAGCTAAATTTAAATCGGAAGTACTGGGAGGCAACCCAAGCAGGATTTTAATTTTTAATAGTTAGATTAATGTGGTTAAATTTAGTGTGTTTTTTATTTAGTGTTAATTATGTTGGAAGTTTATTAGTTTTAAAGCGCTTCGATTTTTTAGGACAATGAAGCTATATTAAAGATGAATTTTAGTAGGAAGCACACTGTCTCAAAAAGAAATTTGTAGAAAATAGCTACAAGGGGGAGTATTTATATTTCCTTCAATTTGTTCTTAATGATAATGCATAATTGAAGTTTGAGGGAATGTAAGTTAAGTTTAAATGCAGAAAATGAATGATAGCATTGTTGTTATCAAAATTTAGTTTGAACATCAGCCTTAAGTGATTATCTTAAATAAAGAAATGAAATGTTGTCAGTTCATACTTGAATCGAGAGTCAATAATGATTAAATGAGTTTGTACAAGTATGTTCAGTTGGACATGAGTGAATACACCTTGCTTTGAATATGTCTTGAGTGAAAAAAAAAATGGGAAAGATGCAAGTTTAGAAAATGTTAGTAACATGTTGCAACATACTTTCTTTGTGTCGTGACATAATTGATTTTGGACCAAATTTGAAAAGTCAAGTTTATGTCGCAGAATATATTTTCATTGTTGCGACATAAACTCAGAAGATGTATTGAAAAGAATGTCACATCATTTTTCTCAATGTCGCGACATTTAACTGGCCCAGTTTCCAAATGATTGCAAAACTTTGTCTTGACAATTATTTCTGTCTGTCGAGACATCGTATTAAAAATATAACGAACCCTAGGCAATTGATGTTGCAACATTTAATGAAGAAACAACAAAACAATTGGCTTATAAATAGATTTTTTTTTGAAACCAAGGGCCACTTCCTTCTTCATAAACCATCGAACTCTTAGATTCCATACTCAAATTTCTCTCAACTTGTTCTCAAAACCCTAGAGCCCAAAACCCTAACTCCGACTCATGTCCGAGCCGCTACACCTCATTCGAATCAACGTAGATAATACATACACAAAAGTGGAGGAATGGAGAGTTCAAGAAACTCAATTCGGGGAAATGCAAGCTGAAGAAAGAGTTGAAGATAGGGGAGAGCTTGGGTCAATAGAGGAAGACCGTAAGAAAGGCAGGAACCCAAGAGCCCAAACTCGAGCGTAGAGTCGACAAAGCAAAGAAACTTTATTCGCATAGCAGCCTTCGCTTAATGGAGGAAAAGTCCAAGGACTTTAGATTTCATTGTCAAAAGAGGTTTCAAAACCCTTATCTCTCATTTGAAATGTTTCGAGGAAGAGAGAATGGCAAGCAACAACATGAAAGCATTATGAACCCGGGTGCGTTGCTATGGTGAAGGAATTATTTGCTAATATGGTGTGAAGAGGAAGGAAAGAAAAGTATAAGTGTCGTGAGACGCTTGATAGACTTCAATAAAAGAGAGGGATAAATATGCGTTATTCAATTCCTCAAGGTGCGTACGCGATGGCTCAAAGTTCAAACTACTAAAGGAGCCGACATAAGAAAAATAGTAGACTGGGCCGACACCGAAAAGGAAAGTGGAAAGGAACAAAGAAAACCCTATACAAATCCATTTATAGAGGAGACTTAACCGAAGAGGCTAAGGTATGGTTCTATTTCATCAATTCTGTCCTTTTGCCATCGAAGCACCTCAGCACAGTAAGAAGGGATGAAGCAATTCTCCTCTATGCATTACTGAAGGGGTACAAAATAAATGTGGGGAAAATAATTGAAAAGTGCATCTTAAGCTACCCGGTAAGGCAATCACAGTGGGATGATTCACACCTAGCCACTATAACTGTACCTCTATGCCTCGGGGAGTTGGAGGCGGCATCGGGGAAAAAGAAGAAACATACCCCAGACATCCCCTCTCCTCACCATGATAGGAGCGGACAAGTATCCAAAGAAGGAGGAAAGTGGAGAAGCAGTGGGGAATGAAAAGTGCAATGAGAAAGCACAGTGGGAAAATCCACCCCAAGGACAACAAGGTTTGCGGGAAAGTCAAAGCCCCAATTGGAATGCATCCCCAGACTTGAGACAAATCCATCAGGAGCAAGTTGGAAGTTCGGGTGGCACCGCAGTAACAATGCGTAACCGGGAGCAGGTGCTAAAATCCATGAACAAATGAAAGAAAGGTGACAACCAGCCAAAGCTCCAACTACAACTCAGGGATGAGTACATGGAGGCAGAGCTCAGATGAAGCGACCAAAATCTAGAGGATGCCTTAAAGAAAAGAGATGAAGAATGGAGTCGAATTAGAAAAAAAGAGATCCCGCATCGGGTCAATAGTATGGCACACTCGCAAGTTAAAGCTTTCGCCTAATGACTTATGAGCAAATCAACAATCGAGCACTCCTGGAAACAGCTGGTCAAAAGACGTAGAGAACCGACAGAGAGCAATGCAAAATTTTGACCGGGCTATGAAGACGCCTCCTAACAAAAAAGAAAGTGTTATTGCCATAAATCAGGATCTCAGATTGTGTGCCACACACAGTAGTCCCTCCAAGAGAAACAAAACCAGTACTACCTTTCTTAAACCCAAATCCAGATAAAGAAGGACCTTCTAAACCCTGTAAAGAACCATATAAAAATAAAGCCTCTGGTGTAACAAAGAAGAAAGAAGTAACCCTAGTAGAGGAAGTTGAAGAATACTTAAGAATGGGAGCTACCAAGGAAAAGACTACAAAGAGTAAAAAATGAAAATTGTCCTTCTCTTCCATATGTTTTTCCTCAAGGTAACAAATACCAAATCCTTGACAAATTCAATAAAATAGAAAATTCTTTGCAAGATTTGTGTTCACTTTTGTTTGATTTTTCTAGTTTGGTTTCCTTCCTTCATGTTTAAGTTTAATATTTAGAAATTCGACTTAAGCATAAATAGCTTAGCTGAAATAATTGAGAAACCGCTACCTAGATCTAGTTGTCAAACTGTCATGAATATGTCGCATGATTTGATAAACCTATTAAAGAATGAGACATCGGTGGTCGTGTTGGATTTGTTCGAAATAATGCATGATTTAAATTAACTTTGATCGGTAAAGCAAAGACAACAACAACCTAAACCAAACAATACAAATGAAGGTGAGTAGATGAAATGAGGAATGGAAATGGAAAGTTGTGGTTATGAATCAAATGTGTTGAACTTAAGATTAAGGAAGGCTTTAATAAATTGATGGAACAAATAAGACCTATAATTTCCGCTTTGTGTAAACAGCTTAATTACAAAATCCCGATAAAATTTACATTACGTAGGTCAATACACTCAAAGAACAGGCAAGACTAGAACATCTTCTCGGGATCCATCAGCAAGCTCTTCTAATGGTCCTAGAACTTGTTAGATTATTAGTCAAGGAAAATCTAGCAATACTACTCAATAAAAATGATTTAGGCCATCCTGAAGTTCGAGCCTTCAAGTTTCCACCCCGCATGCATATGCATGTACACTAGTTCCCACGGAGTTTCACAACCAATCTCATCATCAACCAACAAATAAGAAGCCCAATTCCTTCCTTACACATGATCCTACAATAAAGAACCCTTATTTACCCAGATTACAGGATGAATTACATCAATGAAAGAAAGGGATAAGTTTGGGGGAATATTATTTCAAGTGGTGGAGAAAGATAAAAAGGGTTAAGGAAAGATGAAGAGAATTATGAAAGAAGTTGTGAAAAGAAAAACATCAAGTAGGAATGAGTTTGGTCTTGTAGCCTTCCCTCCTCGTGAACAATTAAGTCCTTAGGGGTGTTCAACACCTAATACCCTAATGCCAACCGGGGTATGCGGGAGTTATCGAATTAAAGTTCGCTAAGGGTGGTAGAAAGCTTGAAAAGACAAAACATCAAGACCATTCCACCAAACTTAGAGAAAATGAAAAGTGAAAAAGCTTCTAGAATAAGGAAGAAAGGTCATCTTCTGGGGATGGACCATGAAAAGAGAAAAGGCACCACAATGAAAAATATGCAGAAAGATGCAAAAACCTAATGGGAAGGTTGGAAACTTACAATTAAGAGAAATTAAGGATGCATCAAGAAGGCAAGAGTGTAAGTTGTCAGTGAAGTCTGGGTAAAATTGAGCCTAAAATGTCTAATTATCTACCTCATTACCCAAGCCACACATTACAAGCCTAAAAGACCTATTTGATCAAGGTGTGCTAAGGTCACATTAGTGGAGATTAATATGATAAACAAGCATATGAGACTTTAAAATGAAAGAGAGTATGTCAACCGAAGGTTATCCCAAAAGATTAATCGATCTCACTTAAAGAAAAAGAGTAAAGACCAAAGACACACACAAAATCAGATCGAATGATTAAATTGTTAACACTATGAATTATTGGTTATTCGGTGAACTTAATTGAAAAATCTTCCCAATTCTAGATCGGGAAACATGCTTAAGTAATTATATTAATTGATCATGTTTCCTACCACCGAGTTTTTAAAATGTAAAAAAATGTCCTTTTAAAAAATAAAAAATATCAATTATTTGAGGACAAACAAAATTTATTTTCTTTGCTTGGGGACAAGCAAAACTATAAGTTTGGGGGAATTTGATAAATCTGAAACTCATCTATTTTTAATCCATTTTTCTAGCATGTTTTTAACAATTTTATATCTATTTTTATGCCAAATTATGGAATATTCACCAACTTTATGTTTTGCAGGTGTTATTTGAAAAAAAAAAAAAGAAAACAAGCGTAAAAGAAAAAAGGTGGAAAATGTAGTAGTCTCTGTCGCGACATAATTTTTGTATGTCATGACACAAAATTTAAGCAAGTCAAAGGAACTATGTCGTAGTCAACAACTAAATGTTGCAACAAAGCTCAGACATAACTCAATGGCAAAAGAGAAATTTATGTCGCGACATTATTGAAGAAAATTTTGAAGAAAAACCGCCGCCGGCCACCCTTACTCCGCTACGACAAATGCATCAAAGAAAATAAAAGGAGCCGCGGTGGGCGACAAGACATCAGTTTTCGCAAACATAAAAAGACCAAGATTACATGAACTCTGTCGCGACAAAAGACAGCTCTATCGTGACAGAAAATGCTAAGAATACAACACAAGTTAGCGGAGACAAGTGTTTTTGCTGTCGCACAAAGCTTGATCAAGCCATGCTAAGGAAGAATTGGTGTCGCAACAAAGAAAATCATGTCGCGGCATAATATTCCGAATTCACAACCAAGAGCAACAAAAGTCTGTCGCGACAAAGATTATTTCTGTCGTGACAACCAAAACATGAAAAAGGTGAATTCCCTGTCGTGACAAAAAGTGGAAGAGCAAAACAAGAGGAGTGGAGACAAAGAAATTCATTTTGCGACATACTAAGGAATTGAAGGAAGAATCACTATCGTGACAAAGGAATTTCTTGTCATGACAATAAAAGCTGTGGAATGATAAAATTATGTTGCGACAGAGAAAAATTAGGTCGCGACAGAAAGTGAAGAAGAACTGAGAATGGCCAAGGCAATTGTGTCGCAACAAATAATTCTATGTCGCAACATACAACTCAAAAGGCTAGAGGAATTAGAGAAGAAAAATCAGCAGGATAAAGAAAATTTCCTGGCTGCGGATAGCAACGTTAAGGACTAAACAGCCCTATCACGACGCAGAAAACTCGTCAGGATGTAGTCGACAGTCGAAAACTAAATGTTTGTCATTAAGGAAATTACGCCGCGGTTCCGTGAAGGACAAGACTTGAGAAGCCGTTGCAACAGTTTGGTGCGCGACAAAGGCATTCCTGCCGCGACAAGAAAAGACTATTGAACAATTAAAAATGCTATTATCAAAGTATGTCGTAATACAATCTAAGAGCAAGCCTAGAGTAATTGTACCAATGTAAAATAAGAAGCTATGACAGAGGCAATGGCTAAAGATCGAAGGCTTTGTCGCTGATGTGTAATTTTCTATGTCGCTGACAAATAGACCAATTTGGGCCGAATTTTGGGGATCCACAACGCAATTCACGAAGTGAGCTCCAACATTGGAAAGCCTATAAATACAAGCTTCTAGGGCAATGTGCTACCCACAACTCAAGACGTCAGTGGTTGAAGACTCTTGTATATTTTTATTTTTTTTCTTTTATTTTCCATTTTAGTAGATTTAGTTTAGTGGAGTTTTATTTTGTTAGTTTTCCTTTAATTTTCTACATTTGGGTATTGCACTGAAGTACAGCTTCGAGCTCGATTTCTTTATAAATTCATATTTTCCATTACTGTTTGATTTAAATGGATGATGGAAGTTTCTAGAGTTCATTTATTTCAAATTGCCATGATTTTAGTGACTCTCTCATCATTAGTTTCACCATATGAGTGAACCAGCTTTGAAAAAAGTCGAAGCTCACTAGAAATGGGTCATTGATTATAGTCATTTTTCAATATAAGGTGGAAGAAACTCAATTAGAATTTTGAATTTATTTGATCGGGTATTGATTAGAGGGCCTTACTTGTTCGCAATACTAGTACCGTGTACCCAATGCAAGGTACTGTATCTTGCTCTAATTTCCAAGAGGCCCTCTAAGTGACACAGAGATGGAGAATCCTGAGAGTGTAGAGTAATTTCTCGTGGGTATGGTAGACTAATACTAGGGAACTAATGAACTTTGAAGGATTACTTAGATAGATCACCAACTTACTTATAATTTGAGATTGCTGAGTGGAAGTATCTGCTTTTAATCACTCGAGGTCTTTCCTTCTTTCTCGCGAATTGATATTGATTCCATGTTAGCAAAGATCTAATCAAGAAGATGGAAAATCTTATTAGAAGCGGATGAGGGGTCAATCAAATCGAGAAGGCTCTGCAATATCCTGCCTATGGGGAAAGAATTCCTTAGTTCTAAGATCCGATTATGAAGTATTGAAAAGGAAAAATACTTAAATCTTGAGGAAACTAAGCTTACTCATAATTCATTTCCAATGGCTTACTTCACAATTTTTTTATATAATCTCCACATCATGTCAACACATTTAATTGCATGCATAACATGTTAATTCTCACACAACTCCAAACAATTCTTAATATATAAATAATATGTATATACTAACATAATTAACTCACACAATTCATGTTTCAAATTGCAACCACACATCTCAAAATTAGCTCAAGGGATAATTAATCAATCAAGTAATTCATTTTGAATTACCCGTAAAACACATAAAATCATTACTGAACAATACACGTGAACAAAGGAAACCCTAGGCCTGCACTGCTCACCCGCCACACTAGGATCTTCCTCACCCTGGCTCAAGCATTTTGAGACCACAAACACCACTAATTCAAGCTCGTAATATTGTCCTCGCTTAACTATCTACATGGCTCTTAGCCAAAGAATAACACAGTAGGGAGTGGGTATTCCCACCTCTGAGTTGCCTAACTCCACCCAAATCGGTGTCCACGCGCAGCTCCGCCGCCGTAGAACGGGCCTTTACTGCCCGGCGAACCGATGAGTCCTGGAACCAGAAATCTTGTGAGAGAGAAGCAGATTCTCTCTCTCTAAAACTCGATCCAAGAATCCCATCGCACGCTTCCTATTTCCGGAGAAGAAAACTATTCCCATTTCTTGTCTTATACTCATTTAACTGTTCATTAATTCCCATAATGTCCTTCATTTGGATTTTAACACATGGCTTAATCTAAAGGCTTTTACCATGCCCCATCCTCTCTCTCAATCATGCAACATGTGTCACATGGGTACATGTAGTTGGTGACTTTGCCACATCACATGTCTCTCACAAGCCGCTTTACGAAACCCATGCACCCGTGCCTCTAAAAACGCAAATTTCGACCGCTCCCACCACAGAAGATTTCCATGAGACGACATTCCAACGGTGAAGTCCGTTTTCACATCCGAGATCTAGAACAATTAGGATTTTGATCGAAATTACCATTTTGTCTTTTTCAAAATCGATTTTCTAAGCCACAACTCGATGCATATGAAATGCATTATACCATTTCCATATAACACATGCTAATATATCTCAATCATGCATATATTAAAAAATTCACATACTAATCACATGTTATTTATTTATATCAATAACATCAAAATTAGCTCACATGGGCTAATTAACATCCAATTTAATTCCAATGACTCTCACATAATTATATTTTATATAATTCAAACACTCATGTTAATAATTAAATTTTCGACAACAAGAAATCGTAGAAGATTTTTAAGCTACAAACTAGAGTTAAGGAGCATATGTGGGAGCAAAATTTGAAGCTCGTAGAAGAAGTGGTGGAAAGAGGAGTCAAGCAGAGTAAGAGAAGAAAAATGCTTGGAAAGATGAATGCAAAGATGGAGGCATTTTTTACAACAATCAATTCAGAGATGCGATCTTCTCAACAAATCAAGAAGAAGGAAGCTTTAAAATGAGGCTAACATGCTTAGAAGATCAAGGTTTCAAATATTTCTATAGAGAAAATGTACCAAAGAATTTGAGAAATTCTAAGGATAGATCAAGAAATGAGGACAATGATGGAGTATAGAAGAAAATCGTCAGAGAGCTGACTTAATCAATCGACTCATTCAAATTTCAGTGTATTTGAGTTAGAAGGAATGAAGCTGAACCGTGGGGAAGAAGCAAGCACACACTCATATCAATGCAAAGGTAAACTAAATGTAAAGGAGATATATGCAAAAGGCAAAGAAATTCTCCAGATCGAGACAAAATCTCGAGATGAAATTTCCTAAGCTCTGACCCCCAACCTGCCGCTTTGATATAGATCCTCCTTATATTATACCACCAAAAGCCTACAAAAGAAGAAAAGGAACCTGAAAAATTTTCCTAGCATGTTCTCAATCTGTACATTCCCAAAGATTTTAATAGAAATCCATTGTGTTATCAAAAATTGTCTTGTGTTTTATTGCACTTTCATTTGATAGTTACCTTCTTTACTTGTTGATCAGGTTTGCATTGTTGAATGAAAAATTTGATTGTGAATAACTATGTGTTGTTTAATGGATGAACATGACGTTGAAATTTGTGTTTGTGTCATTTCCTATTAAGCATGAAAATTATGAGTGTCTTGTCTGTACAAGAAAAAAAATAAACAATTCTGTTTTTATTCCAAGAACAACAATGCAGGAAAAATAAGGGCATAGACTAGTAAACTAGAATCAGGAGTAGCAACCTTATTTAAAATCCAATTTAGATTGCAAAAATTGGAAAAATGGATATTGCTGAAGAAACAAATAACTTGATTGAAAGTGTGTAACAAACAAAGTGAATCGGGCATAAGTCTTGAAGAAACAACACACTTGGTCAACAAAACTTAATGAAACTTTAGAGGAATTAGGAACATCTTCCTCGGGAAATTCATGATTAAGAGTTCATGGTCCTAGAACTTGTTAGATTATCGATTGAGACGCAAATCTTAGGTAAAAATAAATTAACAAGAAGGAGTAGAGGCTATCCTTCGTGCGCTTGAGCTTTTACAAGCCTACCCTCAATATATGCTAAAGCATACCCTCTAGTTCCATGCTTTGAGTCAAACAAGCCTTAATTCTTTAAATGACAGCAACTAAAAACCTAAATCCCCTTCCTTACAATAATCCTGCAATAAAGAGCCCAAATTATCCAGTTTCCAGTACATAAAGGTCTACTGTTGTTGACTGGACCATATGATGTATACAAATTCTATGACGCTATCACCCAAGGACTATTATCTAATCCCCTCTCGGAAAAACTAGCGCCATAAAACTTATCGACTACATCAATTAATTGTTATGGATCAAAACACTCATTCAAATTTATGACTTATTACCCAAGGATTATTATCTACCCTCGCAATAAACCATTAAACTTCGAAAGTGTGGGTTTCTTTAGCTATGGTGTTGATTAAAGATATTTCATAAAGAGTAAAACCATTTTCCTGTGGTTTTGATCTAGTATAACGCAAGTGCAATGTGATCGAACAAGTAGTAAATTGGATTTAAGTCCGCATATCGATCCCAATAGAGATCTCAAGAATTTTTTCAATCAACTAAATTCCCAACTACTTAAGCTCCATACTATTTGGACGTATAATACGATATTGGGATTTTGCTTTGAAAAACCTCGAAAAGAATGATGTAAAAGAAAATGAATGAATAACAAATGAATTGAATATTGAAATATTAAAATCGCAAATTTAGATATCATTGAACGCTATTTCTAAAGGAAACAATGGAATAATCAGCCAGAAGAATCAATTCCTACAAGCCTGCATCAGAACTTTTGTCGAACTACGTGCATTTTAAACCAGTCCAAGGATTAATATAGGTGACTAGATCTCTAAACCACACCGCTCATCATCTCTCACCTTAATCGCTTTCTCGAACACGCAGGGTGAGATAAACTACTTTTAAATCTAGTAGCCTTCGTTTCCGGGTATTTTTCTTTCTCAATACTTCATACCTACAACATGACTCCGAACTGGAGCCTTAAATATGCTACTAATGCGGTAGGTTTGCACCCAGATCGTTCCTCATCCTCAAAACAGAACAACTTACTCTTCCCGATTAGATCCTTGCTAACACTCCGATCGAATCTTCACTATTCGACTGGGAGGAACTCTCTCGCATACGTAAGTTAATAACTCACTCAACTCGTTTCCTCGATTAAGGCGAGAAGAGGATGTATTGATTTAAGTATATGAGAGCATATTAGATCGCTAATGTCAGTTCAAATACCTTCCCGAAATTGTTCTTACTCGTGAATGCCTTTCTCCGTGGTCACCGCAGGGTCTCCTAGAAATCGTGAGCCAAAACACCGGGCACGGTACGAGACCGACATTGGGATCAATTCCAAGAAACAAGCAAAACCAAGAAGTCGACAATATCCAAGTTCTACCATAATGAATAAAATAACGCGCAGAAAGATAATTTCACATTAGCCGTCAACTAATGGAAGCTAGGTTTCTAAATTGACAGATTATACCATTATCACTTGTCAGATCAAGAAAACCATCAGAATCAAAAACTCGTGTTCGAATCCAAAATTTTAACTGAATTCAAACAACTGCACAATTTTAAGAAATATAAATCGTATTCGCCCAACTTACACTAACGTCGAATCCAAATTAGAACGAAACACAAACTAATCTAATCTAAAATAAATGGAAAGAAAACTTAAAACAAAAGAAAAGAAAAGAAAAAAAGAAAATAAAAATACAGGAGCCTTCAAAGAACCTGCATCTCTCTTTCAAGTCGCCAAGAGTCGCTTTCTTTCGTAGCAAATTCTTCGTATTTATGTGGTTCTCGCGTCATTCTAATTTCGAAGCGCATTTCTTTTAGACTTTATTTAGCCGCCTAAGAGACTGACATCGCCGCGACATCGAACTCATTACCACTCGCTCTTTGCCGCAAATTCGCCGCAGGGAGCCCTATGGTTGTGACATGTCGGCGGAAAGCGGGCGCCGCTGGACAAATGATCTTGGTCGCTGATCTTCTTCATTGAAACTCACGGGCCGCGATACCACCGACGTCGCTGTAATCTTCCGATCCATGCAAAGCCGATGTCGCCATTAACCGCGTTGTCGCCGACTTCCATTCAAGACATCATTGCCGCCGACAACCCGATGTCACGCCACCTCACGCCTTAGACGTCGCCGACAACCGTGCGTCGCCGCCACCTATCTTCGCGGGCATTGTTGTCGCCGGCTAACTTTCCTTGCAACCGATGTCGCGATCGCTTCAAGTAGTGTTGATGTCGCATCGCATCTTATTGTCGCGACATTGTTTCTTCTTCTTCTTCAATTCCCGGTTGTTTAACTTTTGAGTTTCTTTCACTCCCCAAATTTTCATTTTGTTTTCACCAAGATTCATCGCGACTCGGAGTTTCACCGATGCACCCGAATACGCATTTTGATTGTCAGTTTCAAGCTTAGCAACATTTGGTCCTTTCATCCTTATGCGTCGTTTTAAGTTGCCACCGCTTTCATCCCCTTATATCGCGTCCGCCTCGCCACATTCCCGCTCCTTTTACCGCACTTATGTTGATTTCCTCGCGCATTGTAATTTCAAGTGAAGTTTATTCCGCATTCCGCATATAAATCATTTTTTATGTAAAAATTAATCAGAAAATGGACTAAAATAGATGACTTTTAAGCCTACCAACTCCAGCTGCTGAAGAAACAAGTTCGGGGAAAAATATTTCCAAATATTACAAGGTAGTATGAGAGAAGAAGCAAAGAAACAAAATCGATGAGAAAGTGGAATAAGTTTTGTCTTGTGGCCTATTTCCTTGAACAATTAAGCTCGTAGGGTGTTTTAACACCTAGTACCCTAATGCCAACTCGGGTATGGAGTACTAGCCCAAATTTCTATATGGTAATAGAAAGCCTAAGAAGATAAAACATTGCACTATTCCCATTCTTAGAAAATATAAGCAAAAAGTATTCTAGAACAAGGGAACTGGCCTGAATAAGTACAAGTGGAAATCAAAATGCCATAAAAAGATTTCAAAAAGATGAATCAGGCCAAGATTGAGGAGAAGCAACAAGTACAAAGAAGGAAAAGGGTGAAAGCTAAAGGCAATTAGTTAAAAGAAAGAGTGGAAACTTGGTAATTTGCAACTTAAATTTTCCCATTATCTACCCAATTACCTAAGCCTAACATTACAAGCCCGAAAGACTCCTGTCGATCTCAAGGTTGAATTTATCTACATTAGTGGAGACCAATATGAAAAAGCCTATGGGACCGTGACCGCTTTCAAGGAGACTTTAAGATTAACTAAATCTTCAACATGAAGATGAAAATGATTGAAGACCCACACACAATACGTAATGTACTATTAATAAACTATGTAATTACATGATTTCATCAAAGGAATTTGTGATAGAAGTGGAAACCATTCCTTTTTCTTGAATCGAAACTGAAAATTTAAAATGATGCTGCTATCTCCTATTTCAAGTTAGAAGGAGGTAGAACAAGAAATACTGTGGTGTGAATCTGAAAAATGTCCTTAAAAATTTAAGCTTAATTGTTTGAGGACAAACAATTCTTTTCTTTCTCGCTGGGGACAAGCAAAATTTTAAGTTTCGAGGAATTTGATGAGTCTAAAAACTCACTGATTTTTAATCCGTCGAGTTTATTACAAGTTAATTGTTGATTCATATACGTAAAACCGTGTATTTCCTCAAATTTAATTTTGCGTAAAAATACAAATATATAAAATCCTAACAAAAATCGAAGCAATTCGCCGCAATGTAAAAGGAGTAGTCAAACTAGAAAAGAAAAAAATGGACAAGTGGAGTTTTGTTCAAGTATTTTTGGTGTCACAACATCACCAAGACTAGTTAATGAGGTTGCTACCAAGAAAACGGGTCGAGACGTTAAACTATTCAAAGTGTGGTTTAGGTCGCAACGCCTAATCCGAGGTTATACGCCGATCTCGTTGATGAAGCCACTGTGTGAGGTCTCTCGAAGAAATTCTGAAGTTGCAACCCAGCTTCTCAAATGTGAAGGAATCAAATTGAGGTCGATATCATCTCAACGCTACGACATAGAACTAAATAGTGGAGTCACAACAAAGAGATTTGAAGTTGCAAACTACAAGAGATGGAGAATCGAATGGAAGCCTTACACATCTCGAGGTCGCAACAGGTTCCAAGTCGAAGCAAGCGAAGTCCCGCTTAGGGAAATCGGCTGCAAACTATGTTATACCAAGAACTCCTAAAGGAGGTTTTGACCAATCAATGAGTCTTCCAAGAACTAAAGAAACACTGAACATTACAAAGCCATGTCGTGAACTAATATTGAGGTCGTGATAACGCGTGGAAACCGCCAACCAAGTTCCAGATTCATAGGAGTCACTTGATTCACTTAATCTGGCCAAGAACCTAAAAGAAGGTCGTGACCAATCACTGAGGCCGTGACCTGAATACACTCTGAGCATCGACATCCAGGTCGCAATTATGTTTAAAGCAACTGAGACAACCTATAACCAGAAAGGAGTAACGTGAGGTCGCGACATCATATCGAAAAATCGCACACCACGAAGGCAAGGGTTATTAAAAGCAGTCGCGACCAATTGTTGAGGTTGCGACATATATTCTGGCTGAATCAAAGAAAAAGACCAAAAAGGAGGTCACAACCTGAAAAAGAAAGTCACGACCTGAGGAAAGGCGTGAGAAATGAATGGTCGCAACTTAAAACCAGGTCGCATGCATGCAAAGGCAACAAGGAAAGGAAGTCCCGACCGTAACTAAAGTGATGACAACTAAAAGGAGGTTACAACCTAAAATCGGGTCAGCGACTCGAGTTGCAATGCAGGAAATCAGCAACGAGGTCGCAGAACGCGGAGATTAAGGTCGCGACATAAATTCGAGAACAATCGAGCATAGGTCGCGACCACAATTGAGGTCGCGACCACTAATCAACGAAACTACAATAAACTTGGTCACAACTGAAGAAACTTGGTCGCAACTGAACCGAACAAATAAAGGGAATCCAGGTCGCGACATCAACCCAAGGTCGCGACCTGAGACAGTGAATTGGGCTTTTCTTTTGAGAATTCCACTAGAGTTTTTTTTTTTAGGGATTGGGCTCAAGTTCTTTTGACAGCTATAAATACACAGTATTAGAATAGTAAAGTAAATTTTCCCTCTCACTACCCAAAAGGGAAGTTAAGGGGAACTCAATGTATGTCAATGCAGAGTAGAATTTTATTTTCTTTATTTTTATTTTTTTATTTATTTTCTTTCAGAATTCCTTTTCTCTGATCTCGAATCCGCAACCGTTAAATGAGTGGAGCCGGATTTTTGTTTATGTTATTTTCTTAAAATTACGCTGAAAATTTATGGAATCTAGAGACAAATTTCGAATTCATTTATTCTCGCCATTGTATTATAGTGGATGTACTTAAGATCGGTGCTCTATTTCTTTAATTGTAATGCGCAGATGGAACACATCTACGGATTTGATATACAAGTTAGTTACAATTTTTCTACAAAAGTATGGGAGGAAATTATTCGGGCTGGAATTACTTACTCGTGTCATTTCAATCGAGAGTTCCTCAGCTGGTGGCCTGGAAACACCACTGAGGGAATGTATCTTGCTCCGATTCCAGATGCCCCTAATGGGACACAGAAAGGAGATTCCCGAGAGCCGAGAACATTCACTGGCATGCGACTCAAATAACATGAACTCCGAAACAAAGTTCATTCCTTCGATAAATCCCATTCGCTTCATAATTGAAGTCGAGGGGAGATTTAAACAATATAAATAATTAGAGAGTTCACCTTTAATCTAAAGGGAAGCTCCAACCCCGTGTTAGCCGAGATCTAATCAAGGGAAGGACAAACCAATAGATTCTAGGATGAGCCACCACTATGGTAGAAAATTTGCAAAACCCTGAGAAGTGAAAGCAAAAGATCCATATCATCAAGAAATGGGTGAAGTATCGAGAAAGAAAACGCCCAGACTTTCGCAAGAGAATTAGAAATACGTAGTCATTTGATCTGTTTTCGAGAGGCAAGGGCTTCACACTGACATGGAGAAATCCACTGCAACATTTAAAGTAATCTCGACAATCCAGATCCATACATAAAACAGAGCAATGAATTTTCGTGTAGGAACTGATCGTTTACTGTAATTTTCAGATAGTTTGCTTCACAGAAACCGATTCACCAAGATTTCGCTACATTTCTATTTATAGTCATTTACTTTTGTTTCGTTTAGCTCAACAAAGAATAATAGTCTAGATCTTTATTTTTCAGATAAAACTTTCACTATGAGTTTTTAGAGTCCAAATAGCATGTAATCGTAGTCGCGCTTGGATCTTCAATTCTTGTCGACCTGTGGGAATGATACCCGACTTACATTCAAATTCTTACTACTGTATGACATGTGCAATTTGCAAAGTGTCACAGACTGTAATCTACATTTTTAAATCAGCTTAACATTAAGAAAGAACATTACCAAGCAAGTTTATCCAAAGTGACATGGCTGCAAGAGAAGTGTAAGGCTCTTGTAACTATGTGAATTTGAGGGGGTTTTTAGTCTATATAGAAAAAGGCAAACAGCAGGAAGCTTCCGTTTTTCTCTCTTCCATTTCTCGCGAGCAAAACAACCTCTGAGAAGAGGAGGAGCAGTTGAACCCTTCGTTTCCTTGGAGTAAAGGAACTAAGTGAAGGTACCGGATGAAAATGTGGTGGTTTTCCATGTTTTAACGGAGGTATTTTCCACCATTAATGGTTTATTTTCAAATATTGGTTTTAATCCCTTCGAGTTACCTTGAATGATCCGTACTTGATAAGCTTTTAGGGTTCAATGGATGCTTATTGCTATATCCATTGACATTTGTTAGTTATCATTTATAGGTTATTAGAAGGCGATTCAAGGTGATGTTTTTATTTCCTTCAAATCCTAGGTACGATCCCTTCTAGTCACCTTGAATGGTTAGTATTTGCTAAGCTCTCGTGGCTCATCGGATACCATTGCTAGATCCAAAGGATGTTCGTCGCTATCATTTATGGACCATTGGAAGGTGAGTCAAGGGAGAAGTTTTTCACCGTCCAGACCAACAAAAGCAAATACCATTTTTCAAGGATATTTATCTAAGGTTAGTTATTATAGCTAAACCAAGAATCAATTCATGAGATAACTATACGTTATCCTCCCTAATGCTTGGTGAAAACCCGAAACCCTCGCCTAAGGAACCCGGTAAACCTAGTGACTTGAACCTAAAGGAATTTCTCCTTTTTACATTTTATCCTGATTTTACTTTCTACTTTTTTTTTTCCTCTTTAAAATCCACTTTTTTTTATCACAACCCAAATATCCAAAATGAAATCACCAGTATAAGCTTTATTTTAAGTCATTTTCACAAAGAAAACCCATCTCTGGACGATCCTAGAACCAATTATACTATATAGCCATGCTACGCTAGTATGAGGTAATAGGGTTATAAATTTTTAATTAATTTCTACGCGACAAATCAAATGGTGCCATTGCTCGTGATGGTGCCTTAGTGCTAATAACTTTCTTTTTGATACTTGTGACCCTCATCACAAGCTGGTGATTTTTCTCCATTGCTTTTTTTTTTAGCATTTTTTAGCTTTTTTTTTTTTTTTCTCAAATAACTAACTCTTAGCCCTTTTGTAGAATTGTTTCTATATTGTTTCGGAATATCCTGTATACTTGTGAGTATATGTTCCAAAGATTTGAGATTTCAAGGCATATTGTTAAGAGTTAACATTCCACTGGAATCAAATCTTGAAGTGGGCTTGAATTTGAACACAATGGAACCCCTACCTAAAGAGCAGCAGAGCCAGCAAGGAGACACGATTGTGAGGAAAATGTCGAATTTGGTTCAGGGGTGAGTTAAGGAAGGAAGTGCTTATTTGCTCATTTAGAAAATTTCTTTTGGTTCAAATAGTTTTTGAATAGTTTGATAATTTTGTTTGCTTAGTTTTCCCACAATTTTTTTTTGTAATTTCTAACTCCGTAATTTGGGAGAATTGAAACTCATTCAATACTCTGATTTTGTGGTGTTATGCTTATGAGAGTTGATGAATTGTTGAAACTCTTCTTGTTCTCTCCACCTTCTTTCTTCCACTAACCAACCACACATCAGGCATTAGTTTTCAACTATGTCGAAAATTGGCCTGCCTCCAGCCTCAGTACTGCCTAGTACTTTGACCACTTTACTAGGTTTGATCCCTAAAAAGAATTCAATGAATCTCAAAAAAAAAAAAGAGCAAAAAAAAGAAAAAGAAATTTGTGACGCTTGCCTTGAAACCCAAGCATGATCCGAGGGGTATATGGTGAAAGTCTTTAAAGCCCGGTGCCCTAAGCCAACTGGTTGGGAGTCACCAACTTTGTTGCTCATTTCATGGGTGAATAGGTGGAGTTTAGCAATTTGTAAGTGCTGGACTGTCGAGCTTACCAAAAGTCCGGGGTGAAATCTGAAGAGTTAGTGGTTAAAAGATCCTTATAACTTGATGCCCTAAACCTGCACTGTTGAGTCATCAGTGACCCCTGCTACATGGACAATTGCGACCCGATACCCTCAAAGATTGCACCCCTGCCAACAACAAAAAAAAGTAAATACTGTGAAATAAATGAGGCCCCCGGGTTCATTTCGAGGTTAATTAGTATGCTAGGTATAGAAAAATAGCCAGGTCAGAGAGGATTCGCTTTCGTAGATTATTTTTCAAAGCTAATCAAGTTAACACTTAGCTTTATGAAGGCTCGGTGGTTGGTTCTTTAGGAGTAGAAACCCTTTTAATACTTGAATTTGCATAACACATACTCTCTCGGTAGACCGTTTATCGCAGATTTTGATGACTTTTGTTATAGGTTGGGTTTTATCACATCATTGTTTTTGGAAAATCATTTTTTGTGGATATATACAAGTCATATTGCTTTCTTTGATCGCTTATTCTTCCCTTCATTGCTAAGGGACTAGCAAAGTGTCTGCTAGGGGAGGAGTTATTACTACCCAAATAGTGTTGATTCACACCTTAACACTCCATAGTTTTTGAGTATTTTTGCGTGAAGTAATCAGCCTAATTAATCTCTTGACATGTTAAGGACCTAAGAAGGCCACAGCCATAATCAATTTCGTAAGTTCTGGTTGTTTTCAAATGCTATATATCTCAAATGTGGGAATTGAGCTCAAAGCATGAAGAGCACAATTGCAGTTCAGAGCTTCAGAAGCTAGAAAATTCATCTTCCCGATGGCACGCTGTGAGACACACGGTTGACTCTTCTTTTGTATATATATCGCTCATTTCTTGCCAAATCACTTGTTTTTCATCAATAATCTTACAAAACCAAGTTTGGAGGACATTTTATGAGTTTTACATGAATATGGATATAAAATGTTCAAAATAGCATGTGAAATGAACTCAAAACATAGATGAGTTTTACACTCATCAATCACAGTTTATAAGATCGATTGTTTCATCCAATAAAGGAGTATGAAATGTACTAGTCTATCTGGATCAACAATGTCCAGTCTTGTTGATCCTATGCAGAATCCTTCCTATCCGACCCGATCGTCGATCCAAAACCGGTTTCGGATGCTCGCTTAATTCTTCTTTTGTTTATTTTTCATTTGTTTGTTTTCTTTCTTTCTTTTTGTAAAGTACCGTGACCTCGAATCCCCGTACCACCCGCGGGCGAATTTGAACCGGAAGCTCTGGCTAATTCAACCATTTTCATTTATCTTATCGAGACATTTTATTTTATGTCATTTCTGCTTTAGGGTTTTCAATTACGTTAAGCATTTTCAAATGGTAGGTCATAAACATTTACTCTTATAAGGTTAATTGCTTAAAAAATGGTATATCATGCCATTACTAAGTGATACAAAACAATGTCAGAGTTTAACTCTTTTTGTTCGCAACATCACATGTTCAAGAAATTATATGCATCCAAGGGTATATACTTATATGTCGCAACTTTCTCTATGACTTACGCCTCGATCTTGCCTTCTTTCCCGCTTTACTCAAACCTCGCGGCATGATAAAACTACACGCTACATTTTCTATGCTTAGTGGTTCTATACGTCTATTCCACTTTCAGTTTACATGACATATTTATCATAAACCATGCCTTTATATCAAACTATATTCATGCTTGGTCACTTTCACATGATTTCACTTTTACAAATCATTGATCATATCAAAATACGCAATTCCACATACAACAAATCATTTAACTCCAAACTTCACGCTAGATCCAAACATATACTTTTGGCTAGACGATTTATTTTACAAATCTCATTTTCACCGATCAAATTTATATCTCACTTTGTCTATATAATTCACATTCATGACGGATATTTCGCTCTGGAACTGGCCCTTTATCATTCGATACGCTTACACATTTGTCACCCCGGGCCCCCCATCACGATGGACGCCGATCGTGCACCCCACCATGGTCACCATAACGCCACACGCCATCAAGACTATGCCGATTGCATCCCGGCCAAGTAAATTTCTTCACGCCATACACCATCATGGCGATGTCGACAGATCCTACCGCCGACATCGATACGTTGTCATGATCGGATTCGGCTTATGAATCTGCCATGTTGGTCGCTCGATATCGATTCAATTAAGTTGTCAAGAATTGACTAATTGCTTGCAACTCCAATTAATCACTCACATGTACTATAATTTATCGACATTTCAACATCACATTTTCAACCATATGTACTTCGTAATATCATTTCCAAAGATATATCTTATTCCATATAATCATTTTATTTATTTGCAGGCGCTACCAAAACACGGAAACAAGACAGTGGTCATGGAACAAACCAAAGTTGTCGACTTACCCTCTCCCTTCGATTCCCTGGCCCTGTGGTTAGTGATCCTTACCCCGTCCTTAATCAATAACAAGCAATTTCACTCTTAGTGGATAAACAATTTTTATACATTTTTAATGACTGGCGATTTTATCTTCGTAATAGTTTTAGGCTAAGACACTAAGTCTGCCCAAAGAAGAAATCGCTAGCTTCGCCTCGATGGTGAGGTAAGGTATGTTTTTCACTTAGTTTCAATCTTATTTGAACCCCCATTAGTCATTTATTAGTTCCTAAACAATCGGTGTACGAAAACGAGACTTTCTGAACAAAAATCCGAAATATGCTCCTCGAAGCTTGCTCACGCGCACGTAGTTTGGTGTGTTCGAAAGCATCTTATCAACCCGTCTCGCCACGCGCAAGGGCACCCCACGCGATGTATTGCGCCACAACATGTTCCCTATCGACGTACGGGTTCCTACACGCGACGCAGAGTCCGTAAATGCCGCATTTTCCAATTCTCCTTTTTGTATTTTTCTCCAAAAATCACTCCAAAATCCAAATGAAACTCTAGAAATCACTCCCAAAGGCATTCTAATATCCTCCTAAACCAACCATGAGCAAAACCCATGGAGGGATTAGGGTTTTTCTAACCCAAACATCATTTAAAGAAATCTGTGGTCTGCTCTACCTCAAACCCCTCGTGACTTGAAGCCTTGGCCTTTTTCCTTCTTCCTTCTTGCAAGATCTTGAATAAACATGGAGATATTCACATAAATCTCCAACTATTTCAAAAACCCTAGTTTTTTCTCCTTTCCCTCTCTCTCAAAACGTTTTTGCACAAAATGAGCATTCAAAGACCACATTTGGTCTTATTTCCCATTTTAAGTGTAAGGCCATGTTTGGCTTACACACAAATTTCCATTTCTCATTTTTCTCACTTAAAGCTTACTAGTCTCCTTATTTGCACATTCATTTATCATTTATTTCACATTAGCATTTAAGCTTATCATTTGACCTTTAGGTCCTCATTTTACAAATTTCCAAATTTGCCCTTTTTCACTTAGGTTTATTTCCGGGTTCAATCAATTTCTCATTTTAGCATATAATATTTAATCACATGCTCACATATTCATTTACTTTTCACTAATAATAATTTATCGGGCTTTCCTAAAACCTAAGTTTGGCCTAATTTATACCCGGATATGGTGGCCAAATTATTATAAAAATTAGGGTATTTTTGGGGCGTTACACTATGACTAGGGATAATTTAGATACAAATATAACTACACATGATAGGAATCTTATTATCATGATCCCTTCATGATTTCCTTCATGCTATGTTATGTATAATGACTTTTGATTAATTCATTTGTTGATCACTAAATTATTCGACACAAGAATATCCAATTAATGAAGATGCCTTTAAAAGAAATCCTTAATACTTGTACACAAGTGCTAAGGCGATTGTTTTTTAGCACTTCTAATGTATTCTGAAGCTGGCTGGTAAGATCGTTAGAAGATTTAGGCTAGCATTAATTAGTTTAACATATAGCATAAATCATGATTTTGATGCTGACTAAGCATTCATTTTAGGTATTTTAATGTCTAACCTCCTATACCTATGTATTTTACATAGACGAAGAAAATGAGATGAAAAGCAAGCAATTCGGGCTAGCAATAAGAAAGTTACGAAGGAAATAAGCCCACAGTCGTGACCTAGAACAACCACAATCGTGACCACAAGAAACCAAAGTCGCGATCAGAATCACCACTGGGCCACAATCGTGCGCAGAGAGGCTAACCACGCCAAGCTCGCTGTAGTCGTAAATCGTAGAGTTATTCACGTCGCGACCATAACCCTATTTTGAATCAAGCTTCTATGAGGTCATGAACCCAGGTCGCGACTGTAGAGACCTTATTGCGCTTTGTGGACTTCATTATTTCGGTGAAGTCACGAACGTAGAGTAGTTAAGGTTATGATCGTGAACCTGTTTGCTAAAGATTGTGGGAGTCATTTTATTCAAGCAGCACTTACGGTCGAACAACCTGATTAGTGCCCAAGTGCTATTTTGGAATCCTATTTATTATAGGTTTTGGAGTGCTTTTAAAATTAATCATTCTAATTAACCCAATTGACACATGTTCGTTCCTATTGTACTACTAATCATATTTTGTGGCAATTTGCGCTATGAGCTAATATGCCAAAATTAAGTTGACGATCCAAGCATGAAGAATTCAAGTCAAACCCAAAGATTGCAGATCAAAGACCGTGAGGAAAGAATAAAGGTAAAAGTAAGAAAATGGAGCATTACAAGAATGTTTTCTCGCGAAAGCATCAGGCATCCAACACTGCTCACATGCTTTTGACACCTCGGCCTTTGTTACAATTCTTGTTTCTTCCAAAGTATTCTAACCCTTGTAATAGCTTTTGTTTTGGTTTTTTTGTAACTTCCCTTACACTCGAGCACCTATGTTTTCTCACTGCATAAATCCCCTTCAATCAACTCAAATCAATCAATTCGACAATACAGAATGTGGGGAGATAGTTTCCTCGCATCTTCCTTTTCTCCCATTTATTTCCTTTTCTCTTCCTTTCTCGGCTACCAAACACTCCTCTGAGGATGACAACTCAGAGGATGCTTCACTAGACCTCTTCCTCCTTGAAGAGCAGGGCTACTGGGCAACGGCTCGAGGTAATCGACATCTCTTCCGTTTTTTAACGAGGCATTATTTCATTTATGTTCCTATCCTTCACTTAGGCTTGAATCTCCTAGATACATCTTGATTGACCAAAGATTTAGCAATCTTTAGGTTCATTGATGCTTATTGTTAGATTCATGATATTCATTAGTTGCCTTCTATTTGTTATCGTAAGATGGGTCCAATGAGGTAGGTTTTCACTGTCCTGGGACCATAATTTTCAAGTAGAATGCAAGTTCTAATCATTTTCATGTATGCAAGCATGTGGTATTCAAGGTTTCCCGCTTCTCACTTTAGGTTAAAACTTTAAGCATGCCCTCCTTAATGTATTTGGTGTTTTCGTTCATGATATCATTAGATCCACTGTATGCCCAAAGAAGTTCTATTAGTTATTGTGGGGTAGGGTTTTGGTGATGTGTTTTCAATCGCTTAGGATATTTATGCCTCTAATAAAATGCTTATCAAAGAAAATTATTAGTGGTTTAGTTTTTGTTAAATGAAGATCCTGTCAGATTCATATGTCGTCCTCCCCAACACGAAGAAATGCAGAACCTTGTCCTCTCGCTGCCTTTAGGACCTCAAAACCAAAGAGCCCAATGTTTTTCAAGGAGTTCTTTTTCTTATTGTTCTTCATTTTATTTTCAGTTTGTGAACCATCCAACTCCCCTATTTTTACCAAAAACCTGAAAATCCAAATTTAATTCACCATTTTGATTCACTGCAAATAAATTTGTACGAAGAAAACCCATCCCTGTGTTCGACCCTAGAGGATTATACTGCTAGTTTATGCTGCCAAGAGGGGAGGACTCTAGGCTTATAACACAGATTCCAGACACTCCACTGCAAAACGAATCACAACCGCATGACGTTGAACCTACATAAAGTTGCTACTTAGGCTTAGCTGCGCCCGGGGCCTTTATAGGTGTAATATAATTTAGTTCTTCATTTTGGTTTAGGTTCAATTGACAAGTAGAGGCCCTCTTAGAGTTCTCCCCTCGGGCGGTTTTTTTACACTAGGGTTTAGTTTCATAGAAAGAAAGGTAACTTTGAGGAAAAAGAAGATGATGGAGGAGAATAAGAGAGCTTCACCCATTTGTTTTCTTTCCTTTTTCATTCCTCTTTTCTTTGATGGTTGTATTTCTTCTTCCATTTATGTTTTAGTTAGATTTCTTAGGGTTTAGATGTGCCAAAGACATGTTTGTACGAATCTCTCCTAATTTCTATCGATTGGATGTTTTGTTTCATATTCGTGTCAGCATTTTACTGACCCAATTTCTTTAAGTATTTAATAATATTTTCATGATTTGTGGTTTGATTCAAGATATGAGAGGTGAGAGTTAAATTAGACCATGGATGACATATGATCTAATTATCATGAGATAGAGATATAAATGAGATTAGGTGTGGTATTAGGATTTCTTGTGTTTAATGTGCCTTAGAAATTAGTTACAGATATAAAATACCCGATCCTAGTGTATGATGCTCGAGAGAGATTTGCAGATAAACTAGTGAAATCTCCATCTTCATGGTGAAATACACATTGATTATTGGGGATGGGAGGTTCATACATAATTGTTTAGGTGAAATCTATGCCTTAAGGCCTTTTAGTCTTATTTGAGTCATTCTTGCATGCTTAGATTAGTGTCTTTAAGTTTTTCTACAGATTTTCCACCATCCAAATAAAGTCTAGGCTAGATTAGAGTCAATACTTAGTAACACAATTCTCTATGGGACGATACTCTTACTTTCATTATATTACTTGAGACGACACATGCACTTAAGCACATAGGCATACTAATATATACACACACTTGTGCATAACAAGTTTTTGGCGTCGTTGATGAGTGTGAAACTCATATTATCTTAAGTCCATTTTCATGCATGTTTGAGATTGTTAATGTTTAATTTGGTGCAAAATTATGGTTTCTTCACCCAAATTTGTGTTTTTGCAGGATTTATTGCAAACGAAGAAAAAAAAGCAAGAAAAGCAACTGATTTAGCTAAGGCAGGAAGTGCAGAATGTCACAACAATCAAAAGTTTATCACGACAAAACTCAAGGCAAATAGCAGAAGAAATGTCACAACAATCAAAACCCTGTCACTATAACGATTGAGAATAATCCTTAAGAAGACAGAAAAAACTTTGTCACGACATTTTAAAGCTTTGTCGCGACACAATTACAAGGCAAGAGGATTGAAAGTTTGTTGCAACAATGGAAATATGTCGCAACAAAAATGAGAAGAATTCCTAAAGAAACATTGAAGTGTTATCGCCACATAGAAATGATTGTCGTGACAAAACAAAGGGCAAAAGCAAGAAAGAATGTCATGACATTTCAAACTCATGTCACGACAAATATGAGATGGAGTCAACTGAACTTTGTCGTAACATATCCAAAGTTTGTCGTGACATAATACAATGTAGAAGGCAAGGAAGTTTGTCACAACATTTCAAACTTTGTCGCTACAAATATAAGGAGAAGACTAGTGAAATCTACAGAAAGTTTGTCGCAACATTTCATAGTTTATCGCTACAATAGTCCTGAGGAATCGATTGAAAGTTTGTCGCGACAGTGATAAGTTTGTCGCGACAGTTATCCAAGAGTAATTGATTCACATGTGTATGTGTAGCCCGTAGGGTATTCTGAATCAGCAATATTTATAACCTAACACCTCGTACTAGCGTAGCATAGCTACTATAGTACAGTGGTTCTAGGATCATCCACTCGATGGGGTTTTCTTTCTCGTGGGAATGACTAATGCCTCTAAGTTTACACTGGTGATTAGAATTTGATAATGGGATCGATATAAAGAGTGGGTTTTGGTAGTTGAAATCAGAATCAGAAGTGAAAATATAGAAAGAATTTCAAGTTTTAGGTCACTCCGGGCTTGAGTTCCTGTGGCAAATGAGAGGGGTTCTGGGTCTTTAGATTAGGATAGTAAATATTATAATTACTCTCCCGAATCAGATTTTGGTTTAGCTATAAAACTCGACCACACCATCTTTGAAAAATGGCATTCATTGTACATTAATGTTCTCAATCAGTTAAAAACATGTCTCCTTGAGTCACCATCCAATGGCTCATAAATGATAACTAATCAACATCATTGTATCTAACATTAAGCATCCAATGAGACGTAAAAGCTTACCATATACTAACCATTCAAGGTGAATCGAAGGGATCGAAATCTAAAGTTGAAGGAAAGAACATCAATGAAAGAGAATACCCACGCTGTACATGAGGGCCCCCCTCGCTTTACCACACCTCCTTGCCTAGTGCGCCTTCTCCTTCATGGAAAGAGGGAGTTTAGCCATTCATCCTCTGAGTTGTCATCCTCAGGTGGTGTTTGGCTAGAAAGAAAATGAGAGAAAATGAAAACAAAAACGGTAGCTTGTTCAACAAGCCTCCTCAAATTATACTAAAAGATTTTCAAGGTCCTTTACAAAGTGTTTTTTGGGGAATATATACCACCAAAACCATAAAAATTACCAAATTAACAAAAGCAAGAAACTATTACAAAGGGATAGTTTGGGGAGAAATCAAAAAGAGCAACAAAAGTCAACAAGATTGGCTAAAAAATTCGCAGGTTGCGAAATTTCGCAACCTATGCGAAATTGGCAGGGGTTTGCTTCTTTCTTCTCTGCTTACTTCTCATTCTGCCTTCTGGTTCTGTAGCTCTGTGTTCCAATTGATTTCTTCATGCTCGAGTTGGATCCCTATCTTCAATATTTATAGCCTATGAAAACTACAAAAACTGCTATAAAATTTATCATAAGTAAATACCTTCTACAATGAACAACTGAAATGATAGTATGCCACCTTTTAGAAAAGAGAGAGGAGTAGATGGAACCCAGACTCAGATGCAAAGGGTTCAAATATCTTAAAAGAACAATTCAAGGAATTTGGAAATATCGAGAAGAGAGAATGAGTTGAGAAGGATAATAACTACTGCATATAAATTATGGAATGATAGTCTGATCGGGTGAATTCAAATTTAGTGAATATACACAATGTGCTCACTAAACTCAAAGGATCTCGTGGATAATTCGCTAGCTTCATGTGCAAGATCAATCATCACCCGGGTGAAAGACATACAAACGAATATCGCTTTTTCAAAGAGAAGAACCACCAGCAAAAGAAAAGCCAGACATCTCCATTCCAAAGATCCCTCCATCTTTAGCTACCTTTAACCTTGAACCTCCAAACCTGAAAACTTCCAAATCCTACAAAGTTAGATATAAACCCAGCTATGTTTTCTCTCCAAACTAAATCTCCAATTCCTTAACCACTTTGTATTCAAAGCCCATTCCTCTGAATAAAATAAAGATTTGTGTAAAAATTTTGTGTTCATTTGTGTTTTTTCTTGATTGGTGTGTTTTAATTAATTTTCTTTATTTCATTGTTTGTCATCTTCTTGGTTGAATAAAGAAGAAATCAATTACCTGGATCAAATTGTTTATTTGTCGCAGATACAGAGTGGAAGACCTAAGAACACCGCGGTGGTTATGTTGTCTTATTGTGAGCTGAATGCATAATCAAAATGAACTTCTTTATTTGATTAAAATAACACAACAGCAAAATTCAAATCCAAACAACCACTGATAGATGCATTATGGTAAGCTAATCCCCAATTGGAAAAGGAAGTCAGCCAGCGACGAAGTCAAAGATCGACACGAAGATATACTCAATAAAGAAACACAAATAAGGCTTTAAGATTCTGTGTGTCAGTGAGGTCGCGAAAACTCGAAAAACAATGCACATGGTCAAAGTGAGTCCTTAACAAAATGTGAAAATTAGGGACATCTTCTGGGTTCATTCATAGTCAAATAATTCAATGTCTTAGAACTTGTTAGATTCTTAGTCAAAAGTAAACTCGGGCAATACTACGAATTGTAAAGATATGTGCCATCCTTGGAAGATTGAGCCTTCAAGCCTACTCCTCATAATATGCACAAGCATACACTCTAGTTCCGTATAGTTAATTCGTCAATTTCTTCATTTGAACCAGCAATTAGAACCTGTCCCCTTCCTTTATTCTAACTTATAGAAAAGAACCTTCATTGCCTGTGTTTTAGGAAAAGAACCACAAAATGCAAAAATGAAAGATCCGGGTTGCTATTTTGATTGAAGGGAAAAACAAGAATGAAGATGGAAGAAGGAAAAGAACAATAAGAGTGAAAGGAAATGCAAAGAAGAAGTCAAAGATCGTACATTGTCAAATTGGAATAAGTTTTGTCTGCGGGCCTTCCCTCTCAACAATTGTCTATAGGGTGTTTCAACACCTAGTACCCTAATGCAACTGGTATGGGAGCTGCTAACCTAAAGTTCTCTGAAGAGTGGTAGAAAGCCTAAAAGACAAAACATTGCACTATTCCAAAATCTTATAGTGAAAAGAAAAGCAAAAAGGGCTTATCTAAAGGGACTGGACTGAGGAAGAAATGACAGGTAAATAGGAATTACCAAGATGAGAGTATGCAAAGATGATACATCAAGATCGTTCGGGGAAAATTATTTCTAACATCAAGAAAAGAAAAGGGCCAAGGATAGACAAAGACCATGTGTGTGAAGATTGGAATCGTAGAATTTTTAGTTTAAATTCTCCAATTATCCACCAAATAACCCAAGCCAAACTTTACAAGCCTAAAAAGACCTAATTGATCTTAAAGGTTGTATTTACTACATTAGTGGAGAATAATTTGAAAACAAGCATAAGGGACTTAAAATGATATACAAGAATCGTGTCGGCCCTGTGAAGATTAGCTAATCAAGTTAGACACATATCGTTCAACATGACTCTATCGTTGAAATGCATGGTTAAGGGAGAACCAAACTATAATTACCTTGCCTCTTACATAATTTCATATTCCAATTCATGATAGAATAAAAATTAGATTATGTTGCAGAATTGATAATTAGAAATCACTGTCTACTTTCTGTAATAACTGTTCATCTAGCTTAGTCTTAGATTTTAATTTTTTCATATCATATAGAAGTTTAAATAGTAGAATTCTAGTTAGGTTACTGGAAAATTTTATGAAATGGAAGTTCAAATAGTGTGGAACTTGAGTAGTTAGGTAGTCAACTTTAAATTCTTATCTCCGTGGCAATGATATCTCGAACTTATAGATCTAATTTTTATTACTTGTACAACTCGTGCTCTTGGCAAAGATTATGACTAAATCCAATCCTCAAATGAATTCATTGACAAATCCATTTTTTATTATGAGCATACAAGTTCTATTCGTCTAAACAAGTTTTGGTGTCTTTATCGGGGATTAGGTAATACCCCTGGGTAAGAGTAGCAGTAAATTGTATCCCTATACAAAATCAGTCAACAAAAACCAAAGACTACATCCTTGTCACGACATTCAAAACTTTGTCACGACAAACACTCAAAGGGCATTCTAGAAAGCAGCAAGAGAAAATGTCGCAACAATGCCACAACAAAGCCTGAACACAAAGACAAATGCTGCAATGTCGCAACATTTTTTCTTTTGTCGTGACAATGAACCCAGCTAGGTGATTACTACCCAAATAGTGTTGTTTCATATCCTTAACACTCAAAGTTTAAGCACTTTTTGTGTAGTAATCAGCTTAATTGACCCAGTTGGCATGTTAAGGACCTAGCAAGACTACTAATCGAATTTTGTGGCAAGTTTTGTTGTTCTCAAGGTATATATATTGAAGACCATGGATTCAAACTCAAGCATGAAGAAATCCGCAGCAATTAAGAGCCAGAGCGTACAAGGCAAAGCGTAACCGTATGTAAGATGTAGTAGCAACCTTGGGTTAATTTCACAAGGGTAGCGAATTTTCGCAACCTCGCAAATTTCAGACCCCGCAAAATCCGTGTGGTTCATGAACTTTCACTCGCGAAATTTCCTACGAACTTTCCCTGCATCTCGACTTTTTATTTTTTGATTTTTTTTTTTCCTATACTCTCTCAGGTAATAATGTTAACTTATGCACTTTTTGGTAATTTGTATTAACTATATATGGGTTGAAAGACCCTGGACAAGGCAAATTGGAAATTTAGTAATAAATCATTTTTAGAAAGCTTGCGGAGGAAGCTTCCTTTTTCTCTCATTTTCTCGACATCCAAACAACCTCTGAGAAGAGTGACGAAAGACTAAACCCTTCGCTTCCTGGGAGCAAGACATAGGTGAAGGTACTTATGAAAGGGTAGGGGTTTTCCATGTTTTAACAGAGGTATTTTCCACCATTAATGGTTTCTTTTCAATATTATTAATTCCTTTCGTTACCTTTAATGATCCGTATTTGAGAAAGTTAGAATCAAGGATGCTTACTGCTAGATCCATTGACATTCGTTATTATCATTGCGGTTATAAAATTCATGTGATGTTTTTCTCTTCCTTCAAACCTCAGTTCGATCCCTTCGAAATACCTCAATGGTTAGTATTCGTAAGCTCAAGGCTCAATGGCTACTTATCGCTAGATCCAGTGATGTTCATTAGTTATCATTTATGGACCATTGGAAGGTGAGTAAAGGAGATGTTCTTCACTGTTCGAGACCATTAATGGGAAGCAAATACCATTTTTCAAGTATATTTATTTAGGGTCAGTTATTATAGCTAAACCAAGAACCGATTCGAGATAATCAGTAGCATCCTCCCAATAGAAGAAAAGACCAAAACCCCTCCTTTGCATAAGGAACCTGAAACCTAGTGACCTGGAACTCTAAGAAAACTCCTATTTTTACATTTTATCATGATTTTATTTTCTACTTTATTTTTATTTTTATTTTCTCTCTAAAATCCACTTTATATTATATAAACTCTCAATATCCACAATGAAATCCTCGGGATTATTACCATTTCCACAAAGAAAACCCTTCTCTGTGGACGATCCTAGAACCACTACACTATAGTAGCTTTGCTATGCTAGTATGAGGTATTAGGTTATAAATTCTGTTGATTAATACCCCATTGGGTCACGAAACACTAGGCCTGCATTAGAGTCCACAAATTCTGCCTAGAATTTTGACCTAGCATTTATGAAGCCTATAAATAGAAAGAGATAGGGCATCCTCAAGAGGAGGGATCGATCGCATTGGAATCACTATCTTCAAGGGACGGAGAGATAGAGACTAAAGCTTTTGTACATATTTTATTTTCTTCTTTTATTTTTCATTTTCAAGGATTATAGTAGTTGATCGTAGAAATACAATATGATCTGTATATCAAGTCATTATAGTGTCTAAACTTGAGTGGAATCCTAAATATTTCAAAACCCATTCTAATAAGTTTTGATTACGCTTCAATGAATTTGTTTGATTAATTAGTCATTATCACTTATGATCCACTGGATATTAAGCCCTCGCTAAGGATTGTGTTCGTTATTGTTTTTATAGCATTTAAATGAAAGTTGTTGTTTGAATATTAGATTTATCTAATTGGTACTACTCTTGTAATGTTTTGTTCTAAATATCAATAGATTATACCCAAAAAGAGCTATATCTTATTTCATTTAGACCTCTGAGATATATAGAAGTGAGTTCCTAAGAGTGAGAGCAAGAACTCCTGTAGTATGCTAGATTGGATCCTCTTAAACTAATGAATCCTAGACGCTTAGATAAATCATAGGTGATGTTCCAACCTCTGACTTCAAGGTTCCCTACTGAGCGACAACAGAAGTGTGCTCCCAAGGAATAAGGACCATATGATGATGTGTTAGTCTAATACTTAGAGGTTTCATCTCAGTTTGAAAGAATGCTCAGGTTTCCATGATGAGATTATTTTTTCTAAATAATCGACGCATCAATTACATTGAAGGAGACTTGTGTTCTCCTGTTTATGGGGCCAAGCACTTCAGTCCTAAGAAATATGACGAGGTAACGGAAAGGAAACCAACTCTTAAAGAAGATCAAATCCTAAAAGTAACCGTTAGACACACATCGACCGATGTAGGAATATTATGTTCTAAATGGTAAAATATATAGTGTCGGTTGTATTTCAAAAAACTATACTACTATGCTCATGGACATATCTAGAATTCAAACCCATAACTATGATTTTTTTTAACAATATGCAATTTGATGATCATAACACTGATCCTATTCCCAGTGTTATTAAATCTCAATGAAACCTTTAATCCCTTTAGATTTGAATATCTTTTTCACTTTAAGAAAAATTGACAAAAATACTTTTATTTCAGTATGTTAATTAGTGACATTCATTAATTTGAGGTTCAAATAGTGATGATCTTAAGTAGTAGAGGTACTTAATCTGTAAATTTTCTCACCAATCCCTGTGGGTGTAACACCCCGAAATACACCCTAGTCGTTTTTAAACATAATTAAGGTATTTTGTAGGTATAATTTGAATTTTTCGTAATTTAAATTTAAAACGTGAAAACTGAGAAACCCGTAGCAGCAGTAATTGTATCGTCAAACGATATAAAAGCCATAAGATAAGAAGATGAGATGCTATTATAGAAATGGCGAAGTCAGGGTGCAACAGAGGGGAGCTTAAGGACCAAATTGTAATAAAGGAAACTTGAAATCAAATGATAAGACTAAGCTGTCTCGCATTCGAGAAGGAGTGCTGTGTGGCATTATGTGAAGAAAGGAAGAGAAGAAGAAGAGAAAGGTATGGATACTATGGGATTGTATGGACGTGGTATGGATTACTAGAAGATTTAGTATGGATTTGGACTTTTGTATGGATATTAGTTTGCTCCATTTCTGTGGTTTAGTTAGGAATTCATCTCAACTCTAGAGGTGAGTTAGGTTGGTAAAACCTAGTTTGTATAAGATGAGCATGGAATCCTCCTTGGAGTAAGGATTCTTGGTTTATAAAGCATGGATAATTGTCGTGGGTGTTAGGAAGAACTAATTTATAAGTATATGAGCTCAGTTTGGAAACCTAAATTAATCTCTTATGTCTGGGTTTTGTCAAGAACACACTTAGGAGATGTTTTTCTCGAGAGTATTGTTAACTTTATTTATAGACTAATGCTACTGGTTCAAAAGGATTATACCATCCTTGTAAGAAAGGCACCAAAAACTTGAAATGAATCAAATGAGAACTGTACGCTTCTCATAATAAAAAAATGGATTTGTCAATGAATTCACGAAGATTTAGTTTGGTCATAATGTCGCAAGTGTACAAGTCGACAAGTAATAAAAGTGAACCTACAAGTCCTGGGATATCGCTCCATCGTGAGATAAAAAGAATTCTAAAGTTCAACTATCCTAACTACTCGTTCCACACTATTTGAACTTTCATTTTTATAAATTTTCAAGAATCCTAACTAGAATTCTACTATTTAATCTTCTACATCTATACAAAGGTGAAATTTAAAATCCTAGACCTAAACTCGACTCAATCGGATATTGTTTAGGTAGAGACACAGATTTACTCACTGGAATTACCACCCAAGATAACGCACTATTCATCATGAATTAAATCAACAAAGAGGCAAGATAGAGAAGCTCTGATTTCTCCTTAACCATACATTTATTGATAGAGAGTCAATATTTTAAATAGTCAATCTGTAATTACTTGTAACTTATTTTCTTATAAGATCTCGGTATTTTTCTTCCCAATAATTTCATACCCATTTCTTATGACTGGCGCATTGGCTTTCCCAAGACAAGGCCAATGCCATATTTCTACAAGATGAATGGATGTCTCATCCTTGAGATCTTAAAGAGTTCTCCCTTTCCTTGATTAGATCTAAGCTAACACAGGATTAAGATCATTCCTTCAGACCAAGGAGAGATCTCTAATTGATTAAATTCATAGATCACTTAATTAATTCTCAAACCGTGAGTAAATTTATGATTTATCTAAGTAATCTTTTAGAGCTCATTAGTTATTCAATATTAGTTTAGCATACCCCAAGTAACTGCATCCTTGCCCTCAGGAATCTCCAACTTTGTGTCACTCGCAGGGCCTCAATCGAGGTCGAGAATCGCCCTTGGCTGCATAAGTTACATTATTGGGGAACAATTAATTTCATGAACAACACATTAACTGGTACTCATCCAGAATTTTAATTGGTAAGGTGAAAGACCATAACTAACATCAAATATTTCCCAGTAGAAGTTATGTTTCCAGAAAACTGAATCACAGTAAACATTGAAATACTCATCAGGAAATTTCCAATGCAACTAAAATCAACTAAAAGAAATGAATCGTACTTTATCTAGACTTCATTGTGATTCAAACAAGAATCTGAATTGATCTTCAACACTTAGGCTCAACTTCAAAAAACTTCTAAACAATTCACTCCGCTTTTTCAAGTCCAAGAAAAACAAATTGAAATTCTACGCAAATCCAATCTACTAAGAAAATAAAATGTAAATAAAAATATAATACAAAAGAGTCCTCGCCTCCCAAATGTCTCCGGGTTTTTCCGTCGATCGATCGCCGCTTCCTCACATGTTTCTATTTATGAGCCCTAGAAGTTTAGGGCTCTAAATTCAGAGGCCGCATTGTGGATCCCCAAAATTCCCAGCCTGCATTCCATTCTCCGTCGCGAACCTGGGAAGAGTGGTTGCGATGTAGTTTAACTCTTTATCAGAGGCTCTCATAGTGCGATGTAATGGCTACGATTGAGCCCCTATTCATCCTTTCGAATTCAATAAGAACAAAGTTTCTACGGTCGCTGGCGTGAATTGCTTCTTCAAGATATGACCTGTCGCGACAGAGTTTCGTCTGTCACAACATACCTTTCTTTATCTCGTTAACAATTTGTCTCTGCGCGTCCGTTACATCCATTCTATGTCGCGACAATTCCCGTGTGTTTTTCGGAACGCTTATGTTAGCGACATTGACAATTGTGGGTCATGACATCAGCCTATCGGGTGTTGTTGATGTTTTATGTCGTGACCAAGTTTTTATGTCACGACAAGACTTTTTATATTCAACTCATCCCCCGTGTCGCGGACTCCATTTTGTCCTTCCTCAGGTTTGAATCTTTATCAGAACATAAAAAAAGTCTGTCACGACCTTGTTTATATGTGTTCAACTTATTTCTATGTCGCAACCCATTATCCTCGCCGACATCAAACTTCTTCAAATTTTTGAAGTATGTCGCAACATTAAACTCTTTGCTGTAAACTAAAGTCGCTCACTAAGTCAAGATCACTTTATCACTTACTTTGTTTCTCCGTTAGGACCAAAATCTGTTCTCAGTTGTCGCGACATTCATTACCTTGTCGCGACAGAACTTCTTCATACAGTGTTGCGACATAGATCGCCTTGTCATGAGAGAGGTCTTTCTTCTGCGTATTCTTTTCATCTCAATGTGCTTTCCAAGCGTAATAATCATGTCGCGAAAGGAGAAGAATCGTCGCAACATAGATTATGCCTCTATTTTTCATTATATCGCAACATAAACCCAATCTCAGAGTATTCTTCCCGTATTGCTTTTTATTTTCTGTCGCGACAAAAGATGCCATGCTAGCTGCACTTTCTACTTTTTTAGTCATTGAATAAAGGTGCTTTATGTAGCTACAAACCCTTCCCCGGTGTTGAGATCCAATCAGACAAACCATATACATTATCTTTTCTTTGTCTGCACTTGACTTACATTTTCCTATGTTCTCGTCAGCGACACGCCGTCTTTTCTCCCAAATATAGCTCCTTCTATATTCAATCTCAGGTTAAGTAAATAAGAAATATTATAGTGACATATTTCCTTAGCCATTTGTTTCGATCGCTCATAAGTATTAATACAAAACTCGCTGCGACATGCATCTGTAATTGCTCTTTTTCTCTTTCTCTTTCTTATCGAAATTTTCCTTTGAATTAAAACCCCGCAAAACACAAAGTTGGTGAATAACTATATAATTGCATTAAAATAGATCCGAAGAGTACTAAAAATAAGCCAAAAATGGATTAAAAATATAAGGAGCTTAAGACTTATCAAATTCCCCAAACGTAGTTCATTTGTCCCCAAGCAAAGAAAAGAAAATTTTATTTGTCCTCAAACAATTCAAATTTTTATTTTTAGGGGACATTTTCCCGCTTTCTACCGCAATCCTTTTAATCAACTTCTTAATTGAAACTAGTTAGTCAGCAGTGATGGTCTCAAATTTAGTTTCCACCGCATTAATGTGAAAATTTTCACCATCACACAAAACAACTAATGATTTCCAAAATGTAAACAATTCATTCAATTCATTCGATCTTCGAAAGTGTGATGGTCTTCTTCCTTTTCTCCTCGGTAAAATTAGCACTATAGTAATAATTTCAATTACGTATATCATTTATGTCCCCATATGCTTTTTTTTTCATATTAGTCTCCACTAATGTAGGCAAATACAACTCAAGATCGCTAGGTATTTATATTTCAAAGTTTGGTCATATTTGGGTGGATAATTGAGACACTTAGGCTAAAGATTACCCAGACTAATCTTATACTTTACAGATTTTGTCTCTATCTCATCCTTTTTTTTTTCTATCGATGTCATAAAAAAAAAAAAAAAAAAATTCCCCAAACTTGATCTTGATGTATCATACGCATACCTCAATCTTGGTAATTCTA